>CM039595.1:34231355-34598658 GCA_022457205.1 Saccharum spontaneum | reverse complement strand
CAAAAGATTTTAAGCATGCATCATCAAATTCAAAGGGAACATCCTTGGCCAATAGATTTGTAAATGGTCTAGCAATATGTGAAAAAAAATTTATAAAGCGTCGGTAAAACCCCGCATGACCAAGAAAACTACGGATTCCTCTGATATTTACGGGAGGAGACAACTGTTCAATTACTTCTATTTTAGCTCTATCTACCTCAATTCCACGTTCAGACACTAAGTGTCCAAGCACTATGCCTTCTCTAACAATGAGATGACATTTTTTCCAGTTAAGGACTATGTGCTTTTTCTCACATCTTTCAAAACCTTGTCTAAGTTTTCAAGACAATCATCAAAAGTTTTTCCATAAATAGAAAAATCATCCATGAAAACTTCCATGATTTCTTCAATCATATCAGAAAATATAGACATCATGCATCTTTGGAAAGAAGCTGGAGCATTACATAGTCCAAAAGACATTCTACAATAAGCATAAGTTCCATATGGACATATAAAGGTGGTTTTGCTTTGATCATCAGGATAGATCGGTATTTGGTGATAACCTGAATACCCGTCAAGAAAACAGAAGAAAGAATGATTTGCCAGTCGCTCCAACATTTCAATGAAGGGCAACGGAAAATGATCCTTCTTTGTTGCCTTGTTAGGTTTTCAATAATCTATACACATCCGTCATCCTGTGACGGTTCTTTGTGGGATTAATTCATTCTTTTCATTTTTTACAACAGTCATGTCTCCTTTTTTAGGCATAACTTGAATAGGGCTAACCTACTCACTATTAGGGACAAGATAGATATCCCAGCATGCAAGAGTTTCAAAACTTCTTTCTTAACAACCTCTCTCATTGCATTATTAAGCCTACATTGAGGCACCCTAGATGGTATAGAATCTGGATCTATAGGAATGTGATGTGTGCAAAGAGCAAGGCTAATTCCCTTAAGGTCTTGGAGTGAGTAGCTAAAAGCAGAACGATGCTTTTCTAGGACGGTTATCAAGCAGAGGAATTCTTCCTAAGAGAGTTTATCACTTATGATCACAGGAGAATCCTGATCATTATTTAGAAAAGCATATTTAAGACTACAAGGCAGGGGTTTAAGCTCAATGGGAGGCTTTGGTGCTTCCTACAATTCATCTAGGAGTTCGGGTTCTACAAAGTCTTCATCTTCTTCTTCGATGAAGAAGTGGGCATCTTCTTCAAGGTTGGGTTCGATTAAATTATCAAGAGATGCAACCATAACCTCATCCATTGGGTCTTGCTCGGGACTTGGCTCAGTCTCAGTGTTCAGAGAATGAGTAATGGGTAAAGAAAGTTTAAAGTTTTTCCCAAGGATTACTTTCAAACTCCCCTTTTTTCTTCTTGAATAAGTCTTTCAATTGGTTGTCCTATCAAAAGATCGAACTCCATGATATCAAAGATATAAAATCTCATATGAACCATGGTTTCGTTTACCTTGATAGGGAGGACATAATGTATCCCCAAACTTGAGAGAATGTGTCCTGAAAGACTTTTCAACAACTTTGTTGTTGTGATTAATGGCATGTCTTTTAATAAATATTGAGCAAATGATGTATACATAACATTAACATCTATAATAGCATTATAGAGAGCATCAAAGGGAGTTTTATTAATTTGGCAATGAATAAGAATAGAAGGTGAATCTAAGCGAATCACATTAGTGGAAAGCTCTGACTCTTCTAGCCATTCATTGAAGGGAGTTTTATTACCAGAGATATCTCAGAAGTAAGCTCAAGAAGAACTTGAATCCATCAAGGTACAAGCCATAGAGAGAGCACCGATGGGCCGACACTTCCTCCAAACTCTTCCCTCACTGTCTATCTCACTATTCTCTATTTACAAAAGGTAGATCCTAACGTGGAGGACTATTCTTCTCTTGATTGCTGACCTCTGATCCTAATGATGAGGATGAGGATCCCTTCTAGAGGAGGTAGGGGGTCCTTTTATAGAGGGCACCAGGAGTCCTATGGACCCATGAATCCATGGCAATGTCAAACTTGAGCTCTCGATACGAACCGACCTTGAGCAACAGCGTAGATTGAATCTTAAAGGCGGTGGCAAACTGACATTCAAAGGAGGGGCTGCTAGGAGGACCCCATGGGCTGACCAACTTACAGGTGGGGCCGGCCAGCCCCACATCCTATCATCTGGGGTCAGGTCTCGGTGGATTGTCTTCTACGATGATTTGGGACTCTTCCAAGTCGGTTTCATCGCGGATGATCATGATTTGCTCTAACGATTGGGTCCACATTGCCGTTTTTCTAATTAAATCCTCCTGCAGTCATGAAATCACCAAAACTTGTGAAACTCATTAGTTTAAAACACTATACCTATGTTGGTGATCTATTTTAATCATATATGCAGGATATATTGATAGCTTATGATTGATACCGTCAATAGTGTCCATACTAGCCGCATCTAGTTACTGCTATGGTCATCATAGCAACACACATAGGCACCACACATAACATATATACACATAGATAGAAACATAAGGTCATCAGATGTCCGTACAGCATATCACCACACAATACATATATAGCTAATTTAAGGTGTCCATACACCGTACATATATAGCTTGTTCTTTAATTCTTTGGTTTCCTCAGCCTTATTGTTCTACAACTCCTTGACATCGTCAACAGACCAGTGAATAGTGCTGAGCTTTTTCTCTAGTGGTTTAGTAACCACTTGCTCCAGGGCCTCGGCCATGCTACAACGGTCAACTGGCTCCTACATAGATGCAACCATAGGTGTCAAAAGGCTCGTGTGATCACAACTCAAAAGGTACAGAGTTGTTGAATCAAAAGTAAAAGAACATCTAAATATCAAGCAGGTCAAATGAGAAGAAATCTTCAAAGAAAACATGCACATTAAGTGAACTAACTGTTTTAGATAAGATCACATTTAGCCTACCGGTGCCAGGTGCTTGAAAGGACCGATTTCAAAAATATTCATTATATCATGGCTCGTGTGATCACAAGTGCTACATTCTCTGTTAGAATTCAGAAGTCATACTTCATAAGTGCAACATCAGTTATATTAACAGCCATGATAAATATGGTAATGCTAAGAGAGAAATTCTCACATCTACCTACAGCTAACTTCCCAATGCAAATAGCAAGTCAAGAAGGATTTTTCTGGAGATCTATGCTTCCTTGTAAGATTTTGGACATGTAAGTTCCAGCCCTGACTATTTCATTTTTCTTTAGTAATTCTCTAACCACACGATTCAGCAATTGAGAATTAGCCTCACAGCCAGCATTCTCCCTAATAGTTTGTCCTAACTAAAACAATCCTAACAAGACTAACTGAAACAATCCTAACAAGACTAACAATCTGCCATGAAACCCTAACAATCATCATCATCATCCAAGAGGAATTCAATTTTGTGCTCACCACACGGTTGGAGCTCGTCGGCGCATTCTGGCACTTCACACCATGGTGAAGCCAGTTGAGGCACATCACATGCCCTTCTAAGTAGTGGCGGCACTTCACCACGATGGCGGAGCTCCCTGACGTGGTGCTGGTGTCTTGTGGCGCCTCCTTCACAGGCTTCTTGCTGCCAGCGTTGGTTGCGCGCGCCGCCGTCTTCTTCACCGCTGCTATCGAGGAGGAGGCGGGCATGCCATTCTTCTTCACCACCACCGAGGAGGTGAGCGCAACCCTCTTCTTGTGTGCAGCATCCGCCAGTGTGGCATCCTTCTTCTTGGACTCCGGCCTTCTTCCTCGCCGATGAGGGCATGGCCGAGGAGGAAGGGGCGAACCACCTAGTCCCTAGGTCCTTTTGGCAGTGGCGCCTCTCGGGCCTCGTCATCTCCAAGGGCAGCGGCAAAGACGAGGCGAGAGGGGTGGAGGGTGGCGGCGGCGAGGGAGGCGAATAGAGGTGAACTGAGTGGGTGACGAAGTGAGTGAGGGGAGGCGAAGCACAACAGTTATTAATGGGCGCCAGTTAAGATCTGAATGAGAAGGGAGGCACCAGTACAGACGCGTCTTGACTACATGCATTTGTAGTAACAAACACTACTGATGCATCTTTACTACACACGTCTGTAGTAAAGAATTACTACAGACGCGTTTTGGCAACATGTGTCTGTAGTAATTAATAATTCTGTATTTTACATATCACAAAAACACAAAGTAAATGTATATAATATTTTTTGTTGTTCTATACTTGTATAAATAATATATATATATAATAGTTTGCTAATATATATATGATTCTATATTTTCTTCTTCACAAAAGAAATACAAAATACATTTCTAAAACTGATAATTTGAATTTCAAATCTTCGAATAGAATTTTAGTATAGTAAATGATCTAAAATGAAAATGTTGTAAACATCAAAGATGTAGAACTCATCAAGATCTACAACTTTTATTTTGGTCATCTTTTCATGTGACTTTATTTGAATAATTCAAAATTTGAATTTCAAGAAATGGCAACTTCAAACAATATTTTGAAATACCAAATGATTTAAGATGAAAAAGTCATGAACATAAAAGTTGTACTCATCAAGGTCTACAACTTTTATTTTGGTCATTTCTTCATCCGACAAAGTGTTAGTAAACATTGTTCACAAATTGACACATCTCTCATATAGTTTTATAAATTTTCTTCATATATTTGCTTGCTAAATTGCTTTTTTATGCTTCTTTATTCGTAGATGCTTGATTGTAGAAGCTAGGGCCAAACCTGTGCCAGTTGGCCTTCTTATCTAGATCCACTGTTAAATAAAGACTATGAACACTGATAGAGGTTATAACGTGGGGTATCTAGAAAGATGCCTAAAGAAATATGCCAAGAAAAATTATGTGTTATTTGCACATAAGGTGGGCCCTAGATTGCTATTGCATTAAAATCTGTGATAGATGAGTGAGTTTTTACTAACCTACTATTAACTCATGTATTTCTTTCTTAATTATGTTATTGGAAGTAAAAAAATGTAATAACAACTCTTGTATTTTGTGCTGTGGGCTATAGATGGGTCTAGGCTATAGACACGTCTGTAGTATTTAATGTATTACAAAGGCATCTGTAGCTCAGACCCGTCTGTAGTAAGAAAAATACTATAGACACATGTAGACTAGAAGCGTCTGTAGCCAAGAACACGCGTCTGTAGTAAGGAAAATACTATAGACGTATTTATAAATATTGTCTATAGTAGGATCCTTACTACAGATGCACTATGGTTCTCACTACAGACATGTTTATAAATATCATCTGTAGTAAGATCCTTACTACAGATGCATGTACTGCACACGCGTTTGCACTGTGTTTCTTGTCACAGACGCTTCTTAATCTTGTAACAGACGCATCTTGGCAACACGCGTCTCCAGTAAAGGCTTACTACACACGCGTGCTAACACCCACCAGTCTCTGGTAAGGGCTTATCACAGACGCGCGTTTGTTTATCATAGTCGCGTGTTTGTAACACGCGTCTGTAGTATATGCTTATTACAGACGCATTGCGATGTGCTTTTTTTTACATAGTGATATGGCGGCCACCTTTCTTAATCATTAACAAAGGTGGACATCCACGTCTATTCATGCTAGATTAACATAACTGCACTACTACAAAAATGATTTTGTGAGACTGGGAATTTTATTTACGAAGGCAAGAAAAATTGATAAAGTCCACAGAAATGGACTCAGAACATAAGAGGGGGTCTATTCATTTTAGGTGACACTTTGAGAAATGACCACATCCTAAAATTGATTAATAGATAGAGGCCATTTTTAGAAGGGGCCTCTTAACTTAAGAGGCCTATCTCTATTAATCGTGGCAAGTCCACCAGCCCATTTACAAACCCTAGAGTATATAAATGAAACTTTATTTTCTTGCTAAAAAAATATAAACAAAATCCCCCTCTTATTTCACTCTCCCTCCCTCAGTCGCACGCACAAGGATCTCTCTCTCTATCTCTCTGGATGCAATCGAGCGAGGGGCATGAGGCACGATGTCTTCGATGGCAGCTCACGAGGGCGTGGCCCCGGCAGCGGCCCACCAGAGTGTGGATCTAGAGCCCTCCAGAGGCGGTGCGGGGCATGGGAGCCTTCCGGCGGTGGCGCGCCACTCGAGCAGGGGCACGGCACACGGCGACGGACGCGTAGAGGCAACGGTCAGCCCGACGAGGGCCACACGAAGGCGGTGCTTCTCCCCGGCACGAGTAGATCTGGTGGCACGTTCTAGTGGCGGTGATGGCATCCTCAACGTCCATGGCGAGCGGATCCACGTCTAGCATCCATATCTGAGTAGCGGCAGCGGCATGCACGGATCCCGCCAGTGGCGACGGCGCGGGCGGATCCAGCGAGCAATGGCATTGATGGGCTCAGCGGGCCCATTTGACAGGCTCGCTGTTTTTTACTTTTTAAAAGAATTATTAACACAGGCAGGCATATGCGCGGCTCTGTAAACCTTGATTAAGAGGCATTGAAGTGGAGGCGGACAGCCTAGCCGCCTTTGTTAATAATTTCTGACCGACTCAGAAAATGACTCTTGTAGTTGTGGTGGCTTGTTTAAGAAGTCCACGTGTGTTAAACAATTAACAAATATGGTCATTTTAAAGCGTCCGCCTTAATACCTTATAATTGGGGGCAAATTTCAAATGCTTCAATACTTATATTCCAGGACCAAGAGAGTAGTAAACTACTCCATCTAAAAAAGAATATAGTTCTAGGTTTCAGAAAAGTCAAGCTTTTCAAAGTTTGACCAAATTTATAGAAAAATTAATAAAATATCAACATTATGTCTTCAAGTAGATTGACCATGAAAAGTAAATTTCAAAGTTAATCTAATAGTACTTATTTGGTATCATAATTGTTAGTTCCAAACTTAAGATTATTTGACGCCTTGAAAAAGTAAGAATTGCATTCCTTTTAGGATGATTACAAGATATTGCGAGAGGTTTACATGCTCAGCATCAACTTTTTGCATGCATCAATGAATACGGGAAACAACTGAGAGGTATTTGGGATGCATATACGTCAAGAAACGATGGGAAGGAGGACAATAGGTTGGCATACAAGCCAATGCACTACTACGCATTTCTTACACACTAGCTAGCTACTACGGTGCAAGGAACCGCATAACCAAGAGCTAACATAGATTTAACCTGACTTAACCAGACCAAACAAGAAATCCTCAATAGACAGACACGATGTCATTGGCAATATTATAAGCATCCTTGGAAATACCAGCCAATCCCATCCTCGCAAAACCAGAGAAATAGAGGCCATTTTCACCTTTCCAAATATTGGGATAACCTTTGCTTGGACGTCCGTCACTGTTCAGCATGCACTTGTCGTCCTGTGCCATATAAAAGAAAAGGTACATCTAACCGTAAGGACAAAAGCCATGCCAAGGCAGCTATGTATTACGAAACTTGAACAAGAGACTCTTGTTCGTACCTTGAGCCACAAATTCGTAGTGCTTTTGTAACCTGTTGCAAACACGATGGCATCAAATTCGCCGTCATTCCCGCATTCGAATTGAACATTGTTTCCAATGATCTTCGATATCCCCTTGAACACCTAGCAGAGACATGGTATTTTTGCACCACCTTTGGTAAGAAATTTATTGTATATTCGAGTACGCTCACCAGGACTTATTTAAAACGACTAGTACCCTTACCTTGACGATGCCTTTCTTAATCAACCCTGCTGTCCCAACATCAATTACAGAAGATCTACCCGTTTTGGATTTGAGTAGGAGGGGACCAATTCTAGGCCGCACGATGCCATACTTTGATAGATCACCAAATACGAAATCGGCTATGTTCGCTATAAAAAGATCCACTATTGTAATTGGTATATATTGGAGCAATGTCATTCCCAGACGGATCAATCCCTTTGTCATTATGTGTACCTACGCTCAAATAAAAAATGGAAGGTTTCAAGGAACACTGAAAAAAGATCCCTTCCAAGTATCTATATTCACGATTAACAACGAAAGAATATTCATCGCCCAATCTATATCTATACCTAACAACGAAAGAATATTCATCGCCCAATCTATATCTATACCTAATAATAAAGAGGCAAAATTTCTCACCCCCTCTAATTTGGTTTGGTCCGTCCATTTGCTTGGTCCGTCTTCCTCCAACTACCAGACGATGGAGAGTTTCTTTCGTCCGGACTTATATACAACCCATGCTCATACGAGTTAGTATAGTCCGAGTCCAAAACAAATTTGCGGTGCTATTTGTTTTCCTATTCTTTCTACTCTTTTCCAATCTAAATACGGTGTCAGTCTTTCTTGCGCACCTGAGTATCTGTATCCTCTACTAATTTTTATCTATACCTACTTTTTTTTTGGGTCACCTAGAAGTAGAGTCCAATCTATGTACGTTCTCTTTTCCCCTCGACCGTTAGAGTTTCTCAAATTCCGGTTTTGGGGTTTTTGTTTTCGTTCGTGAGTCATATTTGGATTTGTTATCAGATTCGTTTCGTTACGTTCGAATAAAAGATTGGTTTGCTTCTGTCTTTTCACGTTGGTTTGTATTTGCGTCCGGTTTTTCTTACTTGTGTGCATGATTTCCTTTCACGTTCCCCTTTTTTTTGGTAATTTCGTTTTTCCTTAATAAAAATAAATAACAAATATAATATTTTGATCCCTTGACCTACAAATATATATATGTTCACCACCAAATTATTAATGCAGTTTTAGTTGAGAATAAAAACGCAAATGGTCCAAGTAATCAAAACGCAAACTGAAGTCTGGAGCAGTTTGTTATCCAATTTAGTCTAATAAATATCTCTCCGAAAGCAATCCTTCACTAGACCTACCATGTAGAAACCGAAAGATGCTTCACGTCATAATTAGCGGATAGACTGGTCTTACCGACTTTAATCAGAGATTAAAATTATAATTTTTTATGAATCCACAAAGGAAGTCGTATAACTCAAAATTTAACTTTACCAACGCATGGATATAGTATGAAACTAAAATTATGATATATTTACAAATAAAAAGTTTTGTGTATTTTGGAACACAAGATAAAAACTCTATCAAGAATTTATTTTAAATTTGATACAGGCTTGATAGGGTATAGTCATATTATTGTCAATATTAGCTTATATTGTGGATGACATAGTCATCATAAAAAAATAGCTTTCAAATTTTATAGAAATAGCATAACATAAATAGATATGTAACAGTCTGGTCCTCGGTTTTTCGTGAATGTTTTGTAGATTTTTTTATACCCGTTGCAACACACGGGCACATTTGCTAGTAAAATCAAAAGATCCACAAAGGCCCAATTCCCCAACATACATGGTATTAGATTTAGTGTACATTTAGGGGGTGTTTGGCAGAGCTTCACGCAGCTCCAGATCCAAGAAAACATCTCTGATCCCAATTTTTTCAGCCAAATGCCCTATCTCCGCGAACTCCATATTAGCAAAAAAAACGCGGATATAGCTCCCAGATCTAACAAATCCATTGCCAAACGCCCCACCCTGTGCTGGCCGCGTGCCCCTGGCCTGCCAGCCGCGCCCCGGTCGGCCACGCACATGCGCCCCTCCCCCGCCACCATGGCTGCCCGCGTGGGAGGAAGAAGCCAGGGGAAGAAGAAGAAGATGCATTTTTTCACTTAGCCCTTGATTATGTTTTAATGATTGTATGAGTCCATCTCAAAGTTGGAGCTCTACCAAACGGTTTGGTGGAAGCTTAGCTCCACTGTAGAGCTGCTCCATGGTAGAGCACCTGCTCTGGAGTTGTGTTTTTCAGAGCTAGAGACCTACCAAACAGGTCATTATTACGTAACTAGACAGATCTATCTATAATAAACTACATAGAAATTACTTGTTAAGGTCGCACAAGCCAACTTGTGATGAGATAAACTACAATTCAAAGAGATTTAGTATACATAGAAATGTTTTATAAGACTAGATTATACGTGACATAATAAACTACTTTGACGGATAGGAATGCACATAGATGAATTTATACATTACTAAAACAAAATACGCATACCGGACTGCGAGCAACAATTGAGGTGTCGGCACCATGGCTTGCAAGATCATAGGCAATCTCCATCCCAGAATTTCCAGCACCAACCACGAGAACCCTTTTCCCAGCATAGCTGCTTCCTGACTTGTAGGTTGAAGAGTGGATAACCTCCCCGTGGAAGCTCTCTAGACCCAGGATCTCCGGAATCCTCCCCTCTCCATTCTCACCGGTGGCCACGACCAGGAACTTGGCTGCATACAGGATTTCTGTGCCCGCAACCGTGTCACGTGCGGCTACGATCCAGCGGCTCGTTTCCTCATCGTATGCTGCCGACACAACGGAAGTGCAATACCTGGGCTTGATGTCAAAATGTTCGGCGTAGCAGTCCAAGTACTTCAGAAACTCCTCCTTGGGAATGTACGTCGGGGCGCCGTCCGGATGCGGCATGTACGGCAGGGAGCTGAACTCCTTGGACAGGTGAAGCTTGACGCGGTCGTAAGTGCGGTAGCGCCACAGCGATGCGCTGCAGTCCTCACGCTCAACAATGAGGTAGGGGATGGAACGCTGCCTGAGGCATGCCGCCGTCGCCAGTCCAGCTGGTCCGGCGCCGATGATCAGCACAGCCAACTCCATTTTTGTGTGCGCTGGATGCACTAAGCTCTATTCCGATGAGCTAGATATGTGGTCTCTACTGTTCACTGCTTGACCAGGGGTCAGGAGGTGTGTTCCATTTATAAAGTGGTATCTCTATTGTGCCAGATTTAGCTGACAGTCAATTTCGTAACCTGGAAGAATCTTTTTGATTCTACTAATTAATTACATCCAGTTTTTGTCAAAATTCATGCTTATCTAGTTGCCTCAAAGTTTGGTAATGGATATCCAATGGGAGGAAACGGACATAGCTAAAGTAAAGCCATAAATGCTTTTCTAAGTACATAATTTTTGCTATGCACCTAGATATATACTATGTCTAGATACATAATAAAAAAATTATTCTAGAAAAGCCAATACGGCTTAAAATTTGGAATGGAGGGAATATTTCACGTTGCCAAATTTGAATTTACGTGGAATATTCCCTGGCGTGATGTGTTTATCCTGTGATGCAAAATTACTTGCCAAATTAGAGATAAACGACAGTACGAATGGGCCTGTTTTGGTGAAGAAATTTGGTTTTACACAGAAACTTTCTTTTTCTTTATCCTTTCTTAGGATGTGCTGTTTTTCATTGCAAATTGCGGCATGAGGATTTGTCTGGGCAAGATGACTTTGTGAACAACGTAATCTAAACTTGGTTTGGTGGAAACTAAGACCACAATAAAATTTTCGTCTACAAGAATACTACCCAGACGATAAGAGTCTAGATCAAATAATAATCTGATCTCTTACAAGAATTAAGGACTAATGCATAAGTGTTTAGAAGTTAGAAACACAACTAAGTAAACATGTATATAGACAGTTTGCAACCAGTTCCAAAATGCAGCATTAAAAATATTTTGGCTCTAGCCAACCTTCATGTTCTTGAAGCCACAAGTCACGTGATCTTTTCCACGCTTGGTTTCAGTGGGTTCGAAATTCACCACCTTACTCTCATCTATTACTATCCCATCACATAAGATACCATATAAGTAAATAGTATTTTCATAGGTGGTTCCTTATGTACCTTAGGGGTTACCAAATGTCATTATATCTATCTAGGGAGGCATGCTTGTTTTTTTATCATTATTGTTTTGCATGATCTTGCATTCATATATACAATTATCTATTCATAGTGGCAACGATTCTAGCTTTATGCTTTGTTGGTATCTCTTATGCTCTAGTAGCAAGTTCTGCAAGTGCATAGAATATTATTGTAGCACTTCACTCAGGAGTATCCCAAAGTATCATATTTTATCCTCAGGGAAAGGGTGACTAAGAGTATTATTAAGAAATATGTTAACTTGATTATATATAAACTAGCAAACCAAAGTCTAGATGGGGTTAACGAGAATAAAAGGGTAGCTACAGTCACACAGAAATTCCACTCTAGAAAGGTAAAGTGAAAGTGCAGTTAAGTGAGAGGACAGCGAGTGCAGGAGTATAACAATTCTTCTTTATCACAAATGTTTCTACCTTAGCTATAGATTAGCAATACAACAAGTATGACAAGATTAATGACTACACTACATGCACTTCAGGGCTCTGTTTCAGTCAAGCAGCATAAAAGGTAACTTGTGTTGTTATAGCTTTGAACCCTACGCTTTAAGAACTTGCCCAAATACGTGGTGGATTGGTGTTGGGTGATTTAGCTCCGGCAATGCCTAGCAATATGATCGCATAAGATGAATAAGATGGTAATACACGAGACACAAGGATTTATACTGGTTTGGGCCACGGTGCGCTTAAAACCCTAGTCTAGTTGGTGCTGCTACTCTTCTTGTACTCGTATGCTCTATTACAGTGGCGGTTGCTCCTAGCTATGTAGTAGATTGGAATGAGATGAGGTCCATCCTGATCATGAGGTCCCTATCCTCCTTTATATAGGCAGAGAGAGTACAGTTACAATCAGGGCGATTGTCTTAATAGATTGGATTCCTAGTTTGTTACACGGAGTGCGCAATAGATTGATCCTATGATATCGTCTAGATATGCCTATCTTGGATATTCTCAGCTTGCCTTGGTCTTCACGTTGATCGACCGCCTCAGCCCTCATGGGCCTCCTCCTTGACGACTTCTGACCTGATAGCTGGATGTGGTCGCATATACGGGCAGTACAGGTACCCCTGGCCCATATATCCGATAGTAGTCCCCATATGACTCAATGACAAGCTAGTTGGTAGCTTAGCCCTCGTGTTTCACAGACCCCTGTAAGTTTCAAGTACTGTGAGTACCAGCAAGCTCCTTCTCGGGTACCGAGCTTTTGAGGAGCACAGCCTAAAGTTTTCAAGTGTTGAAAACCAGTATGTATTTTTCTCAGGTGCCGAGATCCTTTCTCGGGTACCGAGAACTTCCCTCGGGTGCCGAGGGGTGTTATTGTGGTGGTAGCATGGTAGCACCACTTGTCTAAGAACATAATTCCCTAGGCGCTATAAGTGCTTAGCTCAGGTGGTAACACCACGTGCCTAGAAACGTAGTTTTCTGGCCGTGGCCCTTAGGGCGTTGTCAACGCTGTTTTCTGGTGGTAGCACCGCATACCTAGAAAGCGATTTCCAGGGCATTGTGAACGTCTTATTCGGGTGGTAACACCCTGTTGTCGAGAACTTGGTCCCCGACGTATTTGGAAACACCATGAAGGCTTCAGTTGTTGCACATCATTGAGTCCTATCCTAAAGAATGGATTGTCAGGATAGGGTAGTTTGTTCCCCCTAACGCAACACTGTTTCCAGTTTGCTTATTTCGAGTTAACCCGACTTAAGTCGGTTCCTGTTTGTGCAGCGCCAAGTGGTTCACGTTTTTCTTCGGGCCACACTAAGCAGCAAGGTCCCGAATTTTTGTGGGCATCTTTGGCGAAAGGTGCGAGGCAAAGTTTTGTGTTCTTGTTCTTTTCAGACATGCAGGGGCAGCTGGCCGCCGCCCAAGCTCAAGCAATGAACCTGCACCGGGCCAACGAGGGCTTGCCTGGGCGGCTGGTGGAGGCGGCCCGCCTTCGGGATGAATCAGCCGCCGAGCGCACAGCTCTGCTGCCATAGCGCAGGTCAACAGCGACCGCTACACGGCGCTGCAAGAAGCAGCAGCTATCGCCATCCGGTTGGTGCTGCCGGTAGGGCCAGGCTTTCATGAGCGGCTCTGAGGACTCCCGGCGCGGATCAGGGATGTGGCGACGCACGGCGTTCGCCACGGGGCTGTAGCAGCCTTGGCCGCCACCCACCTCCGCCATCGGCCCGAGGTGGACCTGCGCACGGTGGAACTCGGGTTCCCGATGGAAGCGGAGATACCCGATGACATCAACGTCGGGCAGTTGATCGCCGACTTCGGCGCCGCCGCCAGCACCATTGCTACCGTGGTCAGTGTGGAGCAGGTCATCAAGGACACCCCTCGTCAATGCTGAGTTCCGTCGACCTGTTCTCTTGTAAAAAGAAACATCTGAATAAAATTTTGATATGCAGATTAGTGGATCGCTGCAAACCTTCCCATGTGTAATTGTGCGCTGTAGTAGCCCCCGAACAATTGGGTAGGTTAGTGTAACGTATCCGAGTGTTAGGATTTGCCGTTTTGTACAGCGTTCTGATCTGCGCATGCCACCCGAGTAGAATGAGTCATTGTCGCGAGATCGTGTTTGGCTTGGGTACAAGTGTTGTGGCCCGCGTATAGCCCCCGAGCGTTTCGAACTGAGTTTCATTCGGGCTAGTATAGCCATAGTTGTTCTAGTCGATTAGCGTTGCTATGCCGACGAGTGGAGTCTTAGGATCGGTTTTGTAGCCCCCGAATGTCTTGTTATGTTAGCGTAACATTTCAAGGTATTGAGAGAAAAAAACACTTGTCAAGGACATTATGTAGAATTAGAACTTAGCCCCCAAGCGACCTGAGGGAGTAGCTCCCAGCCTCGGGGGCACAAGACTGTTATTCATAGCAACCTGAGACATGCATGACATAAAAGAAAAAATAAAAAAACTGGATGCACTGATGACATAGCTGAGTCTCGCTCGTCATCCTGCATCCTGAAATTGTTCGGGACCGGCCCGAGACTTATTGTAGATGGTGTCACCGATACGTCAGGTCTCGACCTTGGAGCTGCTGTCCATGGCCAAGTCATCCCCTTTTCCTCTGGCTTTGGTTCCTCGGGTGCCTCCTGGGGCACTGAGACCGTTGGTGAGGCTCAAACCAGAGGGATGGCGGGTAGCACGCTGGCCGAGGTGACCAGCGTAGTCTGATGCTATGAGGATGGGAGCGCGCATCTAGAGGTTCCCGAACTCGACTTGCGCTTGGTCGTATCGTCGGGTCTCGTCTCATCGAGAATCAATGCACGTTTGTTGGTATTTCTTAACGTCTACATAATTAATCCGTAAGCATACAGAATTATCATTGTAGGTTTCACCCGAAAATATTCAGGGTTTCATATTTTTCATAGGGAACGGAGGTATTTCTTCTAGCTTAGCTAATGAGCTAGAAGAAATACCTCCGTTCCCTGTGAAAAATATGATACCCTGAATACTTGCCAATTGAATTTTTAATGATATCTATGATTAATTCCATGATTAATGCTTAGGAAGTAATAAAGATGTACACATTAGCTATAATTTAAATACTGTTGGCCCCCTTGAATCCCCTTCAAGCTCCGCCAGTGCCAAGGACAACACAAGATAGCTAAAAAGGATAGAGATTGATTCTTATGGCTTTAAGATCTAAGGAACAGAAACTCTATTATTGCTAGCTTACTTCGGGCACCGGATTGCACTTGGTCGGCCGAACAATACCGGCCTGTAGCTCTATCGTCAAACCCGAACGTGGTGGATTACGAACGACAGACAAGTCTATCACCACCTGCCGCCTGCCTCTCGGCCGTGGGAATAAGGCAAAGGAAGGTGGCCTTCGTTGTGCACGACCGAGGCAACAGCTCCCTTCTGTGTGCGGCCGTGCATGTGTAGTGGATGGATCATCTTTCATCATGTCATTAATGTTGTCACTAAAATGTAATGTGTATTTTTATTGTCACTTTATTTCATTCCTTTGTTATGGACTCTTTCGATTCAAACGGCTTAAGCCTTTTATCCCTGTATTTTACACCCTGTTCGTTTGGACTTATCAGCAGAATCAGCAGCCATCCAGCAATGTTTTTCTCTCACAACAAACCAGCGAACAGTACTTTCAGCACAATAAACCAGGGCGCTAGTTTTGACTTTTCACTCTAGATATTCCTACATTTTTTTTCTATTTTTCTATTTTGGATTCATGTATTCCAAACTATATTATGTTAGCATCACTAGTATTTAAGATAAAAAACAATCTACTATAATTACTCAAGGCGCAAATTTTAAACAGTTTCAACTTTTAAAAGCTGAATACCAGATATTTAAAAACTATATTATACATCATTGACCATATTAATTAAAATATCATATATTTGATATAATTAGCCATATTAATTTTTTATCACAGCATTATGGTCTCGACCTGAACCTGATCCATACATAGCATCCATTTTTACGAAACTTCAGACTGCACGTCAGTATTATACACAAGAAATGGTACAGCAAAAATGTATTAAAAATCTTGCGGTGTTTTTCTTCACGACACACGGAAATGTACTTTGTGTATCCACATTGCAATTTGCTATGGCCACACAAAAAAAAAGCAAAAAATACCAAACACTGATGATACTGCTAGTCAACAAGCTATCACCTAGATCTCCGGAGGCCAGACAGCCACAACAAAAGGAATTAATATCTTATAACAACTAAAAAACGGAAAGCTCCTATAGTATGGTCCCTGTACAGTATTGGTAATTTACAAATGCAGCAAAGCACATCTCCATCTACTTTGGTGCTATAGGGATACCACAGGACATAAGTACAGTGACACTTCGAACGGCATATATGTTCTTGTCCTTGGATGATCCCCAGCTCCCATATGCCTATAATTTACACTTGTTTGCTTCAAAGTATGGCCCAGTCCTCTCCTACATCCTGTCCAAGCTACGTCAACCAAAGGTCTGTACAACAATGCAGCTCGGGTTCCAAATTCCAATATGCCAAATAGAGCTCCACTAGTCGCAACCTCCTAGCACAAAGCACTAACTAGATAACTGCCGATGACTGTACACTTCTCAACTGTCAGAGGGGGGATCGTATGAAAGTACAATGCAGGCACCAATCTGTTTCCCTAGTTGACCACAAATGTGCAATGACCAATGTTTTCAAATCGTCTGGTCGGACCTGGGACCGACCAGGACGATTAATCACGATTAATCGCGATTAATCGGACGACTTGTACAGGTCGACAGTACCCCTGATCGCTCACCTGAGACCGACCAGAACGATTAATCGCGATTAATCGGACGACTTGAAAACAATGGCAATGACACATCAAAACACAGTGCTCAATTACCTAGTTCACTCCTGGAAATCTGATATGGGGTGTGCTAGTATAGATCAGCCCCAAACTGACCTATGCACCCACGATTTGCTCCAAGGATACAAGAAAATTGGTTTCTGAATGAATCCATTACTCCTGTGAGGAAAATCATAAAATCCCATTCAATACTCTCTGGTAGTAATCATATTGCCGAGTGCGCCAAGCATCCATGCTGCTACTGATCAGTGAGAGCACCAGGGATACGCATTGCTGCACCCATCATATCATATAAGGTAATAGTTAGAAAAAGTTCTAGGAATGATGATGAGTAGCAAAGATTAGTAAGCAAACCTCTTCAGTTAGACTCAAGTGGAACCTCTTCCTCAAATTTTGTATAGTGCGAGGGCCACCTTTGAAACATGGAAAGCCAGAATCCTGGTAAGGGGACACAATATAACACTTGTAAGATAATTTGTAACAATTGCATACTAGCCAAATCAGAGAAAAAGCTCAATCAACACAATTATAGGCAGCAGATACCAGACATGCAGGGGTAACATTACATCATACAAAAAGTTAACTCAAATCAATTTATATGCTTGAATGCAAGAAAACAAATTCACTGTAGTAGGTCAGATTACATGGCACAGCAAAAAAAAAAGTTGAGTTCGTATTGGAAGAAAATTAAGAACAGTGGAACTTTTGGCCAATATGGAGGACCTGTCAAAGGATCTAATGAAATAATTCTTTACTGATATACATGTTAGGGAATGAGATTCTATCGATTTGGGCTAACCCTAGAAGGGTAGCTATATAGGTAACCATACATGGACCACATGGGCCTAGCCTCATGGGCCTAATACACTCACATTCTAACACCCCCCGCAGTCTGAACTACCGGCGCAGCGGAGTTCCAGGCTGAACGAGAAAGAAGAAAGACCACACACACGGCCCCCCCCATAGACGCAACTAGCCACTGGTGATGTTGAGGCTGGAGCGAAACTCATTGAAGGTCGAGGACGGGAGGCCTTTGGTGAATGTCTGCGAACTGGGAGGTGGTCGGAACATGAAGGACCCGCACCTTGCCCATGGCCACCCGATCACGGACAAAGTGGAGGTCGATCTCCACATGCTTCGTCTGCTGGTGTTGGATGGGGTTGGTGGAGAGGTAGACCGCACTGACATTGTCGCAGTAGATCAGTGTGCTCCAGGAGGGCGAAGTGTGCAGCTCAACGAGAAGCTGCCGGAGCCAGGAGGCCTCAGCCACGCCGTTAGCGACAGTGCGGTACTCCGCCTCGGCACTGGACCGGGAGACCACAGGCTGGCACTTAGACGACTAGGACACCAGGTTACCACCCAAGAAGACAGCGTAGCCGGAGGTGGAGCGCCGAGTGTCCGGACACCCCACCCAGTCAGCGTCAGTGTAGACGATAAGGTCGGCGGAGAAGGACCGGTGAAGTAGGAGGTCGTAGTCGATCGTGCCCCGGAGATAGCGGAGGAGGCGCTCGAGAGCCGTGAGGTGAGGCTCTCGGAGATCATGCATATGAAGACAGATCTGCTAAACTGCATAGGTGATGTCCGGCCGGGTGAAGGTGAGGTACTGAAGGACACCAGCAAGACTCCTGTATGCAGTGGGATCTGACACTGGGAGGCCCTCAGCCTCTGCCAACTTGCCCTGAGTATCAACCGGAGTGGAGCAGGGGTTGCAGTCAGTCATCCCAGCCCGCTCCAGAATATCCCGAGTATACTGCCGCTGGTGAAGAAATAATCCGGCAGGACGAGGTTCAACAGTGACCCCGAGGAAATGGTGGAGCACACCCAGATCCTTTATAGCAAACTCCTGCTGCTAAAGAGCGGTAATGATCCGAAGGAGAAGTGGCTCACTAGAGGCTGTGAGGACAATGTCATCAACATAGAGCAGCAAGTACACATTGTCAGCTCCATGGTGATAGATAAACAGAGATGTATCACACTTGGCCTCCACAAACCCCAGTGTCAGCAGGAAAGCAGCAAACCGATGGTTCCACGTCCGGGGTGCCTGCTCGAGGCCGTAGAGAGACCTGTTGAGCCGGCAGACCATGTCAGGACGGGAGGAATCAACGAACCCCGCCGGCTGACTGCAGTACACTGTCTCGGTGAGAAGGCCATGCAGAAAAGCATTCTTGACGTCCAGCTGATGGACGGGCCATGACCGAGCAAGCGCCAATGAGAACACGGTGCGGACGGTGGCCGGCTTGACCACCGGGCTGAAGGTCTCATCATAGTCGACCCCAGGGCGCTGAGTGAAGCCCCGGAGAACCCGGCGAGCCTTGTAGCGCTCGAGAGTGCCATCAACCTGACGCTTGTGGGTCCAGATCCACTTGCCGGTGACGACGTTGGAGCCCGATGGCCGGGGCACCAACTCCCACGTCTGGTTGGCGAGAAGCGCGGCGTACTCTTCCATCGCGCGGCGCCAGTGAGGATCCAACAGGGCGTCACGGACGGAAGAGGGCCCGAGGTGGCAGTGTGCCAGCCGCGTGCCGTGTCACCATCGGGTGAACATGCCGCGGGTGTCAGTGAAGAAGCGGCGGGTGATAGACCAGCGGTGCATCACGAGCCGGCGGGGACTGCGGTGGTGGTGTCGGTGTCCCCGGCGGAGAAGGGACCGCGAGTGACAGCGGCCACGGCCTGCGCTGGTACACCCGTACCGGCGCAGCGAACCGCGAAGGAGGTGCCGGGGTAGGTGCCGGGGCACGTGCCGGGGCAACACTGGGCGACGGCGACCGGCACGGTCCCCCCGGGGCAGTATCGGGGGACGAGGTCCCCGTCTGCGCCAAACGGAGAGGTCGGGACCACGCCAGAGGACGACGGGCCCGGACCCGCCGGGGAGCCGGGACAGGTGTCCGGCAAGGAGCGCGGCGAAGCAGTACCTGCAGGAGACCACGAAAAAGGTGGCTGGACCACCGTGTCATCGGGAAAGAGGGAGGAGGGATCAGGAACAGGAGTGGTGGTGAGTGTGCTGGAGAAGGGAAAGACGGACTCATCGAACACCACATGGCGAGAGATGAGGACCCGTCGGGAGGTAAGGTCAAAGCACCGGTACCCCTTGTGATCCGGGGAGTACCCGAGGAAGACACAGGGAGTGGAGTGGGGGTCTAGCTTGTGGGAAGTGGCAGTGGTGTTGGGGTAACACGCAAACCCAAAGACGCGAAGGTGATCGTACGAGGAGGGGCACAAAAGAGGGCATGGTGTGGCGTAGGAGCAGGACAGGCAGCGGAAGGAAGACGGTTGAGAAGGTAGGTGAAGGTGTGCAAGCCCTTAGCCCAGAAGCGAGCAAGAAGAAAGGCCTGAAATAGAAGGGTGCGCACGGTGTCGTTGGTAGTGCGCGAATCATCTGCTCAGCCTTCCCATTCTGGGAAGAGGTATATGGGCAAGACATGCGCAACTGAACACCGTGAGAGAGAAAGAAGGCACGGGAGGTGGAGTTATCAAACTCACGACCATTGTCACACTGGACGGCCTTAATGGTGAGGCCGAACTGTGTGGACACCCAAGTGAAGAAGTGAAGGAGCGTGGGGAAAGTGTCAGACTTCGCACGCAGGGGAAAAGTCCACGAATAATGCGAAAAATCATCGACCACCACAAGATAGTACTTGTAACCAGAAATAGTGATAACAGGAGATGTCCATAGGTCGCAATGTACAAGATCAAAAATGCGGGCCGCATGTGAAGTAGAACTATGAAAAGGAAGACAAACATGTCGGCCCAATTGGCACGCATGACACAAATGCTCATCATGAGCCCGAGTACAAGGAAGACCAGAGCTACGACTGAGCTGCATCAGGGCATCACATCTAGGATGGCCGAGGCGTCGGTGCGAAGTGGTAGAGGAAGTAGAGGCTGCGAAAGCAGCTGACAAAACGGACGGCGAAGTAGATGAAGTAGCCGCCGAGAAGCGAAGAGTGTAAAGGGGCCCGGTGCTGTCACATCGGAGCAAAGGACGCCGGGAAGCCAAATCCTTTACAGTAAGACCAGAAGAGTCAAACTCCACAGAATAAGAATTGTCAGCTGTAAAACGACGAATAGAAAGAAGGTTGTGAACCATAGAAGGAGCAACAAGAACATCAGGAAGACGAAAGGAGCCATGAGCACCGGCGGTACCCACAGACGTGACAGGAAGACACGAACCATTTGCGACCATAATGGACGAATGGAGAGAAGAAGAGGGAGAATAGATAGACGAAAGTATACCAGGGTCAGGGGTGGTGTGGTAGGTGGCACCCGAGTCGGCGATCCACTCCGGTCCGATAGGAGGTGTCAGGCCCATGGTCCTGAACGAGCGAGCCACCTGGTCCCAGCCGGCAACCCCAGGTGGGGTGCCGGTGGGTGTAGCCCACGAAGGCGTAGTAGAGACACCGAAAGGTGGAGCGCCAGTGAACATGGCCACCGGTGGGCGAGGCTCACCACCGGAAGCGTGGTAGGGCCACATAGAGATGCGCCCTGACCACGGGTTGTGGAACGAAGGCCATGGTGCCCCCCCTGCGGTCCAGCCGGTGCGTGACCACCAGCCGGAGCCTAGGTGACACCACCACGGCCTCCCCCGCGACCTCCACCACGGCAACGACGACCGCCACGACCCCCCCACCTCCGCTCGGCCCGGAAGGAGAGGGACCAAGGAGAGATGACGGCGGTGTAGCGGATGAACGTGGTGGAGCAGACGGACACGGCGGAGTAGCAGCCAGAGCCGTCGAAGAAGACGAGGACCCCAGATAAGTGGCGAACCCTGGCTGGATGCCCTGAGTGAGCTCCTCCATGACAAGGTCGTCACGGACCTGCAGGAAGGTGGGGAAGGGCCGCTGACGGGTGATCCACGTCTTGAGGTGGGCATAGCGGTCACTGAGCCCGCGGAGGACGTTGAGGACCAAGATGCGATCCTCCACAGGCCAGCTGAGGTCGCCAAGGGAGTCTGCCATGCACTTCATCCGATGACAGAACTCGCCAACGGAGAGGTCACCCTTGACGAAGGTGCGGAAGCTCGCGTCGAGACGCAGAGCCCGAGCCTCAGCGTTGCCCAGGAACTGTCCCTCAAGGGCAAGCCATGCCCGGCGCGCGTTAGGAGAGTTGCGGACGAGGTCGTGGAGGTCCAGGGAGATCGTCCCCAGGATCCAGGAGAGGACGATGCTGTCGAGACGGAGCCACGACGGAGTCTGGACGGTGACCGAGACGTCAACAAGGACGTGGTCGTCGAGGGCGTAGCGGCGGAGAGTGAGAAGCACCAGATCCCGCCAGTGGACGTAGGAAGGATGAGGCGAATGTTCTGGACCCCCCGACCTGGTAGTGCAGCTGAGTCACGAGCGGGTCGGCCGGGTCGTGCCAGAGGACGGCGGTGTGGGACACGCGGCGTCCCGACGAGTCGGAGGTGGCCCCAGCGTCCTGGGAGGCGGGAGAGATGAGGAGCTGCTCCGCCTTGGTGATCTGGCGGGCCAGGGCGTCAGCCGCGTCGCGCTCACGCTTCCACACGAGGGCGGCCGCGCGCACCCGGGCCTGCCCCTCCGCGGCGGCAGCCCGTGCAGCGACGAGAGCGGCGGCGAGGGCGGAGTCCGGACGACTGTGGAGCGGGGCCGGATCGGTGCCCCGAGGGAGAGCACCAACGGCCACACCACTAGGAATGCCGATGGTGGCAGGTGGAAGGCGAGCCGCCGGGCTGAGTTGCAGGCCAGGTCCTCCAGGCGGCATCAGGGGCGCTCCTCCAGGCGGCAACAGCGGAGCCAGGCCGCCAGCAGCGGTGGCGTCAGGGCCGAACACGCCAGGCGGGCCGGACACACCAGGCGACGGCGGCTGGACAGGGTGTAAGGTCCAAATGGCTAGAGGGGGAATGAATAGCCTATTTAAAATTTTACAAACTTCACTAAACAAACACGTTAGTACAAAAGATGACTAAGCTAATTCTAGCACTAGCTCAACTACACTATGCAAGCCACCTATGCAATTCTAGTGAAGCAAGGCTATGATCTTTAATACACACCAACAAGACTAAGTCACTAAGCTACTTACTCCTATGTGATAAAAGCTACACTAAGGAACCTACACTAAGATTAGTACAAGTAAAGAGCAAGTGACTTGATTCCTATACCAACGATGTAGAGAAGTAATGCACTCGAAGAATCAATCACAAAGATCAACCACAAGAGAAATCCTCGGCAAAAAGATGACACAAGATTTTTTACCGAGGTTCACTTGCTTTCCGGCAAGCTACTCCTCGTTGTGGCGATACACCCACTTGTCGGTTCGCGAGCTAATCGACTATCAAGAGTCGAGCCCTCGGCGGACGCCGCACAACCGCACACAAGATGGGGATCCTCCAAGCCACGAGCTCCACTAGAGTATCCAATTTGCGAACTCCCGCGGGGAAGAATCAAGAACCCCTTACAACACTTGGTGAGGGCTCCAACAATCTCCAATTGTGAGCTCAATTACCTCCGCTACTCCAAGCCGTCTACCGTGTTGGGAAACACGGAATTGTAACAAGAAATCCGCAGCAACTCGAAGATCAAGTGCCTCTAGAATGCAACTCTCAAGCAATGCACTTGAATCTCACTCAATCTCACTCAAGATGTGCAACTATGCAAAGAGATGAGTGGAGGGGTTGTTCTCTAGCTCAAAGGATGTCTCTAGGTCTCAAAATATGCAAGAGTTCCCCTCAAACCCCGGCCAACTTCTATTTATAGCGAAGGGGTACGCAGCTAGCCGTTACCGGACGACACAGTTGAAATCGCGCTGACCGGACGCACCGGTTAGGGTGACCAGACGCGTCCGGTTACTACAGGACAAGCGTGAACAGTACGCGTCAGAACTAGCCGTTGTCGTGACCGAACGCGCTCTACCGTTTGACCGGATGCGACAGTGTCAGCGTCCGGTCGCGGTCCAGTAAGCTCCCGTCGAGACCGGACGCATCCGATCGCACGTGACCGGGCGCGTCCGATCGCACGTGACTGGACGCGCCACCGCGTCCGATCGCATCTGCCCTCCGTGCTGAACTCCTGGGTGCGTGACCGGACGCGCCGGTTCCGCGAGGGACCGGACGCGCCGGTCCGCGACCCTTCTCACACGCGCGTCTGTCTATGGTTTGAACTGACCGGACGCGCCACCCGCGTCCGGTCAATTCAACCACAGCGTCCGGTCACTGTATTTTCAGTGATAATCATTTCGGACTTTCGCCACCTTTTCTCGCCTCCGGCGCAATAGAAAATAGACATTTCATTTCCTCGAAAACGCCTGAATCCCGCGCTCGCAAGCTCGGCGGGAGGGAGAGCGAACCTCAAACCCCTTACTGCCGCTCAAACACCACCGCCTTCACAAATGTGCTAACACCACCAAGTGTACACCACAATGTGCATGTGTGTTAGCATTTTACAAACATTTTCCAAAGCGTTAAGTTAGCTCTCAACTAGATCCTAATGCATATGCTCAAGACATTGATCTAATGGCACTTGATTCCCGAGCTAACCATGATTGCCCCTCTTGATAGTCAGCTATGTATCCTAAATCCGGTCAATCACTTCTCTACTCATCTTAGACCGGCAAAAGAAAAACCCTATGGTTATACCTTTGCCTTGCGCTCTTAGATCCTTCTCTTCCACTTGATCATTATGTCCATCATATTTTGTGCATCTTCATCATGATCGACATTTCATGTCCATGCACCATTTCTTTGTGATCTTATGGCCACCACTCCTTGCCACACACACCTTCATCACATGTGTTGCTTATGCCTAACTCAAAACACTTAACACATGGCATTAGCAACTTGGTGTCATTAATTACCAAAACCAAACTTGGGCTTTCACAGGGCGAGGGCCGGCAGCCGCAGCAACCGCAAGGGCGCCACCATCCCCGACCTCCCCCACCGCATGAGGTAGGGGATGATGGACACCGCTGCCATGGCCAGCAGGGGACGCGGCCAGAGCGCTAGCGGCACCCGCGCCCAGGACGGCATCCGCGCCAGGAGAAGCGGGTGGATGAGCGACCACCTGGGCCCAGGAGGAGGGGAGGGGAGGGAAGAAGCTGTAGTAGGAAGGAGGGGGTGGGGCGCCGGCCATGGCGCCGGCGGATGGAGCCACCAGCGGCGGATGGGGTGGGGAGGAAAGAGGAAAGCTAACCCTAGGTTGCTGATACCATGTTAGGGAATGAGACTCTATTGATTTGGGCTAACCCTAGAAGGGTAGCTATATAGGTAACCATACATGGGCCACATGGGCCTAGCCTCATGGGCCTAATACACTCACATTCCAACAATACATCATAAAATGTTGAGCTAAAAATGTGTTTGCATGAAACAAATATTTGCCCTTAAAACTTAGTTGTATGACATATATTAGGCAACACAGATAAAGTATGTTACCTGCAACATTTCCACAAGAAGTATAATACGCTCTGCATGCTTCCGACAAGTAAGGAAACCTTGAATGCATAGCACCTGAAGAAATACAAATTAATACATAGCCCCAGCAACCAAGGGAGTCTATCATTTAATATACCTTGAAGTAATCAAAGAACTCGCTGGGAGTTCCCTCTGCATCAGAATCCATCACCTAGCAAATTTGCAACCCAAAAATATAGCAGTATTTAAAACTCTCATTTTTATAATATAAAAATATCTAAAACAAATTTCAAGCTTCCATCATACTTCAAGGAGTTCCCTTGTTAGCTTAAATGGTGCACTCTCGAAGTTTACCCCTCCAGGAGAGTTAGATAGTATGAAACCAAAATCAATATGAATAATATGTCCTTCCTCATCTATTAGAAGATTCCCATTGTGGCGATCTTTCACCTGTAGATTCACAAAAAAAAAGGAACACCAACTATGGGCTTAGAATTTGTATGAACAATGACATCAATCATTTACCAGATATGTTGCATTTCAGCACCTGAAGTAGGTAGCACAGAATGGAATATCCAGCCATACTTTCAACAAAGTTTCTCTGCAAAAAAGAAAAAAAACAGCTCTGACTTTTTTAGTTCAAACAATACTAGATTTCATATTAACCCTCCTACGCTGACAATAGATTGACCACATGAAGATCCCACTGGACAGTTTTCTTGCAGTTGCCTATCGAGTATTACAAAAACATGGTAGCATAATGCATGAAAATTCTTCTTATAAATGACAATTAAGAAGCAAAGGCAACTAACCACATTCTTTGCATAGGCATGCATAGCACAAGGGATTGACAAGTTGGTATAATGGTTACTGAAATACAACTAAGTTTTGCATTCAAGAAGCAAATTAATAAATATATACACATCTTGTTTTTCTCAGACAATGCAAGCATGAGTGCTGCATGTCACCTGTGCAAGTAAAAGTACAAAGGAGAGGCCAACAGGCCCAACCTCCGGTCACAAGGATATAATTTGCTTCTACCCCAAAAGGTAGCATCTCACCTGTGCAAGTTTGAAATTTGGAGAATTCTCTTCATACTTGGCTACATAGTAGTCTCGGAGACTTGAAATATTGGGAAACCTACTTTTGAGGGAATGGATTGATGCCTGCAGTAACAAGAAATAAACTTGTAGTAGAACCAAACATATAGTAATAATGATGGTAGTAGTTAAGAAGATAAGGTACCTACCGTATCAGGGATGGTCTCAATTAGTGCTGTATAAGCAGAAGTAACAATCACTTCATAAGGCCGCAGCCATAGTGGTAAACCAGCTTCTTGATATATATCTGACATCAGGAGTTAAATAAGAGCAGAAACAGAAAATTAACATACCAATGAAGAAAAAAAAATATTCCATCTGTCGTGTAATATAGCGCATACAAGCATTCAAAAATTTGAGACTGCAGTATATTAATTCTGTTGACAACCAATAGGAGTGGTGCTATTTCTGTGTGCAAGAAACTGGTGCTATATCTATGTACAACAGTACAAAAGTCAAAAAGATTCACATATCCAGATATGTCATTTAGTAATCATGGCTTTACCTAGGAAGAATATATATACTTATTCCATGGTTGCATCTGTTTGAATTTTGAAATATTTGCATATATATGAGATGCCAAAACTACAAGTTAAATGCTTAAGCATTGAGATATCTGACAGAAACAACAAACTAGAGCATGACAAAATGATAGTCCAAAATGCCATTTTCTGAAGGAAATAGCATATTTATATGATGGAGAAAGGCACAATGCGAATGCAAAAATGACAAATCATTATAGGAATGAGAACCAGCTTTTACCATAGAAGTGTGCAACAAGCTGTACGGCCAAGTGTTCTTGACGGCAGTCATCACCACTCTTGACAATAATCTACAGTTGGAACAAATGTTTCAGAAGCATGGCAGTAATTGAAGATGTTTCAGAACCAAAAACAATGGGAATGGACAGCCTGCATAATCTCTGGAGTCTGGAATGAAAAGGCACAAAACCAAACACAATGCTAACAGCTTACTTGAATCGGTCCTATGTTTTTAGTACATAAAAAGGATCACCGAATCAACCATTCGTGAAACACTAGAGATTTAGCTGTCGCTTTACTTCACAGTATTAAATTCTTCAACAGTCGATAGAGTTAAGCCAGTCCTCCAGAGATCGACAGACATAGGGATGAAAGCGGGAATGGAATATTCCATTTACTGTGGAACATTCGTAATAGTGATGTCATTTATGACCGTTTCTGACCATTATCATATATTCGTATTTCAACTTTTGATTTTCTAATTTCATGTACCGTACTGATGTCGTCACTTAAATAGTTAAAATGAAAATATGGTGAGTTTCCGACTGACCCGGAATAGTTTCCATATAGTAAATATCGTAACCAACCATTTCTGATCATTTCCATCCCTAGAAAGACACCATTATTCATTGAGTAATGAGTTTATATGAAATTTTTTTTTTCCTTGAATACAAAGGAGAACTGCCCATGGCATTACAAACAAATTTTTTTTCTCGAACAGGAGAGCTGCATATCATTATATCAATAAGAAAAAAAATGGGAAAGAGCCCTTACAACACACACCCACTCACCAAAATACAATATTCACGACACACCCAAAACACACACATACTCATAACTCTACAATTACGTTCAAAAAAAAATTATAAGATCCCCCAGGGGCAAAAACACAACCTCAACCAAACTACCAAGCAGCTTCAAGAGATCCAACATCCAACTGCACTAACCTCTAGCCCCCACAAAATGCCACAGGTGTCCCTCTTCTAAAGTTTGCCTCACAAAATGATATTTCAGTCAATCTAAATTATATGTTCTACCTAAGAGGTTACAACAATATTTCACACCAAAATAAAAGTACAGTAAATTTTATTTGGTTAAACTTACAAAATCAACTATAATATGACATAATTTGTAGAGCACCTATATCTAATGAAGATTAGCAAACAGCATTTGTCATACTGGAGGCAAACATTTGTTTAGAAGACCAACAAACGGGGTAATAATCGTGTACATAAATAGCCTCCATGGATCCATCCACGAATGTAAAGGGTCTATAACAATAGTAGTAGAGTAAATCTAATAATAAAACAAAATTTTACTTACAGAACGCAAGTCCCAGCCAGGTGATTTTCCATGAACCGAAGACCGTCGAATTCTCTCTCGTTTGACAGCCCAAAGCTCACCAGCCAAAGCATCAGTTGGTTTTGGATCCCCACCATCAGTAGCCTTCAGGAAAAGGAAATTGTGAGCTACTGACTTATTGGTCAAAAAGAAACTAGAACATAAGGGATTCACCTTAGGATCTAAATTTTGGGTGCTCTGCCCAACTCCTTTTAGAGGAAGACCAGGTGGAGCTTCTCCTTTTAATGCTGCAGCCTAGCCCAGCAAAAGCAAATATTAGCATAAAAGGTAATGAAACAGTAAGTTGGATGCCATCGCTGCATGCAACCTCATTATGCTCCATGGTTGCTTGTTTCTAAAAGCAACAACACAACCAGTGGGGTGCAAATAAGATAACTCATCAAAGGAGAATGTTAGGATAAGTGCAAGTTGTGGATGTGGAAGTATTTGTTAGAGAAGGAACAGGAAAACAAAAGTAGTAGTACAAGAAGTATAAGACTTAACACTAATGAAAGAAATTCAAATGTCAGGCTCACCTTTACTTCCTCAATGGCAATTGTACTAGGAACGCGGCGATGGTCCTTCTTTCGTGTTGGTTCATTATCATCTACATCTTCCATGTTAACTCCTGGAACTGCAGACAATGTAACCTTCACCCATTCAATAGGCTGATCAGCAACTGTTTGCAAATCTCCACGTGGATCATGAGAATCCGTAGCATCATGTCGCAGCCTACGCCCCGTTTCAGAAAGTGCAATGCTCCTTGAGCGACCAAGTTTCTCAATAGAGAAACTAACATTTACAAATTTTACTTTAGTCTCCCAGAGCTGAGCCATTGCTTGGTCAATAACCTGAGATGTAGACTTCAGCATTCTGTCTGTTTCATAGTTTTGTGTTTCGTGCCTGCTCCACAAAGGATAAGCCCATGGAGGTGGTTTTGGTAGTTGCACATCTCCATTAGCCAATGGTATCCCACCTTTTGATAATTTGTGCCCATCTGATGATCCTTTAGAGTGGCTGGAAAGAAAACAAGAGGTGTTACCAGAATGGCATCTGATTGGGGAAACAGTACCCCTGACATAACTCCACATCATGACATGGTCACTGGCGGGTGGGCCCTACGCCCAGCTGGCCCACATGTCAGTGACCACGTCAGGTGGCAGATGCATCAGAGGATCCCTTCCAGTAACAAAGTGACAAAGACCACCATTTCATTGTTTATCAAATACAAAAATTTCAATAGAAACTCCAGTTGTGAACTATGTATCTTTAGCCTCATATATACAAATCAAAATTAGTACAACAAGAAGCCTGACCATGTTTATGAAAGACTCATCATTAACTTCCATTGAACATCCAAAAAAACCAGCATACCTAGGAGCTTCTGCTTTTAAAACTTCAACGCATATAAGGTAAGGAGCTTTCTCCCTAGAATTCAGAAGAACAGACTCGTCTTCAGGTATATGAACCACTCGATATATGCCCTTTCCCATCGGAAAGCATACTCCTACCCATAGAAGAATAAAGAAAATATTATGAGGTTATTCTAGCTGGTGCTTTGCAATATGTAGATATTAATGGAGCATTAACCCAATGCTATATGGTATGTAAATAAACCTAAAAAAGAACACATTGGTTCAGAGCTTCGAGTCACAAGAAGAGTGCTCTTCTTTAACACAAAGCAATGGCTTTGCATATTGCTCTGATGCCTTATGCATTTAATTCAGTACCACCACAATCTGTAAATTAGCTAGGTGCTCACTGTTCAACAGACCCAAAAAAACTAAATACAGTGCGTAAAATGGTGATGGCAACTGATGCACGAAAAAAATATAACAGAACAAGTTCTATCAAAAAGGCTATTCAAGTAATCTATATGCAGATGACTGAAACTATTTTTTAAAGATTGCCCATCAAAAACATTTTACATAAAATAACCAGAACTATACAAACCTGACTCAAATGGACAAGGCAAAAAAATATAAATGTACATCCTGTAACTTCCAATGGAAGATGCTCATGTAATATTACCAGCAATGCAATTCCAAAAATTCAAATATCCAAAGGCTTAACAAAAGTGTATATAGTTAACAAAATGCAAGGAACAAAAGTTCAGGAGATACATTGAATAAGATAGAAGAAATCACCTCCATTTTTTTCAGCAGAAGCAATCTGATTATTGATCTCTGTAAGAGACTGCCACATAAAAGAAAATATCATTGCAGGGTACAAGTTAGAATGTGAAAAGACCAAAGAGAGTGCAATAACTGGCACAGGATGACTGAAAGGTTGTGAAATGAATAGCCATGTAGTTACATGGTAATGTGTTTGACCTACCTCCCGGAGGGCAATCTTACGATCCTCAATAGGAAATATGTCTACCAGGCCATAAGATGTATCACATAAAGCCTGAACAAGTTCCAACGAAGCATAGTAAGAACCTTTTCGAAGCTCTGCTACTGAATTAATTGGTAATGGTGGTTTTCCACTTTGCTTCTCATTGATTCCTGTGCTACCAGGGTGTTTCTGCAATGCATATCACCACACTTAGGAGGATGAGTACAGATGCAAAAAGAAACCACAGTAAATAAAACAACATATAAAAACTAGCATAATATACTACTATAACATGAACACAGGAGCTATCAAGCTGAAAAATAATATGAGACCAGATCCTTGCCTCTTTTGCTATTTTTGAGCCGAAAATCTCAGAATCTTCAAGTGAGCGGTCTCTATCACGGAATAGCCTCTTAAAAAAGCTTTCTGATCCTGGGCTCCCCTCAGAAAGATTGTTAGATTGACTGCTTTCTATGTGCCCACTCTTAGAATCTTCTGGGTGCACTCTAAACAACCTACGGAATGACAAAAACTCTGGATTATCCTCCTCTTCGATACCACTAGTACCCTTACCATCATCATCATTTTTATCAGGCCCCTCAGTTCTCCTCTCCTCATGCTTATCCTTAAATAATTTGCGGAAGAAGTTTTCTTTATCACCTTCCTCACACTTGTCATCTTCATTCCTGTCATGAGTGATCCCTTTCTTTTCTTCATTCTTATCCTTGAAAAGCCTGCGGAAGAAATTATCATCATCTGCATTTTTATGGCCTTTATCATCTTCCTCTTTCTTGCTTGGTGTGCTGCCTTCCTTTTTCTCATCGTTTTTCTCCTTAAAGAGTTGCCTGAAAAACCCATCTCTCTTATCCTCTTCTATGTTCGCACCAACCTTTTCCCTCTCATCCGGCTTTTGATGCCCTTCATCTTTCCTCTCCTCATTCTTATCTTTGAAAATTTTGCGGAAGAAACCTTCTCTGTCATCATCTTCCACACTCTTGCCCACTCTTTCCTCATCCCCATGTCTTGCATGGATGCTATCTCTCCTCTCCTCATTCTTATCCTTGAACATCCTGCGAAAAAATCCTTCCTTCTCATCATCCTCACCTTGCCTGTCCTCCTTATCACGGAAGAGTCGCTTCAACAAACCATCTGAGCTTGGTGTCAGTTCCATGTCCTCCTCCTTGCTATCCCTGAGCAATCTGCGGAAGAAACCATCTCTATCACCTTCCTCCTCCTCATTATCCTTATCCCTGCTATCCTTAAGTAACCTTTTGAAAAATCCTTCTCTGTCCCCATCCTCCTCCTCCTTGTCTCTGCTGTCCCTAAGAAGCCTCTTAAAAAACCCATCCCGGTCTTGTTCTTCATCCTTCTCTCCTGATCGTCTGAAGAGCAGTGCATCGCGCATTTTTGGACCAATGCTCAGCCTCTTAAGCAACTTGTTATCCTCTGATGACGGTGTGGCTGGCTGCTTCCCTCCAGTACCCATAGCATCCTCGGCAACATTGACCCCACCACCGGCTGGAGGGCTCAGTCCAAGTGACGGCGACGATGCGAGGGACAATAGCCGCTGCTTGGAAGATCGTATTCTGCTGAGCATGGGGTTACCTCGCGGACTGGCAGCAGGGGATGGAGGAGCAGGACGGACCAGCGGTGGCCACTCGCCCTGCACGGTCGCTGCAACCTGGCACTGCTCCTGCACCTTGTCGATCCCATCCAGATCGTCAGCGTCCTCCAGCTCAAGCTCTGCAGCGAGGAGCCAGTGCACCTTGAGCGCGATGCGGAGCGACTTGGCACAGGTGTCGATGACGAAGCGGTCGAGGGAAGGGCTGGGCTTGTGGACGAGCATGTAGCAGACCTGGAAGAGGTAGGCCTCGAGCCCCGGCAGCGGGAGCGTGTACATGCGGTTGCAGAGGTAGTCGCGCACTCCGGCATGGTCGTGCTTGTAGAGGTAGCTGACGGCGATCCACTCGCAGAAGAAGGCGGAGTCGAAGAAGCGCACGAGCCAGCCACTGCTGCCAACGGGCGGGGCCGCGTCGGCGGTGGAGGGGATCTCCCGCGGCGACTCCTCCGGCCCGAAGCTCAGGCTCCGCAGCCCGAGAAGCCGCACCATGGCCGGCGCGCCCTCGGCCCCAACTCAATCAACAAAACCTACTCACCACCGCCGCCACCGCCGCCGCCGTCTACTCGTCTTCCACCGCCGCTCACCACCATCACAAACCGGCGCGGAGTAGCTCAATCCAGCACCCCCGACCCGCAGCAGCAACCCCCGAATCCAAACCCTTGCCTCCGCACGGCCCCGCGATCCGGAGCCTCCCAAACCCTAGCCTCGAAATCGCGCCCAGATTCGCAGCGAGAGGCTGCAGAATCGGGGGAGGCGGGCGGCGAGAGCACAGGGGATCGGCCGCGGGGTTTGCGCTGGCACGATTTGACTCGGATGGATTTGATTTGAATTGTCGCAGAGTTTTCGTCGCTGGGTGTAGGAGACTTTGATTTGAAATTTATTTTCCTAATTATTTTTTCCCCCGTTTCTTACGGGTTTCTTCTCCGGCGTGGTGGTGGTGGGGAACGGAGGACCCGGAGCAGGTGGGGGCGGTGATGGCCGCGGGGCGCGGGATCCACCGTGGCAGGCACTCTGTGGTCATTTTTGTGCTGCGTCATCGAATCAGCCAACATATGCAGCCGAACTCATAGGCACACATCTTCCTCAATCATCAGGGTGGAGCTACTGTGATTCTTCGCTACTTCCAAACCTAATTTTTCGATACAATTTCTACACCTAAAAAGACGTAAAGTAATCATCTATCCAGTGATAAAAAACGTATACTATCTGGTTACAAAAACTATACTATCCAGACTGCCAAATACGTATACTATTTGGGCATTGTTCCTCCGCAATGGACTGAATCCCTTCGCACAGCAACTCATCTTTTTAATCTTCACCCCACCAAAACCTTTCAAAATCGCAAACCCCACCCCCCAGCTCTTTTCGGTATACCACCCACATATGATCATCTTCGAGTTTTCAGATGCCGTTGTTATCCGGACCTCTCCCCCACCATGCCACATAAATTCGCACCACGCTCTACGGAGTGTATCCTTTTTGACTTTCCCAATAACCACAAAGGCTATCATTACCTTGACTTCTCCACAAACCAAGTCATTATCTCTCGTCATGTGCTCTTTGATGAGCACCAATTTCCTTTTTCGCGAAACTCACCGGCACTTTTGAGTGTCTATGATTTTTTGGATGATACAGATGTTGATCAGGTTCTACCTGGCGCCCTCCCCGTAGCAATTTTCGGCTCCGCTGGTCCTTGAGTGGTCATGCCGGGCACTGGTCCGGCTACGTCTTCAGCCACGCAAGACGCCCCGGCTCCCCAACCAGCGGCTCCGATTGCTGGTCACCAACAATAGCCGGGTCGAGGCGCGGCTTACAGCCAACCGCGACAAGGGCAGGGGCCAGGCGGGGCACCCCTCCCCGTGGCTGGTCCGGGCCAAGAGTTGGCCCCAAGCGACCTTGTTGCTAGTTCGGGACACCAGCCCGGGGCTCCTGCCAGAGGATTGCCCCACTATCGACCTCCGATACGCAAGTGTACACACGACGACAATAACCTCCTGTGGCATTGTGAAAGCCCTAGTTTGGTTTTGGATAATTGATGAAACCTAGGGACTAATCTTTGTGCTAAGTGTCTAGACATGAAAAGATAGTCCCATGCCAAGTGTGGAGCTAGAGGATGATCATGATGGATGTTGATGACCAAAAGATGATCAAGTGCTCAACTTGGAAAAGAAGAGAGAAAAACAAAAACCCTATGGAGATCAAGGCAAAGGTATCAAATAGGTTTTTGTTTTGGCACTCAATACACCATAGAGGGTGTGAATGTGTTTATAATCGATAGTCGTACTATAAAGAGGGAAAATCTTTAGCTAAGCGCTTATTGAGTGGCACTAGGTGACATGATTCTTGCATATGCATTACGGATCTAATGTGCTAACAATTAACCATTGAAAAATGCTTGGAAAAAATGCTAACACACGAGCACACAAGTTACACACTTTATGGTTAGCAACTTGGAAGTAAGGGTGAAGTATTTGAGGAGATAGTAAAAGAAAAGGTGGCGCGGGGTAATGACCGGACACTGGTCACGGGCTGATCGGACGCGTCCGGTACCTAACCCTAGGTCTCGGTCAGTGCGTTTGTAAGTGCAATCAAGCTCTAAGTGGGTTTTGGTGATGTTGACCACATAATTAAAGGATTAATGGCTTTGATAAGTGTTTGACAGCTTAACTTTCATCGTGGATGCAAAGAAACAAAGGAGGAGACCTCCCAACTCAAATGGATGGCTTGCAACGGCTCCAAGAGCTAGTTTAATTCATTTTATATTTTGAAATTGAGTTATAGGTAAGTCGTACTATCAAGGGGGTTACTAATAGTATGTTGGGTAGAACCAAGTGCTCAAAACTCCATCTACATCTTAAATAATCCCAACCACAAAAAGCCAGCCGAGCTGAATTCGTATCTGCTCTGGCCTGCGCGGAGCCTCCGCACTCTGGCGCAGAACCTCCGCATCCTGACGTGAAGGCTCCGAGGTGTGTCTGACCTGACCGTTTTGTGGGTGACGTGGGTGGTATATATACCATACCCCTTCGCCCCCAAGGGTCATTTTCTTCATTCCTTCGTTCCTGACGAAATAGAAGCTCTCTCTCTCCCAAGCTTGATGCTCCCAACTTCCTTGCTCAAATCTTTGTGATTCCTTGAGGGATTTGGCTCTAGAGAGTGTGAGAAAGCTCGTGAAGATCTTTCTCCTCCGTTCTTGTGCACTTGGGTGAAGCCTAGCCGCTTGGTGTGTTCATTATTCTTGGAGCTTGGCTCCTAGACGGCTAGTGGTCGCCCGGTACCAATCCGTTGTGGTTGAGCCGGACGTTTGTATTACCCTTTGTGACTTAGTGGAACCCTCTAACCTCGACATCGTGGACGTAGATAAGCCTTTGTGGTGAGTTGAACCATGGGTAAATCCTCGCGTCCTCTATGATTGTTGTTGTTGTTGCTATCACTTGTGATTTGAATTGATTTTTAGGGTTTGCATCCAATCTGCGAATTCCTCATCCTCTAGGTGCAACCAACTGTTTGGATAGCTCAACATACTTCTCAGGAAGGCTGGTATTACATTCGATCTATTTTTCATTCATTAAATTTTGCGGTAGCTCGATTTCATACTCTGATCCCCGGAGGTTCCACGTTCATCCCTAGAACCTCCGTGTCCCGAAGGCTCCGCATTAAGGTCCAGAGGCTCCTCATTCTAACTAGTTTTGTGAAGTTGATTAAATTTCAGAAAAGGCCTATTCACCGCCTCTAGGCCACTTGTCAGATCCTTTCAATTGGTATCAAAGCAGGTTTTCTCATAATAGCACTTAGCCATGTGAGGAAATGGCAAGTCCTAGAGAAAGGGTACCGGAGGAAGATGGAGAGGAACACTTTGAAGACGTTCCAAGTGGAGAAGAACTAGAAGCTCCTGAGGATGATCCTACAACAGCACTTGAGCGACTTCCAAAGCTCAAGCTCGGTGGGAAGGGATCCTCCAAGGGAGACAAGCAAAAGAAAAAGAACAAGAACATGGAGAAGAAACACAAAGCAAGAAGAAAAGTGGAATCAAGTCCACAACCAAGCAGCGAGTCAGAGAATGGAAATGATGATGATGAGTACTATGCTCTAAGGCTACCAAAGAGAACACTCAAGTCTCAAGTGTATCCTTTAATTATGATTCTGTAAATTTGCCTACTAACAGTCACATCAACATGCCCACGGGCAAGTTACCCCAACTTGATGGGACTAACTTTGCCAAGTGGAAGCATATGGTGAAGGCTTATCTTATTGGACTCCATCCGGAGATGTGGAATATTGTGTGTGTAGGTTTTGAAGATCCCGTTGCCCGAAAATCCCACACCAAGAGAGATTTGCATGATACATCGCAATGCTCAAGCTACTAGGGCTCTTCTAAGTGTATTAAGCCCGGAAGAGTACAACAAAGTGATTGGTTTGGAGATTGCTAAGGAGATTTGGGACACTCTTCACCTTGCACGTGATGGGTTAGTAAAGTAAAGAAGTCCAAGATTGATCTATTGATGGCTCAACTCAAAAGATTTGGCATCAGGGATGGAGAAGGCCCTCAAGAGATGTTTGATAAATTGATGGTGATAGTTGGCAAGATTAGGGGCTTGGGTGGGGACGCCTTGGATGATCATCATGTTGTAAAAGTGATGTTAGAAGCATTTGCACAAGAAACCCAACTCTTGTGACATTGATTAGAGAGAAGAAGAGGTTTGAAGAATTCACCCCTAGTGATGTCCTTGGAAGAATACTCACTCGTGAGCTCATGGAGATGGAGATACAACAAAGGAAGAAGTTTGGAGAGCTAGAAGCAAAGATGGAGAACTTGAAGTTCAAGGAGGTGGCTCTCAAGGCAAACAAATCAAACAAGGCCTTCACATCAAGCAAGTCATCAAGATCAAGATCAAGCAAGGTTGAGACGGTTGATTCATCAAGTGACTCAAGTGATGATAAAGATGATGAAGTGTCTTCCGGTGAGATTGGTGATGTTGCTTTGTTCATGAGGAAGTACAAGAAGGGGCTAAAAAGAGAAGGGTACAAGTTTGTGAAGAGAAGGTTCCCCAACAAGCAAAAGAGAAAGTGCTATAATTGTGGAAGCACGGAGCATTTCATTGCCGATTGTCCTTATGAGAACAAAGAGGACAAGAAAGACAAGAAGAAAAAGCACCACAAGAAAGATGACAAGACCCAACACAAGAAGAACTATTTGGGTCAAGCTCATATTAGTCATGAATGGGATTCAAGTGATGATAGCTCAAGTGAAGAAGAAACAAAGAAAGTTACAACCATTGCTATCAAGAAGCATTCTTCTTCACCAAAGCTCTTCACCAACTTGACCAATGATGAGGAGAGATCTACACTCTTTTGTCTCATGGGCAAAGGAGAAAAGGTAAAACCAAAATCCAAGCCTAAACCCTCTCCTCCATCTAGTGATGAATCCGACATAGACTATAACGATGAATCTAGTGATGATGAAGTAAACAACTTGGTAAGTAAAATGGATAAAAAATCTAAGAACTTCATAGCTAAGGTGGTAGATGAATTAGAGAGAACTCAAGCTACTCTTGCCAAATAAGAGAAACTTTATGTTACTTGCAAGAAAGCTCTTGCATCAGAAAGAAGTGAGGTTGAAACTTTACGTTTGAAAGTTGACCAAGCAGAAAGTGTCATAGCTACCCTAAAGGATGGTCTAAATACTCTTTAAGAAAAGAACAATTCCCTCAAGACAAGAAATGAGGAGCTTGAAGAGCAATTAGCATCCTTTGGGATAAAACCTCACATCTTACAAAGGCAAGTGAGATCTCTAATGCATCTACTAGCAAGGGTTGTGATAGATGCTACAATATTGATTTAGAAGCTTGTGCTACTAACCTTGCTAATATGAAAGCTATGAAGAAGGAAATTGCAAGACTTAACAATATAATAGCTAGTGAGTGCATGGATGATGCAAGCAAGAAGCCCAAGTTCATTCAAGGAAGACATCTTTTATCAAGGATAGTCTCGGCCACAAGAAGGGTGGCAAGACCGGTGAAAGGAAGATGGTGAATAGAGTATCTTGCATTAGGTTTGAGAAGGAGACAATTGGAGAGGTGCAGCCAGTGCAGATCGCGAAGGCTCCGTGCAAGAACGCGGAGGTTCCGCGCCAAAACGTGGAGGTTTCGGGGTCTGGCAGAACAGTGGCACCAACAAGACCAAGGCACAACCTCGACCATGGCAGCAAGCTTCTAAAGAAACTAACACTCGTCTATAGGTCAAGGAGAATCCAATTATACCCAAGAGGAACAAGTATGCTTACAAACCTAAGACCCATGCACCCTATAAGAGCATGTCCTCTAGCTATGTGTTGAGATGCAACAACCTTGGTAAAGTTGTTGCCACATATGTTGGAAATGAGCCCAACATATATGTGAAAAGATCTCTATGGGTTCCTAAGATTCTAGTGGCTAACACTCAAGGCCGAATGCTAATTGGGGACCTAAAAGAAGGAACTAAACTTATTTTGCAGGCATACTCCTCTGGTGGATCAAGTTGGGTGCTTGATAGTGGATGTATAAATCATATGACTGGAGAGAAGAGTATATTCTTATCTTATGCCCAAATGGAAAGTCCAAGTGAAAACATAGTATTTGGGGATAATTCAAAAGGGGAAGTGCTTGGTGTCGGTAAAATCTCTATAACTCAAGATCATTCAATTTCCAATGTTTTATATGTTGATTTGTTAAGTTATAATTTATTGTCCGTATCACAATTATGTGAGATAGGCTATGATTGTCACTTTACAGATAAGGGTGTGACCACCATTAGAAGGGAGGATTTGATGACTTCACCGCTGGCACGGAGCACAGAACTGATAAACAGACCACATGTCACACGAATGCAATTACTGAAAAGTAAACATGATGCAAGAATGTAGCACACAAAAAAAGCGAAAACCCTCTATCAAAACTCCCCCTGAATCTACTCTCTCTCCCCCTTTGGCATCAACCGCCAAAAACTAATCTAGGAATTTGACGGGGGAACAGACGGAGTCGAATCGGGTGTCGAGGTGCGCGGAGTAATCACGAAGTGCAGAGTGTCTTCCTCGGACTCGGAGCTATCTGGCTGACCCTCTAAAGAAGCACGCGACTGTGAAGCGGTCTGGGTCTGAGTAACAGGAACAGGTACTGACGTAGTAGCAACAAGTGGAGCAGTCTCTATGACCTGAGCCTGTAGTGAGCCAATAGCTGGGGGATCGGTTGAGGCAACTGATGAAGGAACTGTCTCTGTAGTGCCCATCCCTGTCACAGGAGGAACAGCTGCCTCTGAAGCTGACAACCCTGAAGAAATAGCAAAAGTAGTGTGCGAGGGCGTCGGCTGACCAGTCAACTCGCTGTATGTGGAACTGAAATCAACGAATGGTGTGCCTGTCAGTAGGTGAGGGCGAGGCTGGTCTGAAAGAGTAAACCCTGTCTGAATAGGCGTGTAGCTCGGGGACTGGAACGACTAGGGGACCTGCTGCTGTGGAGAAGTGAACTGAAAGCTCGGTTGTCCCTGACTCGACGGACCACTGGACTGTAAAGCTGGAGTCAGGACAGAAGCAGGTGGAGGAACCCCAACTGTGACTAGATGACGCAGAAGGTCCAAGTACTGCTGCTGGCTAGCTGCACTCTGTCGCTGCATCTCATACTGCTGACGCTGCATCTCGACTTGCTGACACTGTATCTCTAGCTGTTGTCTCTAGAACTCGTCCTGTCGAGCCTGTATCTGTGCAAACACGGCAGCCGTGTCCTGAGCCTGTCTCTGTATCTGAAGCTCCTGTCGCTCCTGTGCCTGGGTCAGCCTCTCAAGAATAGCCACCATGGCTGGGTCTGAGCGAGAGGCTGAACCAGAGCCACCGGCCTCGTAGTCGTGAAGCCGAGGAGACCGATACCTGGGGATGGGCTGATAGTCCTCATCAGTGCTGTCAGAGACCTCATCCTCAGCTAGATCAGCAGGCTAAGCATCTAGATCTGCAAGCTCTGCCTCAGCAAGCCCCTCAACGGTGGCGTCCTGCTCAGCTGCTGTCTCAGGGACCTCAGGTCTCTCTCGCTGTCCTGGCACAGGGGCCTGCTCTCTCGTAACTGAAGCCCATAGCTGACGGATATCATACTCAGGAAAAGCAGTGGTAGTATCAGATATCTCAGCTCTAATCTCTACAGGAAGCTCAAGTGCAGATCTAATGATGAAGCAAATCTAATGAGCATAGGGCAGCTGATGGTGTCCCTTGAAGCCCTCTGCCAGGGTGTCCTCCATCTCACTAAGAATAAGATCCCAAATGTTAAAAGGTGTCTGTGAGAGGAGGTGGTGAACAACCCATAGCTGCATCCTGGTCAATCCCTCTCTGTAACCAAGCCTGGGAAGAAGAGTGTGCCTGACAATAGCATCCAGGACTCGGGCAAGCGGTGTCAGACTGGCAGGAGTGCGACGAGACCCTTCACCAAAAGGCTCACGGAAGCAAGGTCGAATCAGATCTGTAGGGGGCACTGTCCCGCCATGAGGACGTCTGGGTGGAGGAGTCTGACCAAAGCAGAGCTGATGAATCTTCGTGTCTGAAGCTGGGAGTCTGAGAATCTCCCGCACTCTAGTGCTGTACAGTCTGCGGTCACGGCCTCGGAAAGCAAAGTGTATGAACTCATGGGCCGGATCAATCCACAATGAAGCATAGAATTCCCTAACCCAAGTGCCGCAGTATGCACCTGTCCGTCCAAGAAAATCTAACAAGCCCGGTAGAAAGGACAGGTGCGGACGAAGCTGCTCACCCACAACCTCAACAAGTGACTCAATGCGACAGACCCTCTGTGGTCGAAAGGCAATGCCACTGTCAACATAAGCTCTGTAAAAATCCTCCTGTAGAGGAGTATAGAAACCCTCTGAAGCTCTGGAGTCCCTCTGAGGTGGGAACCATCGACTGACCTCAACAAACCTCAAACCTTGCACCTGACATGCTATAGCACCCCTCAAGTCAAAGTGCTCGACTGGGGGTGAACCTCTAGCCCTGGGAGGTGGACGTCCTCCACGACGCTGGCCCTCTGGCCTAGGAGTCACCTGAGCTCGTGAGCGTGTGGAGCGGTGACACGGTGGATGAAAGTCCTATGTTTGGTGTTGGTAATTAGTGACAATGCCTAAGTACTAATCCTATGCCTAAGTTGTATGTAGCATATGAGGATTAGTACATTCCAAGGTTGGTGGCAAGATGGACATGGTGATCATGATGGCCACACTTGGATTTGGACGCGACCCTACGTGATCAAGGCAAAGGTATATACTTAAGGGTTGTATTTTAGTAACCAAGACACCTAGTGGGTGTGGTTACATTATAGGATAGATAGCCGTACTATAAAGAGGGGAATGACGCGGCTATTGAACTCCTAAGTGCCTCTAGGTGTGCATTTCATGATCATATGCATTTGGATAGAACTAATAACGCCTCGAAAAATGATTGTGAAAATGCTAACACACTCACACTTGACATGATCACTTGGTGGTGTTAGCACGTTTGCGACGGCGTTGGAGTTTGAGCGGAAGAGAGGGTTTGGGGGTCCTCTCTCCCTCCCGCCGAGCGTGCGAGCGCGGGATTCAGGCGATTTCGGGGAAATGAAATGCCTATTTTCCACTACGCCGGAAGTCGGAAATCAAACGAAAATCAAACGGAGGCGAACGGAGGTCACAGTGGTGACCGGACGCTGCACCGGACGCTGCACCGGACGCGGTCACTGTTTGACCGGACGCGTCCGGTCAGTGTCCAGTGTCTGCGCGGGTTTCAGTTGTTTGATCGGACGCGAGGCGCGTCCGGTCACAGGCGACCGGACGCGTCCGGTCGTCCAGGGAGCTTACTGGACTCCGACCGGACGCGGGCACTGTGGCGTCCGATCAGTTCTTCAGCGCGTTCGGTCGATGGTTCGTTTTGCGCGACTTAGTGTTGACCGGCGCGTCCGGTCAGTCACGGGACCGGCGCGTCCGGTCGTGACCAGCGCGTCCGGTCGTTGCGACCGGCGCGTCCGGTCGGCGTTTCAATAACTAGCCGTTACGCGACCGGAGCGTCCGGTCAGTTGGACCAGCGCGTCCGGTCAGCACGATTTCAGCTGGATCTCGTTCCTAACGGCTATATTCGAAGGGGTACGTCTATAAATACTCGTTGGCCGGCTCAAGGCTCTCACTCTTGGACATTTGACATACTTGTGAGCACTTTGAGCTAAGCAACTCCCCTCCCACTCATCTCTCTTGCTTCTTTGCTTATTCGAAGTGAGATTGAGTGATCCAAGTGCATTTGCATTGTGAGATTGCATCTAGTTGGCACTTGGTGGTTGATTTACTGCGGGATTCTTGTTTCTCTTGGTGGTTGCCGCCACCTAGACGGCTTGGAGCAGCTTGGAGGCGTTGGCAAGAGTTGGTGATTGTTCTTGGCCACCTCCGGTGATTGTGAGGGGTTTGTGCCTACCTCGGCGAAGCGCCAAAGGCAACATTAGTGGATTGCTCGTGTCATTTGCAACCTTTTGCCATTTGGTAGGTTCTTGTGGCGCCTTTTGAGAGGCTCGGTGTGAGACCGATTAGCCACCGAACCACGTGGTGAAGAGGGACACAACGGGGACTAGCGTGCCGGCAAGCACGTGAACCTCGGGATAAATCTTTGTGTCATCATTCTTATTGTGATTGATCGATCCCGGTGGTTGTGTATTGTGGAATTCATCTCTTGATCATATCTTTTGGGTGGCTCAATACTTCGCCCCTCGGTGATACCCTTCTAACTCTCTCTTGTATTAATTTCTTAGTTACTTTGCTAGAGTAGCTCTTTTGTGTAGCTTGCTAGTTGTAGTTTCCTTCTCGGTTTGACTTGTGCGGTTGAGTGACATTATACTAGAATTGTGATTTGGATAGGTGGCTTGCAAACACCCCATAGGCTAAGCAAAACTCGCATCTCGCTATTTGTTGTATTGATAAACTTGTTTAGCTTGTCTTTGTAGAAATTTTTAAAAGGCTATTCACCCCCCCTCTAGCCATCAAGACCTTTCAGTGGAGTCTGAGCTGGCTGCTCCTCTGTCCCCTTTGGAGCCTCTGCAGGTGGATCAACTGACATAGCATCTGCACCCTCTGTCACCTCTGTGCCCTCTGTGGCCTCAGTCGACCTTCAAGATGAAAGCGACGCTCGCCAATGCATATACCACTGCTCCTGCCTCCCCTCTCTGCCTGCTCAGCTGCATCGGCGACTGCCTGAGCGATCTCTGCATCAGTAAGGGTCTTCTTCTTCTTTCTGGCCATGACCTTGATGCGCTTTCCACGCGCAACCTCAGACAGACGAGGAGGACTGTCGTCCCCGTCACTAGGAGCACCACCGGCGTTCTTGCAACGAACCATGCTGTCACACTATCAAAAATCCTCTGAAGATGGTGTACTGACACTCAAGATGCTTGGCCTCAATCCGTATCCGCAGGCTTGGCCTCGGATTCAGCAACTGAACTGAGATCACCTCGACACACCGACAAACTCGCTGAAAAGACGGAATAGATAGATCTACTATAAGAAACATATATAAACTACTAGGTACGAAACCCTAGAGATAGCAAGCATATAAGGTAAGATATGGATTGAAACGCGATAGCTACCTCGGATCGACGAGTAGACGGTGAAAAGGTAAGACGACCTAGTTCGTGAGACTTCCCGAATTACGCCGGACGAGCTCTGGAAAGATCAAGTCAAGTATGACGATGAAGGTGAGCCCTAAACGAAGGATTGAAAGATTGAAAACAAGAAAGAGCACAAATTCACCTTCGATCGGCAAGTTGGGGCAAACCCTAGGTGATAGGAAGCTCGGCAGAGCACGAGGCGAAGTTAGGGTTCGCGGGAAGCAGCGAGACATGGCAAGACCCGCCCCGGAGGAGGTGCACGTGAGGGTGGCACGGCCCACCGGCAGCAGCAGCACACAGCGGCGGTGGTGCAGGCACGGAGCTGCGCGGTCGGGCGGCGCAGTGCGGCTCACCGGAGGAGGAGGAGAAGGTAGGGCGCGGCGGTGAGCGCTGGTGGCGAGCTTCCCGGTGACTTAGGGCAGGGAGGCGGCGGAATCGCGAGACAGCACGGCGGCGGCTAGGGCAGAGCGATGGCGGTGGTTGAGAAGTGAAGGAACACGAAAGGTTATAAGAGGGGTTAGATCCGCTCGTCACGCGATGACCGAACGCGGTGGTCGATATGACTGGACGCGGTGGTGCAGCGTCCGGTCACACTCCAGTAAGCACCTGGAGCGACCGGACGCGTCCGGTTAGAACTGACCGGATGCGGACAGAGTCTGGTCAAGGGTTACCCGGGAAAGTCATCGCGAATGACCGGACGCGGTGGTGGTTACCGGGACCGGACGCGGTGGTCAACAGCAACGCGTCCGGTGCAGCGTCCGGTCACTAGATCAGGAGTTGGTCTTCTGGATGACCGGACGCGCTGGTGGTCGCCGGGACCGGACGCGGTGGTGAAGCATCACTGCGTCCGGTGCAGCGTCCGGTCCAGCGTCCGGTCATAGTTTTTCGCCCTTCTTCATTCCGAACTTCGACGCGACTTCTCTCAATCAAGTTCCAATTCAAAGAGACACAAATAAACACCAATTGGAACCTGATATGAGTGACCTCACTCAAACCCTCATGTTTTTCAAAATAGATTGCCTTAGGCTAGTATTATTTTTAAGAAAATAGGCAATAAACACCCGAGGAGCAATGTATGGCCATGCAATAGAGTTTTTGAACCCTTAGGAGCGTCAAAATGCTCTCTCTACCCATGGACGAACACAGAGGTTGCTCAAAGCCAAATCGAAAAGAAACGAAAAACCAACAACCATGCATATGCAATGCAATACAAGTAAGTAAGGCTAAATTGCTTGTCAAGTTTGATCCACGGTTAGGCTTCTTCACTCCTCCAAAGGAGGGTTATCATAACCGTGTTAGCCAAGCCCTAGATGCATTGCGGGTAATTAAACATGACATATAATACAATGCAATGCAAGGGACAACACAAGCTCATTTTTTTAAAGTTACTAGAGTCAAGCACATTGAGTTCACTTCTTAACCTACAAAAGGTGGCCTCATCCAAAGGTTTAGTGAAGATATCCGCTAATTGATTTTCACTTCTTACACCTTCTAGTGATATATCATTTTTAGCAACGTGATCTCTTAGAAAGTGATGGCGGATATCAATGTGCTTGGTGCGAGAGTGTTGTACCGGATTGTTAGCAATTTTAACGGCACTTTCATTATCACATAAAAGTGACACTTTTTCAAGAACAATTCCATAGTCTAGGAGGGTTTGTTTCATATATAAGATTTGTGCACAACAAGCCCCCGCGGCAATGTATTCCGCCTCAGCGGTGGACAAAGCCACACTATTTTGCTTTTTAGATGACCAAGATACTAAAGACCTCCCAAGCAAATGGCACCCTCCGGATGTGCTTTTTCTATCAATTTTGCAACCGGCATAATCTGAGTCGGAATAGCCAACTAGTTGGAATCTAGCTCCTTTGGGATACCAAAGACCAATGCTTGGGGTGTGCTTAAGATATCTTAAGATTCTTTTTACGGCACTTAAGTGAGGTTCTTTAGGACACGCTTGAAAGCGAGCACACATGCACACACTAAACATGATATCGGGCCTAGATGCAGTAAGGTACAACAAACTACCAATCATAGAACGGCAGAGAGTTTGATCAACCAGTTTACCTCCCTCATCTAGGTCGAGATGTCCATTAGATGGCATTGGGGTCTTGATTGGTTTGCATTCTTCCATGTTGAATCTTTTGAGAAGATCCTTGGTATACTTTTCTTGAGAGATGAAAATCCCTTCTCTCATTTGCTTGACTTGGAAACCAAGGAAGAATGTGAGCTCACCAATCATAGACATCTCGAACTCCTTCGATATCAATTCACCAAATTCCTTGCAATATTCTTCATTTGTTGATCCGAAGATGATATCATCAACATACACTTGATAAATGAAGATCTCCCCATTAAACTTCTTGGTGAATAGGGTGGTGTCGACCTTCCCAATGGTGAAGCCCTTCTCAATGAGGAAGTCCCGGAGGCGCTCATACCACGCTCTAGGGGCTTGCTTGAGCCCATATAGCGCCTTGGACAACCTATAAACATGATTAGGATATCTAGGGTCTTCAAACCCGGGAGGTTGATTAACATAGACTAGTTCATTTATGAAGCCATTTAAGAATGCACTTTTCACATCCATTTGATATAGTTTCATATCATGATGTGATGCATATGCAAGGAGGATACGAATGGCTTCAAGTCTTGCAACGGGTGCAAAGGTCTCTCCAAAATCAAGGCCTTCAACTTGAGAGAACCCCTTTGCAACTAGTCTTGCCTTGTTCCTCACTACTATGCCTTGGTCATCTTGCTTGTTGCGGAACACCCACTTGGTTCCAATGACTCTTGCACCTTTAGGATGCTCTTCAAGTGTCCATACTTGATTGCGGGTGAAGTTGTTCAATTCTTCATGCATAGCATTCACCCAATCCAGATCTTGAAGAGCTTCTTCTACATTCTTAGGTTCAACACAAGAGACAAAAGAGTGATGTTCAACAAAAGAAGCAAGCTTTTGAGATTGAGTCATTACTCCCTTAGAAGGACTCCCTATGTTGAGATCTTGTGGATGTGCTTGAAGTAGAGGTGAGTTTCTTCTATCAACCACTTGAGGAGGTGGACGGGGAGCATCAACATCTTGAGCTTGTGCCTCGGCTTGTTCATGAGAGACATAAGTGTCTTCATTTTCAACTCTCTCATTCTTGTCATCATCTTGAGGCACATGTGATGAAGATTGTGGATCAATAATTTGTACATCGTCTTCATCATCTTTTGGCTTGATGTCTCCCACCGGCATGTTCTTCATTGCCTCCCTCAAGGGTTCATCACCTACATCATCACAATTCTCAATTGCTCCTTGGGAGCCGTTAGATTCATCAAATTCCACATCATATGTTTCTTCAACCAAACCGGTGGCATGGTTAAATACTCTATATGCTTTGGACTTTGATGAGTAATCAACAAGAAAACCAATATCACAACGTCTTTGAAACTTTCCTAGGTGTTGACGCTTCTTGTAGATGTAGCATTTGCAACCAAACACCTGGAAGAATGAGACATCCGGCTTCTTCCCATTAAGCAACTCATAGGGGTCTTGCCAAGAAACTTTTGTAGGAAGAGGCGATTTGAAGCATAGCATGCGGTGTTGATTGCCTCGGCCCACAACTTTTTCGGAGTGTTGTACTCATCTAGCATTGTTCTTGCAAGGGTGATCAAGGTCCGGTTCTTTCTCTCAACTACACCATTTTGTTGGGGAGTATAGGTTGAAGAGACTTCATGCTTGATTCTAATTTCATCACAATAAGCTTCAATGTTTGTGTTGTCAAACTCTTTGCCATTGTCACTTCTAATCTTCTTTATCTTGACTTCAAATTCATTTTGAGCTCTCTTTGCAAACTTCTTGAAACAATTGGCCACTTCGGATTTGTCATGAAGGAAGAAGGTCCATGTGTACCTTGAGTAGTCATCCACTATCACAAGACAATAGAGATTACCACCCAAGCTCTTGTAGGTTGTAGGCCCAAACAAATCCATGTGTAGAAGTTCTAGCACTCTTGAAGTTGACATGAAAGCTTTGGTTGGATGAGTGTTTGCAACTTGTTTGCCCGCTTGACATGCACTACAAGGTTTGTCCTTTTCAAAGTTTACATCCTTCAATCCTCTCACTAGTTCTTTCTTCAATAGCTTGTTGAGAGTGTTCATTCCAACATGAGCAAGCCTCCTATGCCAAAGCCAACCAAGTGAGGTCTTGGTGAACAAACATGTCATCAAGTTTGCATCTTCGGAGGTGAAGTCAACAAGATAAAGATTGTTGTATCTAAAGCCTTTGAATATCACTTACTTGTCATCTATCTTTGAAACTACCACTTCATTAGGTGTGAACAAGCATTAGAAGCCAAGGTCACAAAGTTGCCCAACGGATAATAAGTTGAAACTCAATGAAGCAACATAGAGCACATTTGAGAGTGAGTGATCATTTGATATTGCAATCTTGCCTATACCCTTGACTTTGCTCTTTGAATTATCCCCAAATGTGATCTTCTCTTGACATATCCCATTCTCTTCAATGGAGGTGAACATACGAGGATCACCGGTCATATGTTGAGTGCAACCACTATCAATAACCCAATGAGATCCACCGGTCTTGTAGTTCACCTACACACACGAGATCAAGCTTTTTGTTTAGGGACCCAAACTTGAGAGGGACCCTTGACTTTCTTAACTAGTGACTTGGCAACCCATATTTTCTTTGGCCTATTCTTGTTTGGGGGACCCAAGAACATAACTTTTATCTTTCCATTTGAATCTTTTCTTAGCATGTAATGAGCATTGAAGGCAAAGGGTCTAGCATGCTTGGGCAAGGGTTGTGATGGTGGAGTTTTGCACTCATGAGCAAAATGACCTTCTTGTCCACACTCAACACATCTCTTTGGCTTGGGCTTTGACTTGCTTTGTTGTTGTTGAGCTTTTGCCTTCTTCTCTTGATTTGCCAAGTACCCAATACCACTTCTATCCATCTTCATTATGGTGTTCATGAGTAGCTCACTTTGCAAATATTGACCTCTTGTGAACTTACTTAGGCCGGTCTTGAGATGCTTTTTCTCTTGCTTGAGCTTTTTATTTTCTTCAATGAGTGACTCATTTGTTGTTTGCTTCTCAAGAGCCATCAAACCTTTTAGCTTCTTGTTCTCATTTGCAAGCTTCTCATTTTCACTCTTGATCTTGGCATAATCATCATAGTTGCTTGACTCAACCACACTCTTGTCTTTACTACTAGAACCTTGCTCAATGCTTTCAATGTTCATGTCATCACATGATGTAGCTATATCACACTTAACAACTTTGTTAGTAGCATCATGTGTCTCAAGAGCAAGTTCATTAGCAATCACAAGACTATCATAGTCAATTTTCAATGTGGTGTATTTGTCTTTTAGAGAGTTGTGTCTAGTGATGAGCTCATCATGCTTCTTCTCAAGTTTATCATGTTGATCTCTAAGCTCTTTATTTGAAGTTTTGAGCTCCTTGAGAGTTGAAGACATAACTTCATTTTGATCTTTAAGCTCACCACTAGCCTTTTGAGCACTTTCAAGCTTAGATGAGAGTGATTCATTTTCATTTTGAAGCTCATCATTTTCATTTCTTGTCCTTCTTATGACTTTAGTGTATTTGTTCAATAATTTTACAAGTTCATCATAAGAAGGTGCATCATATTCATCATCACTATCACTATCATCATCATCATCACTATCATGGTTTTGTACCTTTCGTTCACCCTTGGCCATAAGGCATAGGTGAGTAGTGGACGATGATGGAGTAGGAGGCGGTGAAGGTGGTGATGAAGATGTTGGTGAAGATGATGGCCACATCACAAATGCGGCAACCTTCTCTTTCTCATCACCGCTCTCATCTTCGGAGGACTCACAAGATGATTCAATGTCGGTGAGCCAATCACCAACAATTTATGCCTTTCCTCCCTTCTTCTTCTTGTAGAACTCCTTCTTCTTGCCATCCTTCTTTTTGTATGGCTTATTTTTCTTCCTCTCTTCTTCTTCATCACTTGAATCATTTTTCTTGCCCTTGTTCTTGTTCTTGTACTTGTCTTTTGGAGGTCTAGGGAATTGATGAGCTAAGTGGCCAAGTTCACCACAATTGTAGCAATCCATCTCCGAGATTGGCTTCCTTTTGCTACTTGTGAAGAATTTCTTTTTCTTGCCATCGAACTTGATGACACTCTTGTTGAGCTTCTTTAGCATTTTGGTGGTCTTTCTCACCATGAGTGCAAGTGATTCATCATCAACATCACTTTCACTTGAGCTCTCTTGCACCATTATGGCTTGGCCCTTCTTCTTCTTCTTCTTCTTATCATGACTAGCTTTGAAGGCCAAGTCTTTCTTCTTGGAAGATGATGAGCCCTCTTCCGGAGTGATGTGCATGTACATCTCATGAGCATTAATCTTCTCCAATACTTGTGTCGGTGTTGCGGTGGAAAGATCACTTTGATGAAGCACGGTGACAATGTGACCATACTTCTCAACGGGAAGAACACTCAAGATCTTCCTTGCAACATCCGATTGACTCATTTGAGTGAGCCCAAGAGCATTGAGGTCCTCTACAAGAACATTCAAATGAGTATAGATATCATTAGCACTTTCTTTGGGAAGCATCTCAAAAGAATTGATTTTCTTTAAAGCAATGTGATAGCATTCCTCACGCTCACTCTTAGTTCCCTCATGGAGAGCACAAAGGTTTTTCCACAATTCATGAGCGTTCTTTGCATTACGCACACGATTGAAGATATCCTTGCCTAAGCCCTGGTAGAGTGCATTTTTAGCCTTTGCATTCCACCGGTCGTACTTCTCCTCGTCACCACTTGGGTTAGCGGGATCCCTAATGGCGGAAAGCCCTTGGGTTGCGGCTCTAAGACACCCAACATCTATGGCTTCGAGGTACGCCTCCATTCAGATTTTCCAATATGGAAAATCATCCCCCTCAAAGGTGGGAGGTGGTCCTTCCCCGTTAGACATCTTGCTCTAGGCGGTAAAGCCTAAATTAGGAGCAACTCGTCTACGATACCAATTAAAAGGATCAAAATGCCTAAGAGGGGGGGTGAATTGGGCTTTTCTAAAAATTAATTGCAAGAATTAAATCCTACAAGCCGGAATTCACCCCTAGTGCCTACTTGTGTTCCTAGAGATTCTACCAATAAAAAGTTTTGCACCCTAGTTTCCAATCCTAGTCTAGCATGGTAATTCTAGGAAAGTAAATCAAGCAATGAATGTAAATACGAGAATGTAAATGCTTGAAAGTAAGGGCAAGGAACACGGCGATGTTTTTCCGAGGTATCGGAGAGTCGCCACTCCCCACTAGTCCTCGTTGGAGCACCCGCGCAAGGGTGTAGCTCCCCCTTGATCCGCGCAAGGATCAAGTGCTCTCTATGGGCTGATTCTTCGACACTCCGTCGCGGTGAATCATCCAAAACCGCTCACAAGATGAGTTGGGTCATCCACAAGCTCCGCCGGATGATCACCAAACTCCCAATCACCACCAAGCCGTCTAGGTGATGGCGATCACCAAGAGTAACAAGCTAGAACTCTCACTTGACTACAACGAGCCCAATGAGAAGGATGATGCACACTTGCTACTCTCTAATCACTAGTGAGGAACTCTCAAGCTTTGATTCTCAAAACACACTCCTCACTAGAGCTCTTGCACTCCCTTGCACTCCAAAGGTGTTTCTCAGCTGAACAAATGAGCAAGAGACCTCTAAAAGAGGTGGTGGGGATGTATTTATACACCCCACAGTCGAAACGAACCGTTACCTGCCAACTCAGCAAAAACGGGGTGACCGGACGCGCCGGTTGAAGTGACCGGACGCGCCGGTCGCTCGTAACGGTCGAAATTCAGAAATCTCGGCTGAGTGACCGGACGCGCCGGTCAGGGGTGACTGCGTCCGATCGGTGATGACCGGACGTGTCTGGTCGTCGCAGGACCTTACTGGAACATGACCGGACGCGCCGATCACACCCAGGTCGCGTCCGATCAGAAGGTTTCCCTCAAGTGACATGTGTCGGCCTGACCACCGCGTCCGGTCCTCACAAGGGCTGCGTCCGGTCGTCAGCGCCGAAACGCAGTCGCGGTTTTGAACTGACCGGACGTGTCCGGTCAAGCCGAGAACCGCGTCCGGTCAAGGGAAAAACCCTCTAAACTCTCCGAAACGCGACGCAACTTGAACCAAGTTGCTTCCAACTGAACTTTGAGCTATTCTAGAGCTGCCTAGTGCTAAGTTTAACAAGTGTGCACCACACCTAAACATAAGACTCACCTAGGTCAAGCTACCCGCTCATGCTCCCCTTTATAGTACGGCCAAAAGAGAAAACGAAGATCCTAACGACTATTTCGAATGTAACTCAACACCTCGACATCCGGAACTAACCGTCCTTAATCTTGACGTTACTCCTTTGAAAACCGAAATGATTTCCATCAAGGGGCATGAATACCATAGTGCCCAAAGCAGTTATCACCTCCATGACCTAACTTACCAAGGTTTCTGCAAAACACACGTTAGTTATGGTAATAAAGCGTTGTCATCAATTGCCGAAACCAACTCTCGGGGCCTAGATGCTTTCAGGTATGTCTTTTCTGGCAACTCATTACGGTCTAGTAGCAGTTTCCTCAGGACACATAACAAGTCATCAAAGTCTTTATCGCCCAATCCATGCGTAAATTTCAACTCTAATAGCATGATGTCTGCATGCAATTGCTCACTAGACAACATGGATACAATGGTGTTTTTACATCCTTTGTCAGTATCTCTAGCTTTTTCAACTGTCTAGCACTAAGGAATCCGCTGTCTACATCACGTAGCAAATGAGGAAGGCCATCGTCATCCTCGTATTGTCAGCTAACGTATTCCTAAACACATCATCATTGGTAGCTACAGGTTGCGTGTTGACACTCATTTCCATGTTAGTAACAGCCTGGAGGGGGGGTGCTACATCATGCATGATGACATTATCGAAGGTTTGTTGTGGAACATTCTCACCAACCTCTCCATGCTTACTCCATATCGTGTAATCTTTCACGGACCCCTTGGTAATCAAGTGCAATCGTATTTGCTCCAAGTTAACAAATTTTCTAAAATTTTTGCAATCTCTACATGGGTAGAATACAGGCTGTCCATCCCTAGCATAAGCTTTGGAAGCCGTGATGAAGGTGCTGATGCCCATCAAGTACTGCAAGTTCGCAAATGGCAAACTGTACATCCGCCCTCAATGGATCTTTGCACAGAAAAAATATAGGAAAATTGAACAACAATTGTATCTCACAACAATGGGTTGCTAGGTGTCACATGGATGTACTCATCAAAATTAGAATTGGTAGCCTATCTTGAAGAACAATTATTCTACTTAATGCCACATAAAAATAGAGAAACAGACTAATTATAGGAAAATAAAAATTGGAGTCTTATTCATGAACAATAATTGTAGCTCAAAACAATGGGTTGCTAGATGTAACATGGATGTGCTCATCAAAATTGAAATTGGTAGCCCCTCTCGAAGAACAAATTTTCTACTTCATGCCACATAAAAATAGGGGGACAGACTAATTATTGGAAAGCAAAAATTAGAGCCTTATTTATGGACAACAATTGTATCTCAAAACAGTGGGTCGCTAGGTGTCACATGGTGTGCTCATCAAATTAAAATTGGTAGGCCCCTCTTGAAGAACAATTATTCTACTTTATGTCACATAAAAATAGAGAGACTAATTATAGGAGAATAATAATTGGAGCCTTCATGAATAATAATTGTAGCTAAAAATAATGGGTTGCTAAGTGTCACATGGATGTGCTCATCAAAACTAAAATTGGTAGCCCTATTGAAAAATCTCTACTCTACTCCACACAAGAACTAAAGCATCATGTACTAACAATCATCAAAACCACCATGTAATTTGCTAGGAATTAAAATGGGTTCATAGACACCAACCTTTTGAAAGATGAATTCACAACAATTTGAATGCCTTCCCAAAGATCCAATTGAAAAGTGCTCTCTAAAATGGAGAAACAACTAGCATGAGAATCAAGCAATCTAGCCATAAAAACAATTAAAAAGCTATAAATTCAAAGGCATGGATCATGGATGCTTGTTACTAACCTTAAAGCAAGAAGATCATGTCCATGCTTCAAAAACCAAGACATTTCATGAGTATTTTGGTGAAAAATGACAGCAACAATGGATTGAGAGGTGGGAAAAGACGCCTCCTTGGCTGAGTGTGCTCGGGATGCAAGCAAGGAGGACGTTGTCTTTTGTGTTGTGCAGCTATCATTGCCGGCTCAAACCATATCACTACCGGTTCGAGCCATCAGCCGACAGTGATGATGACCTTCACTGTCGGTTTTTGGGGATCCCCAATTATTTTTTGATTTTGAAGCTAAGAATCAGCATTAAAGGTTTATCACTGCCGTTTCATATTACGAACCGGCAGTGATGGTTGGTTCTGTAGTAGTGCTACACTCTTTTTCAGGCACAATATAATTGAGTAATCTGAGCAGCGAATGATTCAAAGTATTTGTTTGAAAGAAAAACCCGAACCATTCAAAGTTTTCAAACCTCCTGGAAGAAGGCACCCGTTGAGGTCACATGCCGTGATGACGGCACTGGATGAAATCACCGGCCCGTTCTCCTCACTCAAGTTGCAACTCCGATGGCATCGTTTCAGTAAACTTTTTCCCAAGTTTCCAGAAAACTGCTTTGTTTTTCTAGCGGCCGGCTGACTTGTTTCGTACACGCGTACACGCGCACGTATATATATCTCTTATCAGGAGAAAGCAGCTTTGAATATACTATAACATATGTGTAGTGTGATCTGGATAGTGTGATCCACAAGCAAGAGATCGAGTCTGCAGCGTGCTGCATAAATTCAAGCATATGCATGGCATGTGGCAGACCGGCATGAACGAGTGGTTGCTTGCTTGCCATGGCCATACTGAGGAAAGATTCAGAGCTCTGATGTCAAGCAAGAGCCAGCTGGTCCGCGTGGCGCGGAGTAGTTGCTACCTATCAACTGAATATTATATTGATACCACTACGGGAGAAAGGAACTTCGCCGACAGCCAGCCCCAGGGCTGTCGGCGAAGGAAGTCTTTGCCGACAGTCTATCTCCGCTGTCGGCAAAGAATTCTTTGCCGACAGCCCATAGGCTCCCTGCTGTCGGTGAACAAACACTGTCGGCAAATGATATCTTTGCCGACAGTGTTGTTGTCGGCAAAGAAATCCTATCGGCAAAGAACTGGCTGGGAAAACGGTGGACAGACACCGTTAACTTCGCCGACAGCACGTCTTTATGCTGTCGGCACTCTTTGCCGACAGCCTAGCCATGAGTTTGCATTTTTTTGAATTTTGACTTCAAACTTTTTATATGACCTAATTATATTGTTTACAAGCATATGTTCTAATTTGGGCCCTTTTTATAACATTTTGCTATATTTTATTAATTTATTTTGTTTACTTGAATTTTCTCGCATAATCCAAAATTGAACTGCAGGTGCATGAAATAATGAAACGTAACCATTCAAAAAATGATATTCATGTTGGAGAGTGTGTTTTGAGGCGGTGTCCATAAACTCACCCAAAAGTTCGAAGTCCATGTCCACGTAACACGACCATCCAGGAGTGGTAGAAGTGTTTTTTAATTATATAAAATCCAAACGAAGTCGGAAAATCACGAAACTTGTCGGGGTGTCTTGTTATCGCATGTGGAGGCTACGATAAAAATTTGAGAAAGTTTGGAGCAAGCTGCGACGTCAGATGCTCAAAACCCAGACATCTCCACTTGTGATCACATGTGGAGATGTCTGGGTTTTGAGCATCCGACGTCGCAGCTTGCTCCAATCTTTTCACAGAGCTTATTTTATAGAGCTCTACACATGGAAATGCTTTGGCAAGTGGGATTTCGTGAGAGCTTATTTTATAGAGCTCTACACATGAAAATGCTTTAGCAAACAGTTTATCAAAACGGCTCCAGCTCTATTGATGAAGCCTTTTCACAGAGCTGAAGCAAACAAAAAATAATATTTTCACTGGTGAAGTGAGCCGTACCAAAAGGGGCCTATGAGTGGGCAGCGGGTGAGCCTCGGTTGGTCATGACTAGGACAGGTCTAATCCAGATCCAAGACAAAAATTAATCATAATTAATTATCCTGGTGCTTTTAAGGTCCGTGCAACCTTTCTAAGAGGATTACTAGAGCAAAATTCTTAAAAGATTGGTAGAGATATAGATTTGTGTTTATTTTTATATTAAAGAGGCATGAAAAATGGACAATGAAAAAAAATACGCGACCTGCAAAGTACATGCATACATCTATCCCTAATAATTAAGAGGCAAAATTTTCGGCCATTTTTTTTGTCTATCCATTTTTTGTGGTCCGTATCCCTCTAACTACCGGACAAGAGTTTTTTCCGTCTAGACTTATATATATACTCATGCTCATACGAGTTAAAATAGATTTTGTCTAGCATGATATAGTCCAATTCCAAAACGTACTCAAATAGAAAAAGGTAACCCTTTATCTTTGTGCATTATATTTTATTCTCGTTTATATTTGTTTCTTTTTCCATCTATCTGCAGTCCGTATCTTGCGTTCGTTTTTTTAGAAAAGCTATGTTTTGCCCGTGTGATTCGTTGCTTCCTGTCACATGTTTTTTTGGCTGTCGGATCTGGCCCTGGAGCTTTCTGCGCCGCTCTTCATCTGACCGCTCGCCTGTTCGGTTGCCCTTTGGGTTTTCTCTCTGACCCGCGTGGCCCACATGTCAGCTCTTTTTTTTTGAAACGCGCGCATTTACTATCTCTTTTGACCTGTTCACTGCCTTTCCCCATTCCTTTTCGTCTCCCCCGGTTCAGTGGCGGAGGCTGAGGCAGAGCCCTAGGCGGAGGGGCTCCCCGCCGGCGATTCACCGTCCTTTGTGAGTTTTACTTGTAGTTTTTGATTGGATGTAGATCCCTTCGTTCTCGACCTGACTTTGACTTGATTTCTCCGTTTTTTTTGGTATTTTCTTTTTTGTTTTTGCGTAGGCTGATTTCTTCCCCCTCCGGAGGCCGTGGTGGAGGTGCTCACCGTCGTCGATCTGCCGTCGTTGGTGAGTATCAGCGCTTGTTAATGATTTAGATGTTGACCTGTTTCCTTTAATTTGGTTGGATTTCTATCTTTTTTTGATTCTATCTTTTCCTTTTCGTGTTTTGTGTCTGTTGTTGCGGAGGTGGAGGCATAGGCTGAGGTCGAGGATTAGCCGCAACTCGACCCGCGCCGGATCCGGAGCTGGCCGAGGCTGTGCTGGAGTTGGAGGCGGAGACCGAGTTCAGTCTTCCTTATCGTTGTTTGTTTTAGGGCCACCGCCGAATGATTTTTTTGTTTCTCGCGGATTTTCGCGGATCTGTCCGTGGGCGTGCGCCTCCATCCGGATGATCCCCAACTCTCGTGTTCGCTATGACACCTTTTAGCCTTTGCTAGCTTCTCCTTTCCTGCTTTATCTGCTACTGCTGGTTGCTCTTGTTGGAGTTGGGGACGTTTCTGTTCCGGAATATAGGCGCTATCAGATTTACGGCAGGAGACTGGACTAACAGAGCACAGGCCCCTAGCGTTGTTGCTGGCACAGCCTGGTCCCATCAGGTGCTTATATCTGGTAATTTATCCTTAACTATATTTTCTGCAAGACAGCAAGTTGATTGATGAATTATTGTCACAGATAATGACATGAATGTCTTCTTTCACTTGTATAAATACTGCAATTTGTTTGTCTCTAAATGTCACTGGATATACACTGCATCATTTGTGTGCTGGTACCTCTCCGAACCACAAAAAAAAGAAATGTTTAATCACTTTCAACCACAGATAATGACTCTTATTTTTTGGCAGGTTGGTCAGTATTGTGATTATTTCTCTGTTTGTTTGTAAATGCTTTTTTTCTAGTTATTGTTTCAGTTTGATTTTGTATTTTATTTTCTGTTAGTTTTTCAGCTCTAGCCTGATTTTCCTTTTTGATTATAGTTCATTTCTTTGTTTGGTAGTATTATAATTTATGTGTGCAGATGAGGCTCATGTGTGTTAGTGTTATCATGTTTTTGCTTGCTTGTAAATCTCAATTGATGCCCAATTTTTTTGTTAAGCTGCAGTAGGCACTACCTATCATGCTAACTGAGCTTGGTCCTTCCAGTATCAATGTCATTGATGAATTTTTTTTTTGTTTTAGCCTGTAATGTATGTCTTTAGCTTCATAATATTGTTTTTTCTGATCATCGATATTGATTACCTATTGGTTTTTGTTTGTCATGACTATGTTATTGATAGGTTTTAATCTTTGTTTATTTGGTACTGTAGAAGTGTCTTTGTTCACTGTCCTTATGTATTCTCTGTCTTTATATAAGCTGTAATATATGTGTATTAACTTTGTAGTTACAGTAGAGTTCAACTTTTACTTACAGTTGTCCATTAGGTGTGGTTATCGGCCTTCGCGCCGCTGTGGTTATCGGCCTTCGCGCCGTTGTTTTTTGCAGGTTTTGGAAACCTCCCCGTGCAGGGGAGGTGCTGCCGAAATTTTGCGTGGATACTAACCTTTTGTGCCCTTATTGTAGGAGGAGGACCTGAGGGAGGTACTCGGTGATCCCAATCGTCTTCGTGGGCGCTGCGGGTCTTCGTGGGCGGCAGTGATGCAGTTCTACCAGCGTCAGTTGGTGGACCTAGCCGGCTTCGTCCGGTCCCAGCTCCTGGGCACGCAGGAACTTCCTCCCTCGCTCTTCGCCGAACCACCACTCCCAGTGCCTGCTCCTGTACCTGGTCCGGTGAGTATATTGCCTGTTGCTTTAGTTTGTGCGGCCATCCTACAGGTACTAATTACATCACTTGGCCTTTGTGTAGGCTCCGTCGGCGGGTTCGAACCCGACTCCAGGTGCTAGCCCTCCACTGGGTCCTTCTCCACAGCACACCTGGCCAGCGCACCCGACGTACCCCACGCAGCAGTACGTATGGCCTCCTCCTCCACAGTCGCAGGGCTACTCCTCATGGCCGCAGGCGCCGACGCAGCACGGGCCTCGGCCGCCCTACTGGCAGTACGAGGCGGCGCCGCAGTCAGGGTGGACACAGCTGCAGCCAGGGTGGACTCAGCCGCAGCCAGGGTGGTCTCCGTCGGACCAAGGTGGGGGCTATGAGACTCCTGGGGACGGCGCCACGAGCTAGGTACCTTTGCCTCCCTCTTCTGGACTAGTAGCAATGATTGTTAGACTCCTGGACCAGTACTGATGAACTTTTGGACATCCTATGTGTATGTTGGACATGTATATACTCGTTTCGCGACGTTATGTGTATTCTGGACATGTATCGATGGATTTGACGGCGTTGATGTGTGGATTCACGTTGAGACCGAATTCGATGCACAAATGTGGTTCATATGCTATATTGTTGTGAATAAATGTGGTTCTGTGGTATATATATGCGATAAATGTGGTTTAAATGCAAGAAAACAGCAAAAACAAAAGAAAAAAAATATATTGCCAAGCTTTGCCGACAGCATAGGCCAATGCTGTCGGCAAAGCTGGGCATTTTCCCAGCGAGAATGACAGCTTTGCCGACAACCTTTCTTTGCCGACAGCATCTGCCATAGGCTTTGCCGACAGCCCCGGCAGGTACTGTCGGCAAAGCCTTTCTCGACAGCCCAGGAGTACTGTCGGCAAAGCCTTTGCCGACAGCCTACAGGTGGCTGTCGGCGAAGGAGACGGCAGCCGTCTTGACGGCGCAGTTTCCTTCGCCGACTGAACACGTGGCTGTCGGCGAAGCAACGCCGACAGACCAAACATGCCTGTCGGGAAAGAGACCTTTGCCGACAACAACTTCGCCGACAGGGCTTTGCCGACAGGATAAGAGAAACCCTGTCGGCAAAGCATTTGCCGACAGGATTAAGGCCTTCGCCGACAGCTTCAAGCTGTCGGCAAAGAGGGCGTTCCCAGTAGTGTACGATACGATGCAGCAGACCTGCAGCAGACCAGCAGTAAAATAATATAAATAGCTATGCACTGTTAGCTTTGTTCCTTGTCAGTATAGAAAGTGGATTAAGGAACTGAAATGAAATAGTATACTGGCAGTTATATGGCTGTTAAATATCGTTTGTTCCTAAATGAATCAATTTCTAGAGTTGTTTAAGTTAATTTCTTCAAGTTTGACTAAATTTATACGAAAAATACAACAAGATTTATGATACCAAATGAACAAATTATAAAAATATATATTTTACAGTGTATCTAACGATATAAATTTGGTGTCATAAATCTCGGTGCTTTTTTATATATATATTTGGTTGCATATAGAAACATTTGACTTAGAACAACTCTGGAATTAATTTATTCAGGGAGATAATACAACTGCAAATCTACAATCCAATCTCTGTACTCTGCATTTGCAAGCAGTCTACCATTGTTCAGTCCATCTCTGGAGTCTGATACACATGATACAAGTATAATGCAGGCATCGTTTCATATACAATGAACTATATATAGTCATAAAACTTTTTCTTCTTTTCCGTTGTCGGAAACTCTCTATACTTTTGGTTTTCAAAATAAAAAAAACTCAGTGTTATATATATACACACACTATACAGTATAGTGATTAGAGCACACCTTGTCGATCGATATCGGTTTGACACCAATTAATACTATTTATTTAATAATCACACTCGAAAGAGTATAATGTTCGGGTCCAATCCCTTGGGCACGCTGGCAACGAGTTCATGGTACGTGTCCGGCAGTGAGAGCGCGATCTTAGTGGCAGTCTCCAGGTAGCTCTGAAACTTGTCGGCGGTGAGGCCAGCAGCAGCCTGCTGCTGATCCGCGGCAGCGGTTTTCTTATTCGGGTAGTGCTCGTCGTCGTCGTCGTCTGAATCGGCGTCGACGACGGTGGTGGCGGAGGTGCGGCGGCGGCCACGGTGATCGCGCAGCAGCTCCTCCCTCATGACGTGGTGCTTGAACGTCCGTCTGCGGAACTCCCAGTTCCCCGTGGCCCAGTCGAAGCTGTAGAGCGGGAGGAATCGGTGGCCGTGCGCGGCGACGAAGTCGATGGCGGCGAGCACGAAGCGGAACTCGTCGCGGGAGAGGTAGTAGGCGAAGCTGACCCGCGTCCACCCGGGCTTCACGCCGTGGTACCCCCTGACGATGGCGTCGCGGATGCGGTGCGAGAGGTCCTCGCCGACGCCGAGGAGCGCGTGGCCGTAGGGCCCCGCGCACGCGCAGCCGCCCCTGGCCTGGATCCCGAACAGGTCGTTGAGGAGCTTGGCGACGAACCGGCCGTGCAGGGGCAGCCGCCGCTGTCGCGGGCTCCCCGTCGTCGCCGTCGCCGAAGAGGTGTCGTCTCCGCCGCCCGGGTAGACGAGGAAGGAGAAGATGGGGAGGCGGCGCGCGGCGACGTTGCCGAGCACCGCGACGTTGGGGTTGCTGAGCAGCCGCGCCATGGCCGCCTCCGCGTAGACTTGCTCCCGCAGCGCGACGGCGTCGCGGCCGACGTGCTCCTTGACCCAGAACGCCAGCGACGCGCGCACCTTCTGCACGATGGGCGGCGTGCCGGCGTCCTCCCGCTCCTCGATGTCGTCGTAGTACACCGTGTCCTGCAATGCATGCATGCGCCCGGGCATACGGCACGGCACTGTGCGTCAGCGACTGGATCGTCAATTCGTCATGCATGCACAGCACAGTGCATGTACACCTCTAGTAAGTACTTGTGATGACTCCGACGGTTCAATCGTGCATATGACGACTATAATGATTGCAGTATACCAGATCGAGTACGAAACATTCGGGTTTCATCAAGACCCCTGTAGTACTTAACTTGGAATTTGCATGCATGCACGAACAAATAAGTACAGAAGCATGCAGTAGTGTAGGAGCTAGTACGGCGGCTAGCTTGTCGTTGGTGGCCTCACTCACCTCCTCGCTGAACCCGTTGACGTAGGCGACGGTGCCGCCGCCGCAGGTGGACGGCGGCATGCCGGCGAGGCGGTAGAGCGCCCGGTTCATGAGCAGGATCCCCGGCGTGCCCGGCCCGCCGACGAACTTGTGCGGGCTCAGGAACACCGCGTCGTAGCCGTCCATCTCACCCGACCGCATGTCGATGTCCACGTAGGGCCCGCTGCATTAATGCCCAGAGAAAACACACAGCAGGGAAATACGATGTCAACGATCGATCGACTCACGCAAGTCGCATATATACAGTATATCTTTTTAATTTATTTATTTTATTTCTTATCTGTGTTTTCGTAGTTGTGTTGGTGTATATAAATGTATAATATAAGCAACAATACGCAATCAGATTATTCAGATGAGGGAGACGCGATGCAACGCCCGAACGCCGTCCATTGAAGCTTGTGTGGTTTCTTGAGAGAGCGAGGCTATTCACATGGGTTTTCTGTTCTGACGCGTATGCATGTAGCAGGTAGAGGTCAATGGTTTTCGCTGTCGGATGAGCTACGAACTGGAATTGCGATGCTGACCTGTGGCTCAGTTTCTTTCCGCTCCTTCTAATTGACTTGGAAATAAAATTAACAAACAAAGCCAGCCGGGCAAGGAAAATATGTATGAGATTGCTTCAACGATGCGGAACCCAGACGCGAAAACATTTCGGCGACTTCATCTAACTACTACTAACGTGTGATGGATGGATGCGTTCTTAATAATAATAAGTCTGGCAAGCCATGAATTTGATAGCGTATGGCGTTGGTACACGGATGCATCATATAGTAATACGTGATGGTGGCAACTGCAGGTCAAAGTGATATCAGCATGCAGCAGGTGGTAAATTTGTCAAATTTTGATGTCAAGGATGGAGGAAACGGGCGCGCCTGCAGCTGCAGGTGAGGAAATCAATGCAAATCGCGAAATCAAATTGGCCTAGTTGTTATTACTATTCAAAGAATGACGCTTGATTTTTCTGTTCATCAGGTCCGGACCGCTGAATGGATCAAACAGTAGAAATGCAGTGTGGACTGAATTTCGTTCTGATACTTTTTTTTGAAACAAAGGAATTTCGTTCTGATACAGGTGCTTACATTTGCATTAATTGTTCTATGGCCTCAAGTTTGAAACCTCACGTTTCTATTCTATAGACATTGACAAAACGAGGGTTGCTGCCTGCATTTGGAATTGAACTGTATAGCCGCAAGGACTTAAATTTTGGCCATCATGCATGCGTGCCAGACTATTAAGTTGTGTGTTCATACGTTGTCACGACTGTCACGAGCCTAGAAGAAATTCACGGCTACAAACAAAGAAAACCTGAACAACGAAACAACATAATTTCTGAATTTCTAGCTGAGGTGCAACCGTGAATTTTAGAAGTATATTGTATAACAAACAACTTAAAGTTTATGGCCCTGTTCCGCTGGTTATGTTTCGGCTTGTTTCAGCTTATTCTTTCTCACAGAACACTATTGAATCAGCTGAAACCAGCCGGCTTTTCCACCAACCGAACCAGCCCTATACCTCAATGCGAACTAGTACTATTCTAATTTCTACACCATGGAAGGAAAACTAAAGGTCAAACAAAACTATTCTACGCAGGATGGGACAGGCACCTAGATCGAGTACACGTACCTGGCGGCGAAGTCGAAGCAGGCGAAGGCGCCGTGCTGGTGTAGGAGGCGCGCGATGGCGCGGGTGTCGGTGAGCACGCCGGTGACGTTGCTGCACGCCGAGAAACAGCCCAGCATGGGGCGGTTGGCGTACTCGGGCGACGCCAGCGCGCGCCGCAGCGCGGCGAGGTCGACGAGCCCGTCGTCGCCGTCGGCGCCCGCGCCCGCGCCGATCTCCACGACGTCGGCCAGGGACTGCCGCCACGACAGCAGGTTGGAGTGGTGCTCGTAGGGCCCCACAAACACGACCCACCGCTCCTCCGCGCGCAGCAGCTGCGCCGCGGAGGCACGCAGCGCCGGCGGGCACGCCACGCCGATCGCCTCCTGCAGCCGCTTCGCCGCCGCCGTGGCGCCAGACCCGCAGAAGAGCAGCGCGTCGTCGGGGCCCGCACCCATGCACCGCTTGATGTAGCTCGCCGCCTTCCTCTCCATCCGCGTCGTCTTGCTGCCCACGTAGCTGTCCTCCGTGTGCGTGTTCCCTGCACACACAGCCATGCATCTGTCATGTAGTGTCGACAACATCTTCCTGTTTATGATGATCGAGACGCATGCGGTGGTGTCCATGCTCATGCTCATGCATCGATGGTGTTGCTTGGGGAGTGAAGAGGCATGCACGCTGACCGTAGAAGGGGAGGACGTTCTTGAGGATGTAGTCCTCGATGTAGTGGAGGCTGCGGCCGGTGGCGGTGTGGTCGGCGTAGAGGAGCGCGCGGCGGCCGAACGGCGTCTCGAACTCGGCGTCGTGGCCGACGAGCTGCGACCGCACCCACTCCACCTTCTCCTCGGCCTTGGTGCTCCGCTCCGACCGCGCCCGGAGGAGGCTCACCAGAGTATGCGGCGTGTATGTGGGCGGCGCTCCATTCGTGGCGCCGACCTTCTTCTCGTCGCCGCCGTGCACCATCACCGCTTGAAGCGACGGCATGGCTAGATGCTTGCTGCCAATGCCAAATATTATCAAAATGCTCTTCTTGCAGCTAGCTAGACTAGACTTGTTGCAGTACGGCTACTCTCGAATATCTTGCCTGGTTAGCAAGTACATGTATTTATACGTCCGGCCGATCTCCCATATCGCTTCATGCGTTCGACTTCACAATAAGAATTTCTATAGCAGCTCTGATTGGATGAGGACGAGAATAATCAATCTTGTGAGATGACTTTGGGATCGATCGCAGCTAGTCAATGCTGCGAAGGAATTGCTTGTGATGGTCGCCAAATTGCAGACGATCAACTGGCGAGCAATTGCTGTACGTGCTGAGCTGGTGGTGCGTCCTAGTTAGACCTTGTTGCATGCATCAGCTCGATCGGTGAATTTATATTTTCTACTAGTGGTTTCGTGCTTGGGGGTCTCGCAGGTGCGCAGGTGTGCTCCATTTGGTCGGTTTTCAGAGTATAGTTGCATCACACCCACACAACACAAAGTTTCATCGTCATCCATAGTGGTTAGTTAACCGCCGGAGCCGCCGGCTGCTGCTCGATCGACAGATGTGCAGTCCAGTTTTTCTTTCATTTGACTCTGTTGCTGTCATGCAATTAATATCCGATTAAGATCATTGGCATGCATATATCATTTTCTAACTAATTTACTTCCTCCATTCAGAAATATTACATTAATCTCTAGGCACGAATAAGCGATGTTTTTAATTATGTAAAAGTCAACAATAATAAACTGAAAGTAGTCGAATTTAATTATTGAAAATAATATGAATAGATTTTCCTCGAATTGTAGTTTCGCAAGAGTAATTTTTTTTACAAATTTTTTTAAAAAAACACTAGTAGAGATCACGGTAAGACCGCACTGAGATGTACAAAATGCCACTTGTTATTTGTGACGGGAGGCGGTGCAACTTATTTGGCCAGGTTTTACAAGATGTATCATTTGTAGAACAAAACTGAATATGGAATGGAAAGTATTTCCATATATAATAAATCTAGTTGTATGTTTTTATAGACTATCTAGCAAACACTACTACAAAATTGATTTTGCGTGACACCCTCCAAAACTTAACCGAGGCGGACGCCTCTTTTGTCCGCCTCAGTTAATGCCCCGATTAATGGAGGCGGGCATTTTTTTATTTACTGAGGCGGGCACTTTCGCCCGCCTCGGAAAATAGATTTACGGAGGCGAACGCTTTAAGACAACCGCCTCCAAAAATAACTTATTTTCGGATGCGGTCTTCTTAAGGTGCCTGTCTCAGTAAATAGATTTTCCGAGGAGGGCACCCTATAAGGCCCGTCTCAAAAAAAGACTGAGGCCCAACCAGCCCGGGGCGAGGCCCAATAGCCGTCTTCGTATATATAGAGGACTTAGAGTTTTCCCTCCACCTCCCTCTCTCAGAGTCACGGCTCCCCCTCTCCTCCCCAACACCGACGCCGCCCTCGACACCCGACAGCCCAACTCCCTCCCTCTTCCTTCTCACTCAGCCTCGGCTCCTCACTCCCTCCCTCTTCCTCCCACTCTCTTCCTCCTCGACGCCTCATCCTGTCCTCCCCCGAGCGCGAGCGGCGGCGCCCTCGGTGTCCGTGACGGTGCAGGCACAGGCGCCAGCAAGGCGGTCTAGCGCGCGACGCGGGCGAGGCAGTCCGGCGCACGGCGCACCTCCTCCTCCAGCAGCGCAGGCAAGGCTGCAGCCACCCTCTCCCTCTTTCAACGGCACACGATGCGTGGAGCGCAGGGCGGTGGTGGCGGCACGGACATAAGCGGTCGTCGATCCGGCGCATGACGAGGTATGCACCTCGTCCTCTCTCTCCTCGTCACGGATCCACACCTCACCCTCTCCCTCCCATGCAGATCTGGTGGAGGACCTCCTTGGAGGTGGACACGCTCATGGCGGCGGCAGATCCAGCGTGGAGGTGGCCGGTCGTGCCCAAATCTAGTGAGGAGGCGGATCCGGTCCCTCTCCATCGATGAGAAGGAATAGCGGCGACGGCTCCCTCCTTTCCCATCGACGGCGGCGCATATCCGGTGGGCGACGGTGGGGCTATCGGGCTAGGAACAGGCTCGCCGGTGGGCTCGGGAACGGGCTTACCTGCGTGCTCATGGATTTTTTTTTGTTTTTTTAAAACGATTAGCCGAGGTGGGCATCCTAATGTGCCCGCTCGGTTAATCGATTAACCGTGGCGGGCACCGGCAACCGCCGCGGTTAAGCCACAATTAACCGTGACCTTTACGGACGCCTTTGCCCATCTTGGTTAATCCAAACCGCCCGCCATGGTTCAAGATTCTGCAGTGGTGAAACATGCATGTGCATTGTATTGGAACGTACAGGGTTGATGCATACACCTAGATGATTTGCAGCTCAAAGATTTGTTTAGCGTTTACGTCATGTGTGTTTCAAATCGTCTTGGAATTGAACTCTTTAATGTACGTGCCTAGGCGAATGCTACTGTAACTCGTACGGGTACACGAGGCCTAGAGTTTATCAGTGATTATGTATTGCTTTCCAATTCAATTCCTTATGGGATATTCTGTACCTTAGTTGAACACTCTACCTCATAGAAGCATGTAAAGAGAGTGACAGACCATGGAAATGCTCCGTATTCTAATTCGCTTTGGAGTCGGACTCTATCTCATACTTGAACACGCGCCACTTTAACTCGCACGCGCATATAATAGATTGGGTCCAGCCCCGGCCCTGGGGGGGTGCGAGCTGTGCGGTGGCACAGGGCCCTCGACGTCAAGGGGCCCAACCCCATACGTAAGCTGTAGGTATATAGGAGCCCTTGATTGATGTGTCCTCTTGCTCCTTTGATTGATGTATGTCTAGTATATATATTTAATCAAGATTTAATTTGCTTTTCACCCTAATCTTTTTTCATTAGAATACATGGATCTAGGAATCCTTACGGAGTTATGATATCATGTTAACTAGGATAGCGAATAATTCTTTGGAGTTGTATTAAAGGGCCCATCTACAAAAGGTTGCTAGACCAGTTGGTTTGGGCGAATTTTGGTCGGCGGTGGTAAAAATTTCCTCGCCTGTCCCGCGTTTCACAAAGCACAGATAAATTGACCGGCACACTCATAGGGTAACGGGCCTCTGTGTGAGGGCGGGGCATGGAGTTCGAGGGTTTTCTCGATCTACGTGAGAGGTCTCCTTCTTAGGTGCAAAGCTCTGGGGCTGTCTAGCCATCCGAGAGCTGAGTTTTTTTAAAGGGCCCACCTTTCCCGCTTCGCTCCAGGTCTCTGAACTGATAGGACCGGGCCTGATTGGGTCTGTCACATCCTCGTCGGATGATGGACCAAGAAACCTTCTTCCCTTTAATAATAGGTAGCAGAGATAAAACATCATGATTACTAAATGTTTGACACATATACATGAAATTAGGCTTACATGCAAAACTGATCAACCCAGATGTTCATCTGGTTATGTTTGTTTGGGTGAAACCTACATACTCGGGTTTGTGAACTCACAAGTTTAGCTTAGTTGGTTACTTTTTTTTTGGTGGAACCCATCTGAATGTGAGCCTGCAACCTATAGCACATATGTTAGGATTTTTTGCTAATTGTTTGTTTCGGCGGTAGGCACTGTAACTATTAAGTTAATGAGACACCTGTGGTGATTTTATTAATTTTAAGATTTTCCAATTTAGTCTCTTGAAACTTCAAAGCTTGGGGAAGCATGTGCAAGTGTTCATTCACAGAGATAGTTGGTGATGTCCAAAGTACATCTCAGTATTTTGTTTCAGAAAAGTTAGGATTTCTTACATTAAATTAAATATGTTTATATTTTTAGATGGGTGTAACATATGCTAGTCCTATGTGCTTTGTTTAAAAAATATTTTTACAACTGGTATTAGATTCTTTTCTCTAAAGAGATTTTTTGTTGTATATGCTACTGATTTTATAGTCTTTCATATAGTTTTGCATTTACATAGAAACTGCATAGTGCATACTAAAAGCCAAATTTTACTGTGAAAAAAGTATTTAGGTGCATGTGAAACTGTTTAGTACTTCTTTCATTCGTTGATAATTGACACTGCTTCTTTTTACCATTAATTCATAGTGTTAAAATTATTTATAATATTTATAGCTACTTTTGAAAAAAAAACTGTAACATACCATTTTGAAAGTTCATTCGAAATATTCAAATTGTCATAATTCTAATCTTAACTGCAGGGACATTCCAAAAGGACAGTTATTTGTGAGGGGAGCTGACTGCTGAGGGAGTAAGTCACACAATTCACCTGATGTAGCAAATATATGTTGAGATTTTGGGCATCAATACAGTCCATAAAACACAAATCTATTTGAGCGTTAATACGTGAAGCGAGCACTAGATGGATAATTAAAAACGCACAAAAAGCTACTGTAGTAGTCTAACCATGGTTTCAGAAAGTCAAAAGTGAACAGAATTTCGTATTCAAACGTGGCTAGAGCTGCATCATTCTGTTTCTGAGTTGCTCCGTACAATTTCTTGGTAAGGTTTAGATGAACCATCCATTACAGGTTAGAATCATCGCAAAGTTATTTACACGACGGGTCGCACTCCGCATGGAATGCGCACACGCACCGCGCCAGAGAGGATGAAGAGGGGGGCTCGCCGGCGCCCGTGCTCCGCCGGAGAGAAAGAAGACAGCGACGGCGTTAGGGTTAGGGTTCTAGCGGGGTTAGGGTTGTATTCTCCGGCAGTCTTAGAAGGGAGTTTGGGGGGCGGCTGCGACACGGGAGTGGAGGCAGGCGAGACGGCAGGGGACGGAGGTTGGGTGGGGCTGGCGGTTGGGGCATCGCGGCAGAGCTCACCTACACCCTAGGATTAGGGTGGGCGACGACGGGACGGGGGTGGGTGGCGTGGCAAGGTGGCAGGAGCCGTCAGCCGCCGATGGTGGGGGCAGAAGCAGCGGCGAGGACGGCGGAGGTGTGTCACGATGGAATTTAGGGGGCAGGGTGGCGCAATTAGGAAGACACGCGCAGGGTGGAGCCACCGGTCGCACTTTATCGGCCTCCTAGAATAATGAGGCTTTTGAAGTCCTCATTTTTAGTCTAAAAAAACTTCTACTGAAATATTTTAATTTTTAGCCATTTTTTGAGGGGTTTTTAGTTGTTTATTTAAATAGAGAGCTCCGTTTTTTCAAAGCAAGCTCCGTTTTTTTTTTGAGAAACTCTTCCCATTTTATTCAAGAATTAAAGGAACAAGAATTAAAAACACCATTAGGTGGATCTAGAAACCAAAGATGCCTACCCACCGGATTATAAGTCAAGCTATGAGCTAATATATGTGCATCGTTGTTGGCTTGCCGGTTCTCATCCACAAACTCTGCCGCCTCAAAACTTCATCCACCTGCCTTTACCTCCTTTTATCTGGCCATAGCTGCCCAAACCGTTGCCTATGAGATTTTTTACCATGTTTGCACAGTTGAATGCCAGCCTGAACCTCCGGATGAGTAGGTCTCTTGCTAGAGCCAATCCTTCTCTGCAAGCAAGAGATTCATCAATTTCCGCTTCTGTAATCCCTTTCAACACAACCGCTGAAGCTCCTAAGGGCAGTCCCAATGCAGACTCCACCATGAAGTCTATCCTAATTAATTACAGTGCCACATAGATATTTTGCTGACATGGCAAGCAATTTAATGAGGAAAGAGAGTAAAAAAACAAGAAACGAAGTCTAATTTCGACTCCGAGTCGTCGTCCGCATCGAGGCACAAGACTCCGCTTCGACCTCGCGATGGGGGGAGGAGGATCGACTCCTCAGATCCCGTACGCGCATGCCGCCGCCGCCACAGTCCTCCCGCGCGCGCCAAGCCTCTCCCGCGCGCGCCAAGGCCTCTACCGCGCGCGCCAAAGCCTCTCCCGCGCGCGAGCTCCTCCAGTTGCATCTTCCGCGCCATCGAAATCGCCATCGCCATCGCCGGCCACCATCTTCCGCGCCAAATCGCCATCGCCGCCCACCATCTTCCGCGCCAAATCTCCATCCCGCGAGCTCAAGGGAAGACAAAACGAGCGCCCCCAAACTCCACACCACACCGGTAGGTATCCCTCGCCCAGTTGCGTGACCTAGCATCCCCAAATCCATTCCCAAATCCATTTGCAGTGAAGTCCAATTCCCCAGCCAAATCCATTCCCAAATCTCGTTTCAGGATGAACAAACTAACGAAGTCCAATTCCCGGCGAGGTAGCAGTGGCCGTGGAACCCGATCTCCCTCTGTTCCTGGGGGTGTTGCCACTGGTGGCGTTGCAAGACCGGGTGTTGCCGTTCCTGGGGGTGTTGCCGTTCCTGTCAGTACTCCAGTCAGTGGTTCTCCCTTTGGTGGATGGTGGCCGATGTCATCTCCTAGCGAAGGGTAAGTCGTCAGAGCTATGTTTCTATTGATTACAGATTGTTTTTGTTAACTAGATGGTGGCACAACTTCTTTTGTTAACTAGATGGTTGCGTTGTTCTAAGGACCCAGTAGATGGAAATGACAAGAAGTCAGATGCTTATTGGCAAGATGTTACCAACGAATACAACAAGACCGCAGAAAGAGGACGTAAGAGGAACAAAAACCAATTGAAAATACGTTGGGATCGTTCTAAGAAGCCATTAACGGATTTTCATGGAGTTTGGGTTAATGCCAGTAGAGTGTGGCAAAGTGGAATGAGTGATGATCAATTGACTGATAAAGCATTAGAGCAGTGGGCCGGCCAAAATAATGGTAAGGCCTTCCATCTGCAGCATATGTGGTAGGTACTACGTGGTCAACAGAAGTGGTCAGCGTATCTTGCTAGGTTAAAGAAGGAACAGGAAAAGAATGCGAAGGCTAATGGAACTCATTTGGTGAATTTGGAATTAGATGGAGAAAAGCGGCCTCCGGGACATAAGAAAGCAAAAAAAGAAAAAAATGGCAAAGCTGCTGATGCTTTGGCTCATTTTAGTGGACAGTTTGAGAAGTTCATTGAAGCAACCACGAAGAGCAAGGAAGACAGAGAAAAGATGGCTGAAATTCAGCAAAGCTTGGCTGACAAGAAGATTGAAGCAGCTAGACTTAACAGTGAAGCCGCTCATGAACAAACTAAGGGTAAAATGCTAGAAACTTACACACAGTTGCTGCTTGCGCCTACTGATCAGCTTAGTGAAGATGCTAAGGCTGAGAGAAAATTGGCACTGGAGAGCCTGAGAATTGCTTTGTTTCCTAAGGAGTGAAAGGTAACTGAAATCCCTTTAATTACTATGTTTAGTGCTATTTTAATCCATTTAATTACTATGTTTAGTGCTATTTTAATTGGGTAGTGACAAGTGACAGTACGCCTTTGGAGTATGAACTCTGGAAGTGCAACGAAGTATTTTTGATCATTTCTTATGGCGGCATAGAAAGTATTTTTGATCATTTCATCACTGTCGAAATGCCTAGAGATTTACTATAGAAGATAGAGAATTGTGAAAAAAAATCAACTGATACAAGGAATGATCAAATGTGAACTGAAACTCCTGCTGTGTAAACTGATCAACGAAGTACATGCCCAAAGTTGTTCTTAACTCCTGCTGTGTAAACTGAAACTTGCAAATGTGAACTGAAACTTTCATTGGTATGATCAGGTTGGTGATCAAGACATGGAAGTGTTGATGGCGTCTATCTGGAAGGTCGCTGGCTTCTACCTGGATGCTGCTGGAATGTTTCTTGACTACTGGAACCACTCCTAGAGATTATCTAAGTACTATTATCGTATTATTTTAATTTTGCTATCTATATTTCTGTCCGTATTGTAATGGACGGCAGTCGTATCAAGTAACCTGATACTCCTATGGTTGTTGCATATCCTTCCGTTCTTATCTATCACTGGGATTTTTATATGTATCGATATTGCAATATGATTCTGGTGATCGATAGACTGTCTTGTCATATTTCAAGTGCAGTATTATGTGGTATATGTGTTGCATAGTATTTGAGGTGAAGGGGGGATCACATGGCAATATGCCACAGCTGATCGGATTTAGTTTTGTCACATAATAAATGTCTTCATCTCAAGAAACCAGTGTATCAAACTTTGCATTGGGGAGGATGGTTTCTTGTTGTAGAGTCTTCGAGCTATGGACTCTATGGGTGGAGTCTGCATTGGGACTGCCCTAAGAACAGCCCACTTGCATCCCCGAGCAACCGCAGCCACTGCCACCATGCTCGAGTTCTTTGAGGTTGTGGCGTGAGCATTAATTTTTGCATAGCCCGCTGGAGGTGGGATCCACCTTGGGCCCTGAGGTATACTCGGCTACGAGTTACACGGGCTCGGTAGCATCATCTCCAACTCTACGCTCCGTTTTATTTAAACATAGCTACTAGAAACAGCTAGGATTTGGTTCGGCCCATCTACATGGTAATCATTCCAGTTAGTTTAGCCTAATGGGTTGAGGAGCTCGTTTCGGCGTAACTAACTAATCTAGAGTTCTGGACACCGTGAGAGATATTGGGCCTCTTGGGCCCTTCACCCTAATAAATGAAGTTATTTTGGCTTACCAGTACATAGAACCAATATTTATTTATTTATTTTTGATAAATAAATTTTGTTCGGGCCTCTGTATTTTTTGCAGTGGGCCACTTCCCCTATTTTCTTCGACGTCTTATCATGGACTGTTGTTAGGTCCGACTGATCGGAGAGATGCGCACCACCCTACCCCTCCCTGCCTTTTCATTTTACAAATCAGTACATGTCCTCAACAGATATACTAAGGGTTCCTTTGGAACAGAAGTTTCAAAGGCAAATGCAGAAAAAAAATCTACAATCCAAAGGAGTCCTAAATATGTAATAGTGGCATAGCATTTTCTAGACTTATTAATAATTAAGAATTATTTTAATATAACAAAAGTTTGTTCAGGTGGAACAGGACCTTTGGCTTGTGATGGTGTTTCTTACTGGCAATAATGCTATGGGTATGTACAAGAGTGAAGCCAGGATAAGATTTGGCCAGGGTCGGTCCAAACAGGTAGTACTAACTTTGACAATATAATACTGTAAACAATATTAATAAACGATAATATAACTTGGACAATATTATATAAGATCATAAATTATCAATTATAATATTATTCTCACAGTTGTGTGAAACTGCAGTCAATGAGTAATTAGTCAAACTCTATTAAACTCTTAAATTTGAAAATCTCAAAATAATTTTTGGAGTTTAAGCAGCGATAGTGGTAAGCGAGAAATCATCAATATCTCTTTGATAGGGCTTGGAAATCTCTCCAGAAACGGTGAAGCAAAAAAACACGTTTTTGGTGGCTTCAGCTTCTAGCCCCAAAGCGATTTCGTTTTTACTGTTTTTGTTTTGCTTTTGCTTCAAAAGTCTCTCTCTTATATACTCATTTATTTAGTAGGGCTTTTTATTGAGATGGTGGAGAAACCTCTACAAAAGCCCTTCCAAAGAGAACCATAATTCTATTGTCTCCCCCTCCTACAGTTCAACACAAGCAATATATATTTTGCTTATAGAAAAGTATATTTCTGGGCTAGAGCTGTGCAAGCGCCAAAGGCCAAGCCTTTTGGGCTGCAGCTTACGAAGGCCGAAGGCCAAAGGCCAAACCCACATGGCTTGTCGCTTGGCCTTGGTGCATCGCAAAGGCGGCACTTTGATGGCTGCTGGGCGCGTACTGTCTACGTTAAAAGATGGCAACAAACCCGCTGGGTTTTACTGTCTCAAACCCAATGCCCATAAAAATTAAGGGACTTGCTATATCCCAGTCACCTGGGTTTTTGGAAAAACCCAGGCGACGTCCTTGACCATTGGATGAAGATCCAAGGGTCAGATCTGTTTCTGTTGTCTCTGTCCCTGTTTCTGTCACTGTGTGTACAAACGGGTCCACGAATAAACCCGCAAACCCACCCCAGCCGGATATCGGGCCCGCCAAACCATAAGGGCGCATGATCAGATACCGGTTAGCTCCGGTTGGTGCTCATTTAAGCCAAAATGATACTATCAGCCCAATAAACTGACATAAAAGCACACACAGAAAATTACAATGGTGTCATTGCACCCTCCACCAAGAAACACATGCCGATTGAATCTGGATCCAGAAAATTACAAAACAAGAGTATGAAAATTGCACCTTTCAAATACTGCAAATACTACATGTTATTACTGCAATTATACTGTATATGTATATAATTAGAAAAACTAGCTCATGCATGTGAACCCTGGTGCAAGTTTACCACTTATAATCATCTTAGGTGCATCTTCTCATTTCAGCTGTTAGTTGTTCTTGTACCCTTCCATTATAGCCCTATGTTGTCAAAACATCCACTAACTTCATAGAACTCGAAGAAGTATTCAGTTCTATAGATTGCAAAGAATGGTACAAAAGTTAAGTAAATGAAAACTTATAGGACAAGTGAAGAACTAAACCTAGCATCAAAGTGCCTAATAAGTTACAAATTGATGTAAGGACTTACAGTAAGTCCAGCATTTTCTAGTCATACTATTAAAAACAGAAATCACAATTAACACTAAACCAAGCCTACGAGTAGTGTTGAAAGTCAAATTTAGACAAGCACGATACTGAAATTTAGGAACAGAGTGGGTGCTGTGAGAACTGTCAGTGTGTGATTGTGCATTACTAGTGATTCCTTTTGTTCAACACTAAAAAAGCAATAATGGGGCTGAAAATTGTACCAGCCCATAAGATGACCCCTTACAATAAAATTATATCAATATTGTAAGGGAAACATGATAAATTGGATACCTGGGTGTTGTTCTTAACACACATCATTAACACTGACAGAGGACCCATGCTAATTTCCTCCTATTTCTTTATAGTCTCCTGTAAATAGTTAAAAAATAGAGAGTGTTAGACATCTCTATGTATTGATAGGTTAGAAATGCAACAGACCAGTAGTATTAGAGCATCTCCAAGGGACTTTGCAAAAGAGGTTTGCATTTGTTGTTGTTTGCAAAGTTCCAAACCAAACTGCAAAGTCTAAAAATAGGCTATCTCCAAGGGACTTTGCAAATAGACTTGGCATTTACTAAATTTGTGGGCCCAGGTGAGTCAATCTGTCGTTGTCCAGTCCAGGCCGCCGGTGATCGGCGTGAAGTCGCGTGAAGTTCTGGCGGCCGGTGCCGCTGTTGGTCGGACGCCCATCATCAGTTTGCCGGTGCCCAGGAGATCAGCCGGTTTTTGTCCTGGCCGCCGGTGCCGCTGGAGTTTTGCCGGTCCGTCTAGGCATCCGGTGTTGGAGTTCAGCCGGTCAGTCCAGGGAGCCGCTGCCGCTGTTGGTTGGGCGCCGAGTCTACTTTGCCGGTGCCTGAAGTTCAGCCGGTCAGTCCAGGCAGCAGGTGCCGCTGGTGGCCTACGAAGGCATCAACATATACACCTTGTGAGATCTAAATCAATTATCATCCAACAGCAAGGCACTAGATGATGGTACATGCATGTTCCCAGGATCCCGTTCGCAGTCGCAAGGCAATGCCCACAGCCACCGTCTCCCTCCTCCTCGCCCAACCTCGCTACCGATCGAGTCGGATCGTTCAACGGCCGCTCAGATCAGAACCATATGTAGGCAAAAATCGACAAAAAACCCTAGATACCGATTGCCCATCCCCTCCACATACAATCCCTAGCTAGCTGGCGAGAGGTGAAGGAGTACCTGGATCTTGCCCCCTGGAGCCCTGGAGCCCTTCCATCACCGACGCCTGGTGCCCTGGAAGTCTTCCGACGCCGACGCCTGCAGCCCTGGAACCCTGGACGCTTGGAGGCCTTGCATCCTTCGAAGCCATCGCGAGCAACGACGGAACGGGCCGGGACGCACAGGACGCGACGCACCAGGTCAAGGACCGCGGCGAATGAACGCCGGGGCGCGACGGCCAGGGCGCGACGGCCAGACCGCGACGAATGAACGGCCGCGAGAAACAATGACCGACGTTTGCAAAGTCCTCCTGCCTTCTGCATAAATGCCAAACCCAATATGAGAATTGCAAAGTTTCCCCAAATGCAAAACTAATATGCAAAACCATTGGAGCTATCTTTTTCAGGTTTTTGGCAAATTCTCAAATGCAAACCTCTTTTGCAAAGTCCCTTGGAGATGCTCTTACAAACTAAAATTAAAAACAAGGTTTAGCATTTCATCTGACTCAAGGGTGTTAATTGACCCTTATCTTGAAACATTCACATATAATAGCAATTTAACATAATGACTTACAAAGTAACAATTTAACATGCATTATTTAGGAATACATTATCTGACAATAGCAGGAAAGTTCTATATATAAAGACTGGAAATTGCACATGATAAACACCATAATTGCAGTAACTTAAATGTGCAATTTACTACTTATAAATATGCAATCAAGAAAATTGGTAAATATCTCTAGAAACCAGTTAGACAGGTCGAATTGGTGCAATTAAGAAATATTTTGTCCCTACTAATTTTCTATACCCAATGTCATTTCAAAGAAATGACAGACAATTCATAGAAAAATTCAAAGCTCTAAAAACTACCTCCGTTGCACCCTTTTTCCATTTGCCCAATCAATGCGTGCACAGCCACAGCCTAGGCTCTAGATTTGCTCAACATGAAGTTGACTTGGAAATGGACTCTACAGCAAAGGCGAGCTCCTCTCCTTGCTCACAGATCTCGGCCCAGCACAGCAAAACAAGCTCCACATGAGTGTTTACAGAATCCAGTTCATGTGTTTGGAGACAATTGGGATGATGTCAAAATGATCAGATGGGATAATGTCAACTACGACATAGGTGGTGTCATCCTTTAGCCTCCTTGTTTTTAGAGCTTGCTGCATGGACAAAAGAATGGAAACATAATTATGCCACCAAAAAGACAAAGAGTGGCAGCTCCCCATGCTTAAAAGTATACTCAATGGCCAACACCACAAAATAAATAGAGATGATAATAAGAATAACAAAATCTACCCTGACTGATCTACCTGGAACCAGAATGGCACAATTCAGATGCCTCTTCTTATCTTCCTGCTCTTAAATGAGTCCATATATCTTGTAGAAGCAATTCATCTTGCTAGTTCTTGTAAAACAAAGAAAAGGAAATTTGGTATTACTATAATTGAAGCACTAGACGAAAAGCATTTCATATAGAATACAATATAATAAGGTCATTAAATACCTTCTCCAAATCAAAAGCTTCAGAAGCAAGACCTTCGAGCCAAAGGATGATACAAAAACATAGTTGTGCTGTAAGGTTTGCTACAACAAAGAGTCATTTCTTAAGAGTTTGGGAGAAGTTAAATAATAAAATCAAGGATTAGCACGTCACTCCATCACCTTCAGCCAAGGATCAGACCAGAGGCACATCTAGCATCCCTGACCGTTAAAAAATCCAAAAGGTGTATTGGCATATTGTCCAAGCTGCAAAGGTTGAAAATCACAACATACAAAATTCAGATAAGGGAAAGAAGTTAAACTTATATTCAAGTTGGCAGGAAAAGATATGGTTTTATCAGTAAAAAAATCACAACTATCCCTGTTATATTCAAGTTGCTTAGGACGCAGAAGTTCTCCTGAGCGCATTTCCAATTCTACTGACAAAAGCCATCCCTCAAATTGCCCAGTAGAAGCCAACCACAGGCACTGAAACTGAAAGAATAATAGACAGTTCAGTGGTCAGAAACAAAACTACTATCAACCCAATAAAGAGAAAAACAATTTATTTTGCCTACTCTATGCATCAGTGTTAGGGACAATAACCACAATTTTGCCTACTCTCATTCAGGACCTAGAACTTTTACCCCTCACACACAAAGACAAGGACAAAGACAAAAAAAACAAAGTTTAGGATGTATTATCACAGATGACAAGTACAATGACAATGGTTTAGGATGTGTTATCACAGAGGACAAAGACAATGACAAAAAAAAACAAATTTTAGGATGTGTTATCACAGATGACAAGTAACAATTTTTTTCTATGGAAAGACAAGGACAAAATAAGAGGTGTGAGCTTCGACAAGTCACAAATAACAAAGCTTCAAACGTGTTTCCACAAATGACAAAGAACAATTTTTTTCTATGGAAAGACAAGGACAAAATAAGAGGTGTAAGCTTCCACAAGTCACAAAAAACAAAGCTTCAAATGTGTTTCCACAAATGACAAAGAACAATTTTTTTCTATGGAAAGGCAAGGACAAAGAAGAGGCGTGGGAGTAATATTGACCTCCTACATCTAACGGCTAGGGATGCAGGCATACAGGCTATAGGCTTTAACCACTTAAGTACAGAGATACTGTAACATTGTGTTCTACAAGCAGTGGCTCAACAGATCAGAGATATGTGTAGGCGTTTGTCAGACATGAAAACACTTCTCTGGCTTGCAGTTGGCAGTTGCAGATATACTATGTGTAGGCGTTTGTCAGACATGAAAACATTTGGGACTCATTAACTAACGAGATGGGGATGGCATACCATATCAAAACACATGCACGCATGGACAGATGCAGTAATCTCGCAGTTGAAGGATGATGATCCTCTCGTCTCGTAAAACCAATTCACTGTCAGCACCTCTCGTCTTGTTTGGGACTTGGGAGATGCAGAATTACTATCTACAACTAGGACTCGCAATCATTTTGACCACAAGCTTCTTCTCAATTCAAAAGACAGAGAGCACTGGACTGAATGGTTGCAGATTCAAAGGTGTGTCTGAAAATAAAAAGAAGAGGGCACATTCAGAGAGCAACATGCAGAGGGCACATTCAGAGGGCAACATGCAGAGGGAAACATGCAGAGGGCACCCCCATACCTCTAATTGCCACACGAGCACAGCACCGGCAAGCCCCACCCCCAATTAGCCTTCCCACTCGCCATGCATGCCATCCGAACAAACTTCTATAAAGGTACACCTGGCCGACAGCTACTATAAAAAGGAAAAGAAAATCATGACTTTACAAAGCTTATGTCCTCTGTTTGGATCACTTTTGAGAATCTCCATCTCCATGACATCTATTTTTGATTTGGGAATTTGCTAAAGTTTGTTGGCATGCACTAAATTTGCACTACAATCCACCATAACAACAACCTTCTAACATTGTTAGAAATTTTAAAAATTAGCTCAATGTTCCTTTATAGAAGTGATAGGAATCATGTGCTCCATCATTTGGATGATTAAAACTATTGGCTACATTTTTAGAGGAATTGAACCTAGTCTACAAAAGATGTAGACATATTTTTAAGTGAAAGATAATACTTCCTTCTAATTGAGCAATGGCTAGAAGCCTAATTCTGTCTTACAAACCTCTCCTCGTTTTGTTATGTAGTTGGGAATCACCCAAGGCTACTGTTTGAAACAATGTAGAGGACAAATATTGGAATTGGAGGGTGAGTGGTGCTCATGCCTACAACGTCTGTGACAGGTCTAAGAATAGACTTATACAGACATATTATCACATTACAATACCAAATAGCAGACAACAAGAACATGCAACCTGTAACAGGTCTAAGAATAGATAATTAGGTGCAGCTAATGCATAACTGATACTAAAAATATAGAGAAGTAGGCCATTTAATATTAATCAAATGGATAGTGAACTAGTGCATAACTGATACTAAAAATATAAGCAACCAGGATAGTGTTTCTGAACACTGAAGATATGCACAGAGCAGAAAAAATACACTAGCATGATAGATACAAAAAATGGACAGTAAAACACCCTATCAGGAAGAGAAACTCAGAATAGTGTTTATGTTTGGTTATGCAGAGGCAAACACTTATCTGCTCCATACAAATAATAAGGCCAAAGGCACATTAGTGTAGCAGCCTGCATAGCTTTTAAAAATCTATTGTCTGAGCACTTTTAAAAATAATATGGCCAAAACTTAAGGAATGAAAGGTTAACTTTTATTGTTTGGGCACTTTCTCGACTCTGAGAAATAGTGTAGACAGTTCCCACATAGACCAATTTGTCGAGTCTGAGCAAACAGAGGTGGTTTTCAGAAACTGCTATAGACCCATATAAACTGATGACAGAACTGATACATCCTTAACATGCAAAACAACTTGATAATAAAGGATAAAAGGCTTTCTCATTCGGGTACTAGTTTCAGCAAAACCAAACAGTTAACCCAACTTCAAAAAAGGGAGTTTTATACAGTATACTTTATTGGCCTAAAAAATGTAACTGTCACTAGTGGAGGTGCAAATACTTTTAAGATGTGAACCTAATGCCCAAGGAGGAAGAAAAATGGTCGGCTGCAGGTTGCAACATAGTATAGGATTCCCAATCAGTGAGCAGAGGGAGCGCAAAGAGGTTAATATAGCAGAACATGCAAATTCATACAAGCGACTCCAAAATGAAATCTATTTAGCTTCCTGCAAACAATAAATTATTCACCGAATAATAGTAAGTATATGTACTAGACACACATATGATGCAGTAGTACTATGGACTGATGCAATTCAAGTAGAAAAGGCACAAATCATCATTTAATCATTGGGACGAATCATCATTTTGGGTGCAATAAGCATGCAATCTCTAAATCACCTTTATTCAAGTCTATTGTGAATCATCTCAACATAAGAATCACAACTCCCAACTGAAGCATAGAAATGAATCTGCTCATGGACAAGAACAAATGCAAACACCACAAATGCAAGATCCAAATACTACAGAAATGGAACAAATGAAACCCCACCACCCCATACCTCTGCTTGCCACACGAGAGCCCTGCCAGCAAGCCCCACCCTCATTTTGCCATCCCAATCGCCATGCCTGCCGTCAGAGCAAGCAACCAGGGCCACAACCAAAATCCAACACCATACCATACCATGATGAACCAAGTCTGCAAGAAACACACCACTCACTGCTAAAAATGCATGCTTCTCCAGGACATGCACCCATCACAATCCATAATCCACAATAGAACAGAGCAAACAACTACCATGGAGAAGCATGCTCATCTCCAGGACATGCTCATATCCAGGACATGCTCCTCCCACTTGCCATGCACGTCTGAGCAAACTACCAGATCTACCAAATAGCAATAAAAAAAATAGAAAAGCCTAAAATAGAGTATGAATCATGCAGTTCCCCATTTTGCAAAATCCCCCACTCCCAGTGCCACAACTACCATGCATATCGTCTAAGCAACCAACCATGACGGCAACCAATACAAACTCAACCATGGAGGAATTCCTACCACCGACAACAAAGTAGACAAGAGACCTGACGAAAAAGCCCAAAAATAGAAGTAATGACGCCACCGAGTGCTCATCGACACGAAGAAATGAACACCACATCCACGGCCGCGAAGAGATGCATGCATGACAACACAGAATAGAAGACGGCATCAAACGAACACCACATCCACTGCTGCAACCAGTACTCATCCCCTCTTCCATATCCCCTCCCCATAGCCTGAATCATCAACGAACCGACAGCATCCCAAAACATATATGCAGCGGATCCCCCATTTCGACCAATCATCCATCACAAAGACAAATCCCCCGCCCAATCTTCCAACCATGCAAGGATTCGAGCCAGATCTAGAAGAACAACCTCCAAGCAAACGAGCACAAAGCAGAGGGAGAGGGAGCCGCGACCGAACATACAAGACAACGACGATGAGGAAGGACCTCCAGTAGGCCTCCAAATCGACGAGGGAGGACCTTCGGTGGGCCTGGACGAAGAGGAACATGAAGAGGAGCAGGGGAATCGCCGGTCGCCCCCTCCGCCTGGACCCCCAAACACGAAACTCTTCCTATCTGGACGCGATGACCTAGGAATTTGAACAGTGTCCCGTCCGGGGAGCCGACAACATTTTCGGTAACGGGCGCGCACAAAAATTTTAGACTCGAGCGGACCCGACAAAAAGGAATCGAACTCGTGACCCCGCGCGGCCGCGCGTTGCCAGCGTTCGCGCTCGCGCGCGCCGCGTGTCGCCTGGGCAAACGGACAAAACCCAGGCAACCATCAGATAGGAAAAGTGAAAAATTAAATGAACCTATTATAAAACCCATGACCCGTGACGGGTGCAGAATTTTGCCCAAACCCGTGCCCACGTGGGTTTCGGGTACCCACACGTCGCCCATGCCCGTCAATAGACCCAAGTAGTGTATATTATCAGGTGTAAACCACACCCTTCATGAAAAATCTGTACAAACCACGGTAAAAAAGTGGTCTAAATTCACCAAAAAAAACAATGTAGATGGTATGATGATACACAACCTTGTAAAATATCTTGTCCAAACTCGATTTCGTTTGTAAGATATAAAAATAACAAATTTCAAGCTAGAAAGCTATCCACACGATTTGTTAGAAATTTGCTAGAAAGCTGTCCACACGATTTGTTAGAAATTTGTTATTTTTATATCTCGTTATGTATCATCATATTGCACGTTGCCATTATATGTATCATGAAATAACACCACATCTTGGATTATCTTCTGGATCATCTGTGGTGTTATTTGAATCCTGATGGATTCTAAAAATGTGGATTAAAAAATCTAGTACGTTTATTGGAATCTATGTCTGTATGTTAAAATCTAACAGAATCTAGCGAATTCTAGGATTCTGAGATCTAGATCTATATATACCCAACAATAAAGAGACAAAATTCAGCACATTTTTTCGGTCCGTCTATTTTTTTATCTATCTCCCTTTAACTACTAAACAATGGAGAGCTTATTTTATCCGGACTTATATATATAATAACTCATGCTCATACGAGTTAAAATAGCTCTCGTCTAGCACGATACAGAGTCCGCGTGTATCTATTCTCCTATCTTCTTTAAATAACTTGGATAGTTAGGAATCATAATCGATTAGATCCATCCAAATCCTGGATAGCTAGGATTCCTAATTCTAATCCAAATAAATTCTCCGGTCCCATATAATATGAATAGAAATTCTAATCAAATAGTCTATATTTATATATCTTCTTCTAATAATAAAGAGGCAAAATTCCAGGCTCTTTTTTTCGTCCATCCATTTGTTTGGTATGTCTCCCTTTAACTGCTAGACGATGGAAAAATCTTTTGTCCGACTTATATAGTACTCATACAAGTCAAAATAGCTCGCGTTTAAACCAATATAGAGTAGGAATCCTAATCTAAATAGATTCCTTAGATCCTAAGTACTATAAATAGAACTCTTAATAATCAAATAGAAAAATATAAGAGTTACGTTCTTTATTTTGCTCTGCTTTCTTTATTTACATACGAGTTAGAATCGCTCACATCTAGACAAATATGGGAGTAGGAATCCTATTCTAAATAGATTCCTTCTGAGTACTCTAAATAGAACTCTAGACCAATATAGAGTAGGAATCCAAATCTAAATAGATTTATCAGATCTTGAATACTCTTAATAATCAAATAGAAAAGGATAAGAGTTACATTCTTTATTTTGCTCCGCTTTCTTTATTTACATACGAGTTAGAATCGCTCATGATTGTTCTGGTCCAGGCTGCCTGAAGACACTACGTTTATATTGTCATGGCCACTTCTAGTCTTCCGCATGAACGTTGTGCCACAGTGTAGTGCCAGCACAGTTTTCGCACTATAGCCATCACGCTACCAGGCTAGGCTGCCTTACCATGGTCAGTGACAAGATACGCACGTGGTGTTGTGGCTGCAGGTTTAAAACGCCTCGTTGTGGCCGTAGTGTCTCATGTAGCTCTGTCGTACAACTGTGTTCGTGCTGCCTACAATATAATGAATTACGATCCTGTTGTAACGCATGAGCATATTTGCCGGTAAAAATAAAAGTACAAATTTGTATACGTATATCATCTTATCTTGGTTTCTATTTTTAATTTTTTTTTGTTGCCGTTTGCTTTTTGTCCCGACCCTGACCCGGACTCTGGTTTGTATTGTTTAATTATTTTTTATTCCTGTTTGCTTTTTTCCCCGTCCGTGACTCCGTTTTGTTGTGTTTCGCCAGTTTGGTTTCTTTCAGTCATTTTTTTTCCTTTCGTCCAATTTTTCCTTTTCCTTTTTCCAGGTTTGGTCCCCATGTTTTCTTTCAATAGTTTTTTATTTTTTTTCTTAAGTTTCCATTTCTTATCAGTTTTATTTCCGTGATTTATTATGTTCGGCTTAAGTAACTTGAATCGTTAGAGGACCATAATCGAAATAGATTCATCCAATCCTGGAAGCAATCCTAATTCTAATCAAGTGAATTCTCCGATCCCAGATAACATGAAATAGGAATTCTAATCAAATAGTAAAAATAGGAGTATAAAGTTGTATATGTATCTCATCTTATCTCGCTTCCTATTTTATACTTTTTTTTTGTTCCCATTTGCTTTTTCTTCCCGACCGTGACTTTGCTTTCTAATGTTTATTTTTTTTATTCTTAGCTTTTTTTCCCCATCTGTGACTCTGTTTTGTGTTTCGGCAGTTCGATTTTCTTTGGTTGTTTTTTTCCATCTGTCCATTTTTCCTTTTCTCTTTCCCGGTTTGGTCCGTATGTGTTTCTTTCCATGGCTTTTATTTATTTAATTTTTTCAAGTTTTTATCTCTTATGAGTTTTCTTTCCTGTGATTTATTATGTTTTTTAAGATTTCATCCATTTGGAATACTTCCTGTTGAGCTTCGAGAGGGTATAGAAGAATAGCAATGACGACACAAGACAGTACTGTAGAGTAATGTAGCAGACTGTTCGTGGTACTGTAGCGGACTGTCCGTAGCTCCTAGTCTGTGTTGTTCCGATCCGTTTCTCGCCCGTTCGGTTTCCGATTCGAATTCCATCTTTTGCGTTGGGTTTCTAGTGATCTAAGGAATGTCTCTAGGGTCTCTTAACTCTCGATGGCTCGTGTTTTTATAGCTTTTGTTTGTGTGCCTTTTGGGGTTGATTTTGTGTCACACCCATTTTTAAGGAACAAATGGAGTGCAGGTTCTTATGTGCGCCCAGAGATCAATCACACATAAGATGACAAATATAAATAGTATAATCACAAATGTTTATTATATAACGAATAGAATCACAGAGTCTTCACGTAAATAAGCGAAATTATAGTATAAATATTGTGGTAGCTAGCTCCATAGCACAGGCACGTCAACTGGTTGACCACAAGTCTAGTAATCTTTAGGAAAGTAGTAGTAGTCACTATTTGCACTTTCGGGATTCCATCCTGTGGTGGGGGAATGCAAGGGTGAGCACAAAAGTACTCAACAAGTGTAACATGGGGTTTATGTAGCTCAAGTAGGATAGACACGGGTTCAACTGCATGTAGCTTTTAATTGTTCATGTTTTAAGCAATTGAGTAGCATCAAATAGGTAATATTCCCGAAATAAACGTATGATCATGTAAAGAGAATAATGAATAGCAAAAACAAGTAAATTAATAGTGATCTCTATTCCGTAAGGGTCCAAGGCCGCTCGTGTCCGTGAGCACGGCTGATATACCAGTTTTACACTCTGCAGAGGTTGTACACTTTCACTGTGAGTCGTGATCCCCAAAAGCCCGAGGTCATGACTCCCCATTGGACAATCAAGTTTCACTATGAAGTCTTTCCAAGGTTCGTCTAACAAGTTAGGGCCGCTAGGTTTCTGTGGCCTGCAAATGTAGAGCCCCCCTTCCATATGGCACAATGACACGCAGCCTATACTCATAGGGACAGGAGCCGCACTACACCCAACCCGGAACACAACCCCTTTTGCGCCATAAAGGTAACCACTAACAAGCTAGAAAAGGTCCTCTTATATGACTAAAGCCAGAGCCATGTAGCCCTCACAGCTGTACTGTAAGTCTCGGATGTTCGCTTACAGATAAGTCCTTACGGAGAGGAATCTAGAGATAACTCTAGCCCTCTTGTTCCCTGTTGCTAAAAATCATCTTTTAGAGTTATTGCATATATCATTAGTCAAATTACAAGATCATAGTTTATGTGAGCACTAGCCACTACCCAATGCCAATAACCATAGGATTCAAGGAACAAGATCAATACTAAGGCATCCTTAACAAAGAGACACATGCAGCATGAATTAAGTGAATTAAAGTGAATAGGTAACAAGAATAATCCCATGCTATACTTGCCTTGATCTAGCTGATCCTGTTGATCCGACTCGTAATAGTACTCTTGATCACCAACGAACTGATCACCGTCTATTCTCGATTAACACGTCAACAACAATCATCCAAGGGCAATCATGCAAAGCAAACAAAGCTACAATTAGAACAGTACACCAACAGCAGTAAAATAAGATGAAAAGTTTTTAAAACAAATCTACATCGCTCTAGGATCACACAGACGCGAAATTCACGCAAATCAGAGCTAAAACGGAAAAGTTACGATTTAAACAAGATTTACTTTATTAAAGTAATAGATTAAATCTAACCTCGAATTTTAAAAGTGTAAAATCTACTATACAGCAGTACTAATAGATAGAATATAAAATTATGAACCTAACGCAACTTGAACGGATCAAATCGGAGTTAAAACGGAGATTTTATGACCTAAATAGATCTAGTGGCAATTCTGTAAATAGCTGAAAGCGTATTTTCATTTAAACCGACGAAAATTACGTTTTCAAAACAACAAAGCGTAAACCAGCAAAGGCGCCATGGATTGCGGGTTAAATCTTTAAAAACCCTAGGGGTTCTTATGCAAAACAACCAGGCGAAGGGGTATCTTGAGATCTTGGCCGTTAGATCTAAAACGAACGGCCGAGATTTGATCGGAGAGGGGAGAGAAAGGAAATCCGGCCGGCTACAGTGACCGGCGCGGTGGAGGCCATGGCCGGCGGCGAAAATCTCGCCGGCGTTCACCGTTAGGGCCCTAGAGGCCATGTTCCGGCTCGAAAATAACACGGGAGAAACGAGGAGCTCACACCGAACTCACCGGAGGGGAAAAACGGGGTCGGGGATGAAGGTTTGACGATGGGGCGGCTCCAATGGCGGCGGCGGAACTTCTCCAAGCTCGAGCGGTGGCAAAAACACTACCCGAGGGCGTGATGCGAGCTTGCGGCGGCGTGGGGAGGGACGGTGCGGCTGGGGCGCTATTTATGGCCGGCTGTAGGCGTGCGGTTGAAGGAAAAAGGGGAGGAGGCGCGGCGGCTTCGGACTCCTGCTCGAGTCCAGCTCGGGCACGAGGTAGGGGACGACCCGGAGCGGCTGACGCGCGGGCCCGGATGGCAGCGACACGGAAGAGGAGAGAGGGCCGCGGCAGCGATTCGGCCTGGTGGGCCTCGGCGAGCTGGGCTCGGCCCGATCACTCAACCGGACGAGAAAGCCGAGCGGCCCAGGAGGGAAGGGAATGCGGCTGGGCCGAAGGAGAAGAGAAGGGCGCGGGAAAACTGGGCTTCCGGCCCAAAGCTGAGAAAGAAATTTCTCTTTTTTTTCCTTTTTCTTTTCTAACACATTCAAATACATTTTCAAATGATTTTTGAAATAATTTTCTTCTAAAAATAAAAACCAATCACCAAATAAAATATGCATCGGCATGTATGCACAAACACATATTGTAACCCTATATTTGATTTTATTTTAAACAAAATATCATTTGACTAGGTTAAAATGCTCACAAAATTGCGTAAGTAATTCAAATTCCCTATTTAAAAATATTCAAAAATTTAGGGTGTTACAATTCTACCCCCCTTAAAAGAATCTCGTCCCGAGATTCGAACGATGCTTACTCAAACAACTGTGGGTATGCTTTTCTTAAATCTTCCTCTCTTTCCCACGTAGCCTCTGCTTCCGAATACCGACTCCACTGAACTTTACACATCTTTATAACTCGGCTTCGGGTAACTCTTTTCTGCTGTCTCCAAAATTTTCACAGGATACTCCTCATAAGTAAGATTTTCCTTAACAGTGAGTTCTTCCAACGGTATTTGTTCTTCCGGTACATGCAGACATTTCCTTAACTGAGACACATGGAACACATCATGCACACCTGCTAAACTCTCAGGCAATTCCAACTGATATGCCACTTCACCACGTCTCTCTAAGATCTTAAAAGGACCGACATACCTCGGTGCTAACTTTCCTTTCCGATTAAACCTTTTCACACCTCTCATAGGCGACACCTTCAGATAAACATAATCTCCCACCTCAAAAGTCAACTCTCTCCGTCGAGTATCGGCATAACTTTTCTGCCGAGACTGAGCTGCTTTCAAGTTATTTCGAATCATTCTTACTTGTTTTTCAGCATTCCTAAGCACATCAGGACCAAATACTTAACTCTCTCCCGTCTGATTCCAAAACAATGGAGTTCTACACTTCCTACCATACAAAGCTTCAAAGGGTGCCATCTGTAAACTTTTCTGATAACCGTTATTGTAGGAGAACTCTGCATACGGCAAACTTTTGTCCCAACTTGTACCATACTGCAAAGCACAAGCTCTCAACATATCCTCCAATATCTGATTAATCCTTTATGTTTGCCCATCCGTCTGAGGATGATACGCTGTGCTAAAATTCAGCTTAGTCCCTAATGACTCTTGTACTTTCTGCCAGTAATACGATGTAAACTGGGTACCTCGATCAGACACTATCTTCTTTGAAACTCTATGCAAACTTACTATTCTTTCCAAATACAGCTCTGCCAACTTTGCACTGGAATACGTAGTTCTAACTGGTATAAAATGAGCAACTTTAGTCAAACGATCCACTATAACCCATATGGAATCAAAACCCCTCTGAGTACGTGGTAATCCTTCTATGAAGTCCATACCAACTTCTTCCCACTTCCACTCAGGTATCTGCATCGGTTGCAACAATCCTGCAGGTCTTTGATGTTCAGCTTTAACCCTCTGACACGTGTCACATAGTGCAACATACTCTGCAACATCTCTTTTCAAACCATGCCACCAATACCTTTCTCGTAAATCCATATACATCTTAGTACTTCCAGGATGAATAGAGTAAGCAGACTCATGAGCCTCCCGTAGGATTGCTCCTCTTATAGCTTTGTCCTCAGGCACACATAATCGTTCTCCAAACCATAGGGTTCCCTTGTCATCCATTCGAAATCCAGGTGCTTTACCTTTCGGTATATTCCTCACTATCTCCTTTATCTTATCATCCGTCAACTGACCCTCGCGTATTTGTTGCTCTAACATAGGCTCTACTACTAATTCCACTGCATTAACAGCAATACCCAAGTTTAGATGCTCAAACTCAGCACATAACTCATTTGACATCGGCATTACTTGTACCTCGTTAGCATAGCTCTTTCTGCTAAGGGCATCAGCAACCACATTAGCTTTACCCGGATGATAGTGTACCTCCAAATCATAATCCTTAATCAACTCTAACCAGCGACGTTGTCTCAAGTTCAGATCTGATTGAGTGAAAATATACTTCAAACTCTTATGATCAGTGTAAATATCACTTTTATGTCCAATCAAATAATGCCTCCATATTTTCAAGGCATGCACCACTGCTGCTAACTCCAAGTCATGAGTAGGATAATTTAACTCATGCTTCCTCAACTGTCGAGATGCATATGCTACTACTTTGCCTTCCTACATAAGCACACAACCAAGACCCAAACGGGATGCATCACAATAAATAGAGAAGCTCTTATTCAAATCTGGCAAAACTAACACCGGGGCTGTTGTCAATCATTTCTTTAGCTCCTCAAAATTAACCTGACACTTATCAGACCACACAAATTTAGCATTCTTTTCCAACAGCGCCGTCATTGGCTTGGCAAGCTTAGAAAACCCTTCAATGAATCTTCTATAATATCCAGCCAATCCCAAGAAACTACGAATTTCTCCCACATCCGTTGGTGGTTTCCAATTCAACACATCCTTTACCTTGCTAGGATCCACTGATATTCCACCATTAGAGACCACATGACCCAGAAAAGCAACTTCCTTTAACCAAAACTCACATTTGCTACGCTTAGCATAGAGCTTATGCTCTCTGAGCTTCTGTAGGACCAACCTCAAATGTTCCACATGTTCTTCCTTAGTCTTAGAGTATACCAGGATATCATCGATGAACACTACTACAAACTTATCAAGATACTCCATAAATACCTTATTCAACAAGTACATAAAGTATGCAGGAGCATTAGTCAAACCAAAGGACATTACTGTATACTCATACAAACCATATCGGGTGGTGAATGCTGTCTTTGGTATATCCGTGGCCCGAATTTTCAACTGATGATAGCCAGAGCGAAGATCAATCTTAGAAAACACACAAGCACCTCTCAACTGATCAAACAAGTCATCAATCCTTGGCAGCGGATACTTATTCTTGATAGTTACCTCGTTGAGTTACCGATAATCAACACACATCCGTTGAGAACCATCCTTCTTATCCACAAAGATCACAGGAGCTCCCCATGGGGATGAGCTAGGACGAATAAAACCTTTCTCTTGCAATTCTTTTATTTGTTTCTTAAGTTCTTCTAATTCGTTAACCCCCATCCTATATGGACGCTTAGCTATAGGTGCAGTTCCAGGCAATAATTCAATAATAAACTCAATGTCGCGGTCGGGTGGCATACCTGGCAAGTCGTCGGGGAACACATCTGGAAATTCATCTACAACTGGATCCTCTTGATTAGCATTATCATCAAGTCGATTTACTGTAGCTGTCTGCGGCTTCTGCACTACGATCTCCACACTAATGCGATCTCCCTTCGGTGTTGTCAGGGCTACTGCCTTTTCCTTACACTGAATCACTGCCTGATTTTGCTTCATCCAGTCTAATCCCAGAATAAGATCAATCCCATCTGTTCTCAACACTATAGGACTCACTTTGAACTCTACCCCCCTTAAATTTAAGCTAATAGGGAGGCATCGATAAGAAGCTTGCATACTACCCCCAGGCGAGTTGACTAGTATAGGGTTTTTCATGGCACACAAAGGAATGCTATTTGTCTTAACAAATATTTGAGATATGAATGAATGCGAAGCTCCAGAATCAAAAAGAACAGTGGCAGGGATGGAGTGGACATCGAACGTACCGAGCATAACTTCAGGTTCCGACATTGCAGTCTCCTCCGACAAGTGAGTCACCTTCCCGTAGTATGGTGGCTTCTGATTACTATTCTGCTTCTGAGGAGTTTGCTGGTTGGCCTTCTCAGGACAGTTATAAGACAAGTGACCCTCCTTTCCACAACAGAAGCACTTGGTTGGAGTATTAGGAGCACTAGTCTTCATTGGGGTGTTGTTAGAGGTACTCTGTCGCTGATTCTGGTTCCCATTCTGCTGTTGAGAGCGTTGATTGCCATTCTGCGACTGATAAGGAGGACGTTGCAGAAACTGATTACGTGGAGGAAGTTGACCACGATTCCATTGGTTGGGCGGATACCTCTGCTGAAAACCTTGTTGATAACCAGTACGTTGACGAGTGTTGTTTCCAGATATCTGTCCCTGAAGTCTATTTCTTTTAGCATCCATCTCCTTGCGCTTATTATCCACCACAATAGCGCGATTCACTAGAGTTTGATAATCTGGGTAAGCATTAGACATTAGCTGCAGTTGAAGACCATCATGTAGACCTTTCAAGAAAAGTCGCTGCTTATCGGCATCATTAGCCACCTCATTTGGCGCATAACGTGACAACTGAGCAAACTTGTCCCTATACTCTGCCACAGGCATAGATCCCTGTGTCAAATTGTGGAATTCTTCTGCCTTCAATGCTATCACCCCCTCTGGTATATGGTAGGACCTAAAACTCTCGGTAAACTCCTGCCAAGTAATAGCGGGGGCATTGGCAGGACGGCCATACTGATATGAATCCCACCAATCTTGAGCTGCTCCTTGAAGTTGTCCCGAAGCAAACAACACCTTCTGCTGATCATTACACTGAGCAATGTTGAGCTGCTTCTCTACTGCACGAAGCCAATCATCAGCTTCCAATGGATCTGAGGCATGTGTAAACACTGGGGGATGACCCTTCAAAAATTCCCCACGCTTATCTCGCACAGGCGCTCCTCCAACTGGCTGATTTTGCTGATTGTTCACCAGAGCTTCCATTAGCTGTGTCTGTATGGCCAAAAGCTCATGAATAGTAGGTGTTGGTCCAACTCCACGACCACGGCCTCGACCTCGTCCTCTTCCAGACATCTGTTATCCAATACAGTATCAAATCTTAGAGATTACCATATAATAGACAGTTCCAGAGATTGAGATTAGAATCTGAAAATTTTCTGGACACATTCCAATTTCAACTGTTCGATAAAACAAACCTATCTCGAGTTACAGATATCCAGTAGAGGTGTTCTTTATATGGTTGGAAAGCTTATGAAATTATCTACAACGTTTGTTTAACTCATACTTCCAGATTCTGTCACGAAGTTACCCAAAAATGGAACACAACAGAAACTGTTTCTGACTTCCAGACTGCACAGTAACTTCATCTTGTAACGATTATAACTCATGATCCAAAATAGATAAAAAGTTGATTCTAGAGGCATTGGAAAGGTACGTGAGTCTAGATTCTCTCATAAAAATTTCAGAATTTTTCGCTGATCAGTTAATTGTAAGCATAAAAGGAAAGACAGATCGCTCCAGAAAAGACAGAACAGAGAGAAAAGTTAACCCAACTAAATTATTTATTTATCACACTAAAACTTAATATTATATAATTTGGAACTTTTATAGACAAGCCCACAAAGCTCCAGCACTCATTACATGGAAAATCCAACTCACACATAAGCACAATAATAACTCAACTAACCACACAAAGTTCACACGACACCACAAACTCAACTTAACTTGACACTACTCGAACTATCGTAGTATTACATAAATGGTATTCCAACTCCTAAGGACGGGCTTGATGTTCATGATAATCATAGATCGGTTCCATGCCTTGGTCAATCCTTAAGCCATCTATCACTTCTTGATACCTCTTGACGTCTTTTCCCAAAGCTTTAACCAGGGCCACCAACCGACGATTTGTCACCATCATGTCATGACCAAAATCCACCATGACCCGAGGAACTAAATCCAAATTCCCAGGGTCCGTCGTTACCCATCCATACTCTGAGTCTCCACGGGGAAAATAGCGATATTGATCATCTTGCATAATCTCATAGCGAAGGTGACGAAGTCCCAAGCATGCTTCAAAGGCTGCATCTTCTATGCCATCTTCTATAGTGGTACGACGTCCACTATGGGAAAAACACCGGTCCAGCAAAAAGGTGCCCAACTCATTGTTCTTAACGAAGATACGCACACTGCACTTCCAATAAGTAGCTTCCAAAGGGTGCTTATGCTCCCAGCAGACATACTCAATTGCAGGATCCCAATCTGTGAAGTAGGCATTAAGTATGTCACCCAGTCGGTGGTGTGACGGAGTGTCATGGCTTGATTTGTGATGGATCCTTGTAATCCAGCCCATAGGAAGGGACGGCACCCCAATTTCAGCAGAACCACCTTGTGGAGGCGAAGGGGGCTGTCCTCCATTATTAGCAAGCCCAACATCTTCATCGTCACTCAAATAGATAACTTCCTCCTTAGGTTCAATTTCCTCTTGAGGCAAAACTGGTTCTGGCGCCTGTTCTGGTGTTGATGGCGGGGTTGGTGTAGTGTCTTCTAATTTCTCCTGAGGCTCTTCGGGTTCCTCATGAAGCTCTTCGGGTTCCTCCTGAAGCTCTTCTGGTTTCTCCAAGGAACGGGGTGGATAGTACCCTCCAGTGGTGATACGGGCAGTCTTGCGGGCACGAGGCATCTACAGATTTTAGTCCAAGGGTAAGTTGAAATTAGAGGCAATATTTTTATAATAGAATGAGGCGAAAGAAGCATAATAATTTAGCAATTATCAAGAGTAGAGTGATAAGCATGAAACAAGTGAAGAAAAGAGAACTAAAACGACCATTACTAACTAGGCTTGCGTCCTACAGTCAACATAGCTCTGATACTAATCTGTCACACCCATTTTTAAGGAACAAATGGAGTGCATGTTCTTATGTGCGCCCAGAGATCAATCACAATAAGATGACAAATATAAATAGTATTATCACAAATGTTTATTACATAACGAATAGAATCACAGAGTCTTCACGTAAATAAGCGGAATCATAGTATAAATATTGTGGTAGCTAGCTCCATAGCACAGGCACGTCAACTGGTTGACCACAAGTCTAGTAATCTTCAGGAAAGTAGTAGTAGTCACTATTTGCACTTTCGGGATTCCATCCTGTGGTGGGGGAATGCAAGGGTGAGCACAAAAGTACTCAACAAGTGTAACATGGGGTTCATATAGCTCAAGTAGGATAGACACGGGTTCAACTGCATGTAGCTTTTAGTTGTTCATGTTTTAAGCAATTGAGTAGCATCAAATAGGTAATATTCCCGAAATAAACGTATGATCATGTAAAGAGAATAATGAATAGCAAAAACAAGTAAATTAATAGTGATCTCTATTCCGTAAGGGTCCAAGGCCGCTCGTGTCCGTGAGCACGGCTGATATACCAGTTTTACACTCTACAGAGGTTGTACACTTTCACTGTGAGTCGTGATCCCCAAAAGCCCGAGGTCATGACTCCCCATTGGACAATCAAGTTTCACTATGAAGTCTTTCCAAGGTTCGTCTAACAAGTTACGGCCGCTAGGTTTCTGTGGCCTGCAAATGTAGAGCCCCCCTTCCATATGGCACAATGACACGCAGCCTATACTCATAGGGACAGGAGCCGCACTACACCCAACCCGGAACACAACCCCTTTTGCGCCATAAAGGTAACCACTAACAAGCTAGAAAAGGTCCTCTTATATGACTAAAGCCAGAGCCATGTAGCCCTCATAGCTGTACTGTAAGTCCCGGATGTTCGCTTACAGATAAGTCTTTACGGAGAGGAATCTAGAGATAACTCTAGCCCTCTTGTTCCCTGTTGCTAAAAATCATCTTTTAGAGTTATTGCATATATCATTAGTCAAATTACAAGATCATAGTTTATATGAGCACTAGCCACTACCCAATGCCAATAACCATAGGATTCAAGGAACAAGATCAATACTAAGGCATCCTTAACAAAGAGACACATGCAGCATGAATTAAGTGAATTAAAGTGAATAGGTAACAAGGATAATCCCATGCTATACTCGCCTTGATCTAGCTGATCCTGTTGATCCGACTCGTAATAGTACTCTTGATCACCAACGAACTGATCACCGTCTATTCTCGATTAACACGTCAACAACAATCATCCAAGGGCAATCATGCAAAGCAAACAAAGCTACAATTAGAACAGTACACCAACAGCAGTAAAATAAGATGAAAAGTTTTTAAAACAAATCTACATCGCTCTAGGATCACACAGACGCGAAATTCACGCAAATCGGAGCTAAAACGGAAAAGTTATGATTTAAACAAGATTTACTTTATTAAAGTAATAGATTAAATCTAACCTCGAATTTTAAAAGTGTAAAATCTACTATACAGCAGTACTAATAGATAGAATATGAAATTATGAACCTAACGCAACTTGAACGGATCAAATCGGAGTTAAAACGGAGATTTTATGACCTAAATAGATCTAGTGGCAATTCTGTAAATAGCTGAAAGCGTATTTTCATTTAAACCGATGAAAATTACGTTTTCAAAACAACAAAGCGTAAACCAGCAAAGGCGCCATGGATTGCGGGTTAAATCTTTAAAAACCCCAGGGGTTCTTATGCAAAACAACCAGGCGAAGGGGTATCTTGAGATCTTGGCCGTTAGATCTAAAACGAACGGCCGAGATTTGATCGGGGAGGGGAGAGAAAGGAAATCCGGCCGGCTACAGTGACCGGCGCGGTGGAGGCCATGGCCGGCGGCGAAAATCTCGCCGGCGTTCACCGTTAGGGCCCTAGAGGCCATGTTCCGGCTCGAAAATAACACGGGAGAAACGAGGAGCTCACACCGAACTCACCGGAGGGGAAAAACGGGGTCGGGGATGAAGGTTTGACGATGGGGCGGCTCCAATGGCGGCGGCGGAACTTCTCCAAGCTCGAGCGGTGGCAAAAACACTACCCGAGGGCGTGATGCGAGCTTGCGGCGGCGTGGGGAGGGACGGTGCGGCTGGGGCGCTATTTATGGCCGGCTGTAGGCGTGCGGTTGAAGGAAAAAGGGGAGGAGGCGCGGCGGCTTCGGACTCCTGCTCGAGTCCAGCTCGGGCACGAGGTAGGGGACGACCCGGAGCGGCTGACGCGCGGGCCCGGATGGCAGCGACACGGAAGAGGAGAGAGGGCCGCGGCAGCGATTCGGCCTGGTGGGCCTCGGCGAGCTGGGCTCGGCCCGATCACTCAACCGGACGAGAAAGCCGAGCGGCCCAGGAGGGAAGGGAATGCGGCTGGGCCGAAGGAGAAGAGAAGGGCGCGGGAAAACTGGGCTTCCGGCCCAAAGCTGAGAAAGAAATTTCTCTTTTTTTTCCTTTTTCTTTTCTAACACATTCAAATACATTTTCAAATGATTTTTGAAATAATTTTCTTCTAAAAATAAAAACCAATCACCAAATAAAATATGCATCGGCATGTATGCACAAACACATATTGTAACCCTATATTTGATTTTATTTTAAACAAAATATCATTTGACTAGGTTAAAATGCTCACAAAATTGCGTAAGTAATTCAAATTCCCTATTTAAAAATATTCAAAAATTTAGGGTGTTACATTTTGGGACAGCGGTCGAAAGTTTCGAAAGAAATTTGAGGCTTCTATTCACCCCCTCTGGTTGTCATTTCCGGTCCTTCAGTAAATTAAGTCTAATTAACTTCGAATTGGCAATCCACTCCATATCTTAATCTCTGCTAAAAAGCTCGGAACTACTTGTAAATTACTACGGAAGGCATAATAAAGACCATATTAATTTCTTGAAACCTTGGCTTTGTTTAGATACCCAAATTGGCCACCAAATTTACTATGTAGAATTCATATTTCCCGTCACATCAAAATGTCGGCACATGCATGGAGTACTAAATATAGATGAAATCAAAAACTAATTGCATAGTTTGGTTGTACTTTGCGAGACAAACATTTTGAGTCTATTTAGTCAAAGTTTAGACAATTTTTACCAAATACAAATAAAATACTACAGTACGCTGATTTAACGCGACATAGTGCGCTGATTTGATGTGACACTGTGCAAAGCGCCGAATCCCGGCCGGAACTAAACCAGGCCCTTGGTTAGCCGGTCTTAAATCCAGTGTCATGGCACCGCAGCAAGTACTTATCACTTATCAGACGTGTACTTTCACAGGTAATAGGTACGTATTTGTCGTCTCTGTGAGGCCGTCAGGCCGACAGCATTAGGGCTGTGTTTAGTTGGGAAAAATGAGGTGAAAAGTTACTGTAGTACTTTTTATTGTTATTTGGTAAAATTTGTCCAACTATGGATTAATTAGACTCAAAAGATTCGTCTCAAACTTTACAGATAAACTATGCAATTAGTTAGTTTTTTTATCTACATTTAATGCTCTATGCATACGTTTAAAGATTCGATGTGATGGGTGAAAGAGAAAATATTTTGGGTTTGGTAAACATGCACTAGGTTGCTTTTTAGAGCTACCGCCGCCAGAACTAGTAGTACTACGTAGGCCTGTAGCTGGCTGCCTCTACCGACAGAGAGCTAACAAGCTGCTGCTGCCGTGGCCGTGTGCCGCAGCAGCCGCGCGCCGTGCGGCACCTACAAGCACACGTCGCCGTGCTGCACGCACTGCACGGTGATGGGCGCATGGCGCCGTACGTAGTACGCGCTCGGTCGGTGTCGCCGACAGCGGCGCGGGCACATGCCGTGTCGCCGTCCGCCATTAACAGCCGCGCTTTCCGGTTCGGTCGGCTCCGGGTTGGCTCAGGCTCGGCCTCGATCGATCGTGTCGCCATCGCACGCGTGACATCACGGCAGGCATTACGCCCAGGACGTGACGGCGGCTGGCTTCATTGCCATTGCCTTGTTTGATTGCTCCCAAATTCGAAGTTTTTTTACTTTCTCTGTCACATCAATTTTTAGACGTATGCATAAAGAATTAAATGTTAGTAAAAAAATAATTAATTGTATAGTTTGGTAGTAAATCACGAAACTAATCTTTTAAGCCTAATTAGTTCATGATTAGATACTAATTATCAAATACAAATGAAAGTGATACAGTAGCTAGAGTTGAAAAAATTTGCAATCTAAACACGGCCTTGCTTGATTTTTGTGGTAGGTAGGTGACGGGCCTAATTTTGGACTAAAGGCGGCAGTGTGAATATTAGGTCGGGTTTATTTGCCTGTCCTGCTGTTTGTCCTACTGCTATCAATTCAATTCAATTAGCAGCATGACAGCTTCGGTTCCTGTCAAAGTGTCCATCAGAGTATTTAAGGATATATACCAACTGCTGGGATTCTTTCTAGTTCGGTCGCATTTCACTCCGCCAGTGCTTGTTATGACTCATTAGGATATGCCGTCAATATTTCAGGTTTACTGCTGCAGTGAAAAACGAAGGGAGAACTGGCTTCTTCGTTAATTTTGAGACGCGGCTGAACAATGAACCACTGTGAATCACAATTTGGGCATAAACATTGTTATTGTTACTACCAACATTTTGATTTCATTGGTCGATCAACAAGACACAAGGGATGTATATATATATGTACCTTGTCACGCAAGGACACCACAATTAGTGCTCTTAATTTATTTACAATACTTACAAGGATATGTACAGGGATATGGTGACGTTTGTCCGAACATGTGATGGCGACACCAATGATTTTCCAATTAAAATAGGACTGCATCAGGGGTCAGTTTTAAGCCCTTATTTATTTGCTTTGGTGATGGATGAAATCACAAGGGACATATAAGGTAATACCCCTTGGTGTATGCTCTTTGCTGATGATGTGGTGCTAGTTGACGACAGTAGAGCAGGGTTAATAGTAAGTTAGAACTATGGAGGCACACGTTAGAGTTGAAAGTGTTCAGACTTAGTAGGACCAAGACCGAGTATATGAGGTGCGATTTCAGCGCGACTAGACATGAGGAGGGAGACGTTAGCCTTGATAGGCAAGTGGTGGCCAAGAAGGATACTTTTCGATATTTAGGATCGATGCTACAAAAGGATGGCGACATTGATGAAGATGTTAGGCATAAAATTTTAACCGGCTGGTTGAAATAGCATCAAGCTTTTGGCGTCCTCTGTGACAAAAGGGTGCCTCAGAAACTGAAAGGTAAGTTCTATAGGACGGCGATTCACCCGACGATGTTATACGGTGCTGAGTGTTGGCCTACAAAAAGACGACATGTCCAGCAATTGAGTGTAGCAGAGATGCGTATGTTGTGTTAGTGTTGTGGGCACACAAGGAGGGATAGAGTCCGGAACGACGATATTCGGGATAGGGTTGAGGTGGCACCAATTGAGGAGAAATTGATTCAACATCGGTTGAGATGGTTTGGACATGTCCAACGGAGGCCTCCTGAGGCGCCGGTGCTTAGTGGGGTTCTAAAGCAGGCCGATAATGTAAAGAGCGGTAGAGGTCGACCTAAACTGACTTGGGATGAGTCCGTTAAGAGAGACCTTAAGGAGTAGAATATCTTCAAGGATTTAGTTATGGACAGGAGCGCTTGGAGACCGGCAATTAACGTGCCTGAACTGTGACCTCTTTCTGTCTTGTGCCCTTTATGTTCCTTTATATGTCTCCCTGTTTCTCGTCTCTTTTGGGTTTCATCTCTAGCCTACCCCCACTTGCTTGGGTCAAAAGGCTATGTTGTTGTTGTACTTAAGATTTAAGAAAAACATAGATTTTACATTAAACTTGTTTTTCTAGCCAGCCAAATAGGGTACTTGCTGCAAAAATCAGTGTGCTCTTGCTTGCGATATCAAATTTGATCACCGCTACAGTATGATCATTTCTCTATCAACGAGATATGGCCACACGCCTATTTTGTTTTGTTAGACCACATGACTCATATATGCCTGTTGGCCAATAATTCGTGCAAGAGCAATGATTCGTATTTGCATCTCTGAATAATTATTTCAAAATACCTATGTATGGTTCTGTTCCAAACATTAAAACCCAGTTAGTTCTTTAGAACTATGGTGTTTGTTTTGTCAAACCACATGACTCATATATGCCTGCTGGCCAATAATTCGTGCAAGAGCAATGATTCATATTTGTATCTCTGAATAATTATTTCAAAATACCTATGTATGGTTCTGTTCCAAACATTAAAACCCAATTAGTTCTTTAGACCTATGGTGCAACATGACTTGCATCCAGCGCTTAAGACTAAAGCTGATAAACTATATTAAGATAAGAGGTGCCAAACCAGAACTTCACTACATTCGTCTAAACTCAGGGTTACTACATCTAGAGTAAAGTAATTGTAGAAAGCAATTGAATAAAACAAAGTAGAGATGAATTATACCGATGACTTGAAGTATTACAAAGGGAAAGATACAAGGGCTATATCGAACTTCCAAAGACTACTTCTAGAACTTCGAGGCAAGCTTGACTTATGATCTTTGTTTGCGTGATGCCGCGCGTTGATCATGGATCGTGCATCTTTGTCTCCCCCCACCTAATGTTGGATGAAGTTTTTGCCCTGCGGTGGGTTCGTTGGTTGGTGTTTGCCTTTGCTTTCTCCCTAGGGAGCTTGAACCCTTGAGTTACGTCGAGGCGATTGTTGTTGAGTTTGGGTGGCCTGGTTCACAACCGGCTTGTCTCTAGTAGCTCCATGTTGTGGATTAGGGCTTGGACTTTGTGGAACGTCTAACGGCCCTGGGCGGATGGCAACTCGGGCATTGAAAACCCTATGTTTGGTTTTGGTAGCTGAGATAAGTAGTGGACTAACCTCTACTAAGTGTTGTGATTGAGATAGGTTAGGCCCATGCCAAGCTTGAGGAAGAAAGGCACTCATGAAGGTGATGCTGATGGTGTGCAAATGTTGATCAAGTGCTCAATTCTTGAAAAAGAAGAAAGAGAAAAACAAAATGCAAGGGTTCAAGGCAAAGGTATAAGCTAGGGAATTTTGTTTTTCCAGCCAAGACGCGATAGAATGCATGATCGGATTTAGGATAGATAGCCATACTAATAAGAGGGAACTCCAAAGTTCAAAATGGTTATCTAAGTGCCACTAGGTGGATCAATTCATTGCATATTCATTAGACCTAGTGAGGATGCGAAAAACCATTTGAAAAATGTATGTGAAAATGCTAACTCACTTGCACTAATGTTGGAACACATTTGGAGTTAGCACTTTTGGAAAAGGGTTGGAAACTTGAGCTAAAGATGCTCTTGTGTGAGCATTGGACCAAGAGAGGTAGCACCAGACTAGCAGAGGCCGGGTCTGGTGGCTAACCCTAGTCATGGGCGCCTCTGGGTCACATCGAATCGTTAGGTATGGTCCGATGGTGGTGGCCAGGGCTGCATCCGACGGTACGTTAGCACTATTCATACACCAGGCCCCACCTATTAGTGTGTCGGAAGGATTCAAAGGAGGTACCGGACCATAGTCGTTGGTCTTATGCTTGGCGTCGACCCAGTCCGTGGCAAGATTTTGGAGCTCTTTGTGTTGCACCGGACCATGGGAGCCTTTGGTCCAATGACCATTGGACTCAGAGGCGGCGTACTATACGTCATTGTGATCGTTTGTGAGCAACAACTAGTTTCAATGTTCGAGCGCCACATGTACGCAGCAAAGGGCATCCGACGCCGATGGTCCAACAGTGGCACCGGACAGTCTGGTGCCCCCAAATTTTGTGCAGTAAAGTCACAACAGCTAGTTTGGCCAAGGGTGTTATAAATAGAGCATGGTTCGCATATGGATGGCTATCTTGGCACTCCAACGCATTATACACCCTTGTGAGCTTGTGCAAACACCGCCCACTCATCTCTTTGCCTAGTGCTTCATCCAAATTAAGACCGAGGGTGATTCTAGTGCACTTGCATTAAGTGCTTGCATCTAGTGGCACTAGAGATCGATTGAGCTGTGGTTTTCTCATTACTCTTGATGGTTGCCACCACCTAGACTACTTGGAGCAGCGGTGGATCGTTCAGTGGCTATTGGTGATTGTTGCTGGCTTCGATCAAGAAATTGTAAGGGACGCTTTGCTCATCCCTGTGGGAGATTGTGAAGAGCAACTATAGTGAAATCGTGGCTAGTTGGAGTGCACCATTGGAGTGGTTCTTGCGACACCCTTAGTGTGTCTAGCTTGTCATGCTAGTTAGCTCTTGAACCATCAAGTGGGGACTCACCACAACGAGGACATAAGTCGCCAGCAAGCAACTAATCCTTGAGGCTATGTCTTGTGTCACCTCTTGCCCCATTAGTTTGCACACTACACTCTTGCTTTATATTCATTTCTTGTGCTTGTTAGTGTTGTGTTGTTTGAGTAGCTCACTAGAATAGTGGTAGTTATAGTTGTATCTAGTTGTGGTTGCTTTTTTAGTAGCTCTTGCTAGTTGTAGATAGTTTTGCTAGTTGTAGCTTGTGTGGTGTTGTGACTTAGACTAGAAATCAAGCTACTATTATTGTTTAGGGGGCTTGCTTGGAGTGAACTAGAGCTAGTACAAAGTAGAAGCTATTGGGGTCTCATATTGCTAATCTCTTTGCTCTAGTGAATTGTGTTTTATAGAAAATTTTTATAGACTATTCACCCCCTCTAGCCATCTAGATCTTATCAAGCTTGATGTGCATGGTTTGCATTGTTGCTGCTAGATTCTGGCTTGCATGTGGATGTACCTAAACATCTTCACCATCGGCCTTTCGTCTAGATCAAGTTGCTCTTCAAGAGCTTGTTGTCTACATCAGAGGTGATCGTTTTTGTCTGCTAGTGTATCAAGCTGACGCACGAGTTGATCGCACATTTTCTCATTTGTATCGTAATGTTCTATTGCCCTTGACTCCCTTGAAGGAGTCGATTACGCATGTGATCTTGCTCTGCCGTTTGCATCTGTAGCGGGCTGTGGCAAAACCTCCTAAATAATATGGCCCACATGCACCTGTCATTGTCTCAAAGACCTCTGACAGCTATGCATGTGTACCACAGAACTTAAGAAGTCTATCGGGTGTCCTCGGGAAACCCGAATCATCCACAATCTTCCGAGCAGGATCACATTACAGAGGCATTGCAATATTACAATAGTTTATATAACAAATTACATTAGAGTAAAAGTGCGGAAGTCTTATATAACATAATTTACAAACCATTTGTTTCAAACCTTACAAACCTTAAGTTTAGTTATTACAACCATAGTAGTGGAGTAGCATTAGTAACTTTATTACAGACCACAGAAACGGATTGCTCTGCCCAAGAGCCAGACATACTACTCGTTATCGCTTACCACAAAAATGGTCATGCAGCAGGGTCCGAAACAGACCTGCTCATGAGGCATACCTGCAACAAGGGTTTAACAAACCATGAGTACAAAAGTACTCCACAAGACTTAACCGACAAAAAGGGTGGAGAAGACTCAGGAATGCAGGCTCAGGGGAATCAAGGTGAGATTCCAGCAAGAATCAAAGTTCTTTTGCATAAAAGCTACTAATAGTGAGTCCTCAAGATCAACATTTTAATTCATCGTTAATCATTAATAGAATGTAAGTGATCCTAGTCTAGATCAGATAAATCATTCAACTTCTTTCTTAATCTTTGACCAAAGTTCCACTTGTTAACTACGATGTTGAATAGAGAATCGAGTTAACTACGATGTTGAATAGAGAATAACTACGATGTTGAATAGAGAATCGAGTCTCCATATCCGAGAAGCAACGACGATTCGAATCGATTATACCCAGTGAAAGTCCTATGTTTGGTGTTGGTAATTAGTGACAATACCTAAGTACTAATCCTATGCTTAAGTTGTATGTAGCATATGAGGATTAGTACATTCCAAGGTTGGTGGCAAGATGGACATGGTGATCATGATGGCCACACTTGGATTTGGACGCAACCCTACGTGATCAAGGCAAAGGTATATGCTTAAGGGTTGTATTTTAGTAACCAAGACACCTAGTGGGTGTGGTTACATTATAGGATAGATAGCCGTACTATAAAGAGGGGAATGACGCGGCTATTGAACTCCTAAGTGCCTCTAGGTGTGCATTTCATATCATATGCATTTGGATAGAACTAATAACGCCTCAAAAAAATGATTGTGAAAATGCTAACACACATGCACATAGTGATGGTCACTTGGTGGTGTTAGCACATTTGCGATGGCGTTGGAGTTTAAGCGGTAGAGAGGGTTTGGGGTCAATCAAACGGAAGTCGGAAATCAAACGGAAATGAAATGCCTATTTTCTACTACGCCGGAAGTCGGAAATCAAACGGAAAAGAAACGGAGGCGAACGGAGGTCACAGTGGTGATCGGACGCTGCACCGGACGCTGCACCGGACGCGGTCACTGTTTGACCGGACGCGTCCGGTCAGTGTCCAGTGTCTGCGCGTTTTTCAGTTGTGTGATCGGACGCGAGGCGCGTCCGGTCGTCCAGGGAGCTTACTGGACTCCGACCGGACGCGGGCACTGTGGCGTCCGGTCAGTTCAACAGCGCGTCCGGTCGTTGGTTCGTTTTGCGCGACTCAGGGTTGACCAGCGCGTCCGGTCAGTCACGGGACCGGCGCGTCCGGTCGTGACCAGCGCGTCCGGTCGTTGCGACCGGCGCGTCCGGTCAGTGTTTCAAAAACTAGCCGTTGCGCGACCGGCGCGTCCGGTCAGTTGGACCAGCGCGTCCGGTCAGCGCGACTGCTGCTGATTTCAGTTTCTAACGGCTATATTCGAAGGGGTACGTCTATATATACTCGTTGGCCAGCTCAAGGCTCTCACTCTTGCACTTTTGACATACTTGTGAGCACTTTGAGCTAAGCAACTCCCCTCCCACTCATCTCTCTTGCTTCTTTGCATATTCGAAGTGAGATTGAGTGATCCAAGTGCATTTGCATTGTGAGATTGCATCTAGTTGACACTTGGTGGTTGATTTGCTGCGGGATTCTTGTTTCTCTTGGTGGTTGCCGCCACCTAGACGGCTTGGAGCAGCTTGGAGGCGTTGGCAAGAGTTGGTGATTGTTCTTGGCCACCTCCGGTGATTGTGAGGGGTTTGTGCCTACCTCGGCGGAGCGCCAAAGGCAACATTAGTGGATTGCTCGTGTCATTTGCAACCTTTTGCCATTTGGTAGGTTCTTGTGGCGCCTTTTGAGAGGCTCGGTGTGAGACCGATTAGCCACCGAACCACGTGGTGAAAAGGGACACAACGGGGACTAGCGTGCCGGCAAGCACGTGAACCTCGGGATAAATCTTCGTGTCATCACTTTCATATTGTGATTGATTGATCCCGGTGTTCGGTTGTCTTGGTTTTCATTGTTGATCATATTGGTTGGCTCAATACTTCGCCCCTCGGTGATACCCTCCTAACTCTCACTTGTATTACTTTTTTAGTTATCTTTGCTAGCTAGTTAGCTTTGCTTAAGTAGCTCTTTTGTGTAGCTTGCTAGTTGTAGTAGTAGTTACCTCCTCGGTTTGACTTGTGCGGTTGAGTGCAAATATACTAGAATTGTGAATTGGATAGGTGGCTTGCAAACACCCCGTAGGCTAAGCAAAACTCGCATCTCGCTATTTGTTGTATTGATAAACTTGTTTAGTTTGTCTTTGTAGAAATTTTTAAAAGGCTATTCACCCCCCTCTAGCCATCAAGACCTTTCACCCAGCTAGGGATCCCTAACCACACAACATATGTAGGACTCTAACCGACATATATCAACCTTCACTTGGGTCCCCCAAAATGTGACCGAGTCCAGCGCCACCCGGGAGTATAGTACACCTCCAATCCAGCCCTTAGCTACGAGGGTACAAACTACTCTCGCCATCTCTCCACTCCTAGTGCGCAGTTAGCCGTTCACATGATGGAATTACCGAGATCTTTGACTTACCGGAGCATGTGGCCAGTTACAAAGTCTCGACTCACGCAATTCAATCAACGGTACGGTCCTTAACTGACACAATCGGAGACACTACATGGGGACTCCTTTCCAGATGCAAGTCCACCGACCAGTCTCAAATTAACACCATCATCATTTATTCAGTTGTTTCACAACAACCCTTCAAACTTTGTTAAATATTTTTAAAGTTTTCTCGTTAAGCAAGATTAAGCATAACTAAGCCTTTTCAAATAAAAATAGGTATCAAGGATGCTATTAAGTAATCAAGGTTGGTAATGCAGCAATTAGGATATCACTCAACTCTTGACACTTAATGCAATAATTCATAAATATAAGTGGTATAAATTTTGTAAAACTCAAGGTAGGGTTAAATGCATCCGGAGCTTGCCTTGATCGACGGGAAGTTCAGGTTCTGGGTCAGTACCACAAATGTCAAATCCCACCTCCACTAACGTCTGCTCTTCTTCGGGGACGGGTTCGACCACGATAATCTCCTCGTTCATGGGGACTACACGAGATGATAATGTATGCTCAATATAATGAAGTATGAAACAAGATGCGTGATGATGGTATGACAATTTAAAAACTTGAGTACAACTTTCCTTCACGGTACAGTTGCAAAACAACACTAACCTAGCCCTAATTTAGCGTTTCATTAGGTTAACTACTTTGTTAATGACTTTCGTTAATCACATTAAATAATATTAATTAAGCCCTAACAACATGATTAAGAGAGCTCAAACAATTAATTAAAGGTGCCAAAGGTCATTAAGAGTTAATGACCAAAGGTCAACATCCAATCACAAAGTCAAACAAACCCTAAATCATTAAGTACTAATTACTTGATTAACTAATTAATTAATAAAGCATAAATTAAGTATAAAATCAAATTTGTCCAATTAAACTCAAATTTTTATTTTAGGAAGCTTACATCATAACTAAGTGGCAAAACAATTTTCACAATTTTTGGATAATTATTTAAGCCTAGAAAAAATTATGGAAAAGTCATTTATCCATTAATGGAGCTAATTAATTAACATGCAAAAATTAATAAAAATTAGCATTTCATATTTTTCCTAAATAGTACACAACACAGGGAGGCTACAAAAAATTTTCAATATTTTTGGAGCTCTAAATAATTCACAAAGAAATAAACAAAAACTGATACTATTTAAGATTTTTAGAAAAAGAAAAACAAAATCCACACTTCAGGCCTTCGGCCCACTCCTCTCTTCCTCCCTCTGGCCCAACCGAGCGCACACTTCTCTTCCCTTTCCCCCGGCCCGATCCCCTTTGCCTAGCCCAACATACCGGGTCAGCCCACTTCCTCTTTCCCTGGTGCGGTCATCGGTCACGGCCGACTCTGGCTGGCTATAGTGGCCACGGTGGCGACCTCGTTGCCAGTGAAGGCAACAACGGCGAAAAACAAAATCAACTCGCGCAGCATGACCACGTGCACACCCAAAAGTGTTTTGCCTAGGCGCTACAGGACTCCAGCGTGCACGGTGATGACTTTGGCGAGCGATGGCGACCACGTACAGCGGCGCATAGCAACTGGGTAGCTCGGAGATGGTAGAGACGAAAGTGAAGCATGGGGAAGCATTAGGGGCATACCACGATCACTAAACCATGATCGGTTGAAGCGGAAGAGTAAGGGAGGCGGCTGGCCACGGTGAGGCACCCACGGCGGCTCTGTTGTCGCCCGTGGAGAAGACCGGGGCATGCGGGAAGGCTCGGACAGTGCGAGGCACAACGAACGGTTCCCGGGGCTACGCACGAGGATTGCAGAGCTGCAGATGAGAGCAATTGAGCTGAGGAGCAGTGGCGAAGGTGAATTGGTAGCCAGCGGCAAGGTGATACCGGTGGTGAGGGATGGAAAGAAGAGAGTTGAGGCGACCGATCGGTCCAAAATAGGAGCAAGCTAGGCAGTGGAGCGGTGCCACGCCAGCAGGCAAGCTGCTGCGTGCTACTATGGAGAAGGGACACGAAAGAGCGGACGATCACCGGCGGCGAGCAGGCAGAGGAGTAGCTCGGTGGCGCCTGGCCCCCAAACCAGATTTTGAATTATTTATGAAACTACCACTGAGTTTAAATTCCAAATTACTTTCAAAATTTCTGAAGAAGTTGAAAAACTCCAAATACAAAAGTTGCTCAAAAAGAGATCTACAACTTTCATGTTTTGACCTTTTTCAAATTCTGCTTAAATTTTGAAATTTGAATTTCAAATCAAAAGAGGACATTTTTTGGATTTTGGTAAATTCAAAATTACTTTAAATTTTATATTGAAACTTTAAAAACTCAAAACACCAAAGTTGTTCATCTTGGCAAGATCTACAAGTTTGCTTTTTGGCTCACCCTCAAATTCTCTTTAGATTTTGAATTATACAAAAGGGGGTAAAACGGGGTTATCCGAAAATCAGGTTTTTGAATTAAATTCAAACTCGATTTGATTTCTACATTAATTGGTAATTAATTAGTGATCACAAGTATCATCCAAATGTACCATTGGGTCATATCACATGTGACCTACCCAATGCCATATTTGTATGAACCAATTTTGAATTATAAATTCATTTTAATAAACCTCCCAATTTGAATTCGAATTTGAATTGGAAAACTTAGGACAAGTTTTGGAACTCAAATTCAACCTCAAACTTGGAGTTCATTTTTAAATGTTTCACTTGAGTTTATCCCCTACACTTGACACTAGTGTAGAGCGCAACTTTACACCTTAATTTACATAGGGCATAAACCAAGTATTTGAAATGCCATTCAAAACTAGGGTTTTAGGATTCAAGTCCAATATCACAAGAACTCAATCAATCTATAAATGTAAATTTGTTTTAGTTGATGCACATCAGAGTTAACTAAAACATGAATGATTTGCAATGCATATGATGACATGGCCAATTTTAGTTACCATAACACCAGAGGTGTTACACGGGCAGGTCCATCGGGTGCTCAAAGTCAACAATGGCACTAGACAGTCTGGTGCCCCCAAATTCTGTGCAGTAAAGGCACAACGGCTAGTTTGGCCAAGGGTGTTATAAATAGAGTTTGGTAGGCATATGGCTGAACCTCTTGGCACTCTAATGCATTATACACCCTTGTGAGCTTCTCCAAACACCTCCTAGTCATTTGTTTGCCTAGTGCTTCATCCAAATTGAGACTGAGAGTGATTCTAGTGCACTTGCATTGAGTTCTTGCATCTAATGGCACTAGAGATCGATTGAGCTATAGTTTTCTTATTACTCTTGATGATTGCTGCCACCTAGATGGCTTGGAGCAACGGTGGATCGTTCATTGGCTATTGGTGATTGTTGCCGACTTCGGTCAAGAAAGTATAAGGGGCTCTTTGCTCATCCCTGCGGGAGATAGTGAAGAGCAACTATAGTGAAATCGTGGCTAGTTGGAGTGCACCATTTGAGTGGTTATTGTGACACCCTTGGAGTGTCTATCTTGTCATGCTACTTAGATCATGAACCATCAAGTGGGGACTCATCACAACGAGGACGTAAGTCATCACCAAGTGTTAATATTTGTTAACGTACACAGAAAATTTCGTAAGTGCACGGATACCGATGTAGCTTTCACCCAGGAGTATTCCAAGGTATCAATTTTCACGGGGAACGCGAAGTGTACTAATCAAAGATCAAGGTCATCCAAGGATAAAGATAAAAAAAGATATATGTTTTTGTGGGTAGAGAGGGAATTGCTAAGGTTTTCTAAGTTGATCTAGCGAATCAGGCTTACTACACTTTACTTACTTTGGAGCAGCAGTACCTTTCCAACCCTCAAAAAAGGTGAGAAAGAGTGGTTAGGGGAAGGCTGCCAAAATGCTCTATAAAATACCAACCTGAACGTGGTGGATTGCAACGGCTTGACAGAGCTGTCACCTCTAAGGCTACCACAACTAACCATGAGATTGGACGCAAACTCAAGTAGACTATAGCCTAGACACCACGTCTACGCTAGCGTTTACTACTCTAATCCAGATCTTAAGACTAGAGCACTCAATACAAGCAGAGTTCCATAAGTATAATAAAGTAAAGATTGAATTCAATTAAATAGAGAACTTAAAGGTACTAATAGAAGAACCTAGATATAACTCAGAGATGAATCAGATCCGTAGAGGTACAAAGTTGAGAAGAATCCAACAAATCCAACTCCTCCTCAGATCTCTCTCCTCTCCCCTCTCCCTATTTTCTCTACTACAACTGATCCTGATGAGGAGGGTATGAATTAGGGTTTCAGGATGGCTTAAGGGAGGGGGGCAGGGGCTGATTATATAGGCCGAAGCTTGTAATGTGAGCCCTTGGATCAAACCGACTTGAAGTAATGGCGTAGATGCATCCTAGGAGGTGGTGGAGAACTAACGTAGCAAAGATGGACTGACATATGGGGCCAGAGGGTCCGCCGGCCTGTAGGTGGGGCCGGCCGACCCCACATGTCAGCCTCCCAAGGTCTGCTTTGGCGGGTTGCCTTCTAGGGTCCTCTGGAATCTTCTAGAGTTGTTACTACGGTGGATAAGCGCGATTAATTCTGACATATAGGTCCTCCTTGATAGTTTTCTAGATAAACCCTGCAGAAATCACAGATTCGCCAAAACTCGTGGAATTTGTTAGTTTAAACCCCTAGACCTTTCTTGGTGATCACAATTGTGCCCTTATACATGTTTCTTTGACGATTTATAATGGTTATTAATTACCATCAACAAGATCCCCTAAGTTTACCCTTTGCCAGTCCCTGAGCAAAGTTAAATTTGAACAATGGATCAGGAGTTGCTACAATGCTTTCACGCCTCAAAAGTACACATGCGTTCAATCAAAAATTCTTCTCCGTATTAGAATAAACTAATCTGGCTTTCAAACTTACACTTATTACCTTCAACCATGGGGCTTCTTAGCCTTCACTTGGGTCTTGAGGAATTGAAAGATAGAACAATCAAGTCAAAGCACTATGTCTTAAGTTATTTGTTCAACCATTGTTCCGGAGTTTTTGTCAGTTTTCAAAATAAAACTCAGAGATTCCATTGTATGACACTCTCAAGTCTCTCAATATATGTGGTATTTATGGATCCTCACCAAGGCAAAAGTGATGTTATGCCTTTCTCATCCTACAACTAAGGCTTATGTGGAGCTCATAGGAGTGGAGAAAGCATGAAAGAGCATACTTGCAATACATATATTGTAAAGTCAAACAATGGATCCAAAGAGAGTTGAGTCATACAATCAAATCAAGATGTGCATGTGTGTGGATGTATGGTAGATATATATATGGTGGCTAACCTAATTCTACTTTGCTTCTTGAAAACTTATCTCTCTTTTAAAACTTGGAAACATTTGCTAAAGAACAGGGGCTATCTTATTCATCTCTCTTTCTTTTCTTCTTTTTTAAGCGGGCATCTAAGTACCCATTGTTTTCAATATCTTGGACACTTTTGTGTCCATTTTTTTCTCAACTTTTTTTCTTCTTTTTTATGAATAACTTTTGCATAGCCCCATATCTCTTTTCTACAATAAAACTTTGAGAAATAGTAACAAGAACTTGGAGCATTTATTTGGTGGATGAAAAACCTAACAAACATGTTTTTGTATTTACTCCCAGTGTAGGAGTAGAACATTTTTGGGTGGATCTAAATGGAAAACATGTTTTTACGACTACCCCCAGTGTAGAAGTTGTGCATATGTAGGTGGTGTGTATGTGATCTTGATTTTAAGAGCATGACAAACCTCTCATAAGGGTCAACAAAGCTTGACTAAACTCAATGCAATTACAAGCAGCATATAAGTGAAACTTTTTCTAATCTAAATATCATGTCTGGCAATGATAGCAATTCAAGCTTTGTCATATAAGGAACTCATCATGTAGAATTTTTATGTTTTTCAAAAGATAAATCTCCAGAACTTTAATATCCATAGAACAAGATAAACAACAGCTCAGACCTTCTCATATCATATTCGTCAATTGCCTAGACTTAGATTAAGCATATGCTACCCACGAGTTTCAAGTTCAGAATAAATTCTTATATCAAAATAGTCGTATCCAAAACTTGGGAGAATTCAAGGCTAAAAACTAGGTACTTAAAAAGGAATTACAACAGAGCAACTATTCATCATTTCTATTTCAAGAGAGTATCATCAGAGTCTTTTTTATTTATTTAGCTCTTAAAAATAAAAAGTAAACTTTAATAAAAACTAGACACACATTTTCATTTTGTTTTCTTTTACTACTAAATCACACATTATTATTATAAATGACTATTGCAAAGATAAATTTTTATTTTGTTTTTAGTTATGTATTTTTTAAACATAAAAGTAAAGTAATAAAACAAAGGAAAATAAATACTTAGTTGGATACAATAGGGGTGCTTCTCCCCCAAGCTGATTGTTGACGTGGTAGCTCAATGCAGTAACCGGATATGGAGTTCTTGTTTTGTTAGATTAACCATCTCGAGTCCCATAGCTGTTGAGTTTCCTAAAGTTGTGTGCAGGCTCCTTCACCAGTTCATGATGTGCTTCAATGTTTTTTTCATCAATGGGGGTTGGCACAACCCCCACACTTCTTCAAAACTATACCTGGCTTTTATTCATAGATAGAAAATGGTGAAAACACAGGGGACTCTTCTGGTGAGAGACACTAGAGAGTCACAATTTTATTGAACTATTGAATTAGCCTAAGATCTAGAAGGATATAAGAACAAGATTGAACTTTCTAGATTGGATCATTAAATTGCAAAAATTCAATGAAATCAATTTCTTCTAAGTTTTCAGGTTCAAATTTTTTTCAAACGTTGACCATTTACCTTGAATGTGTTACTTGTATCATATTGGAGCGTAATGGCACCATGTGATGAGGCTTCAACCACCTTGAATGGCTCTTCCCATTTGCTTCGAAGTTTTCCATGACCGAAGAGCTTTACTCGAGTTGAATAGTAGAACCTTATCTCTAGGCTTGAACTCATTGTGATTCTCTTGTCATGCCATCTTTTTGTTCTTTCTTTGTGAATCTTGGAGCTATGATAAACCTTCTCTCTCCATTCTTCTAGCTCAGATATTTGCATCTGACGATTCTTGCCAGCTAGATAGAGATCCATGTTCTATTTCTTAATTGCCCAATGGCCCCTAAATTCCAGTTCAATAGGCAAATGCCATATTTTTCCATATACGAGCTGATAAGGTGACATACCTATGGGTGTCTTATATGCCGTTCGATATGCCCACAGTGCATCATGAAGCTTGTACTTCCATTTCTTCCCCATTTCGTCCACGGTCTTTTATAGAATGTTCTTGATTTGCTTATTTGATTTTTCAGCTTGACCACTTATTTAGGGATGGTAAGGAGTTGCAATGTCGTGCTTGACTCCATATTCTGCCAGGAACTGACAGAAGTTCTTGTTGATGAAATGCGACCCTCCATCACTTATGACTATTCGAGGTCTTCCAAATCGTGGGAATATCACTTCATGGAACATCTTCTTGACATACTTGGAGTCGACGTTTCGACATGGTAATGCTTCTACCCATTTGGACACATAGTCCACCACCACCAAGATGTATTCGGCATCTCTAGACTTTGGCAATGGTCCCATGTAGTCAATGCCCCAGACATCAAACAACTCCACTTGGAGGTTGTTCATGAGCGGCATTGCATCTCAAGTATTGATGTTTCCATGTTTCTGGCATCTGGCGCATCTTCTGACAAATTCCTTTGTATCTTGATACATTGTTGGCCAGAAGAATCCACTTTGCTAGATCTTAGCATTTGTACAGAATGCTCCATAATGTCCTCCATAGGGTGATGCATAACATCTCTCTATGATTTTCTTGGCTTCAACCATGGGGACACATCTTCGTAGCAATCCATCAGCATAGACCCAATAGAGATATGGATCATCCCACAAGTGGCAACAACTTTGATACTTGAGTTTCCTCTTGTCCTCCCCTAGTGGTACATAACCTAAAACCATATAATTCACAATATTCGCGTACCATAGGTCGAAGTCTGTTACCTTGAGGAGCGTGTTGTCCCTCAGATAGTCATTAATAGGTGACTCATGTGTTTCCTTATATTGAAGCCTAAATAACTGATCGGCTATCGAGTTCTCTACTCCTTTTTATCTCTTATTTCTATGTCAAATTCTTAGAGTAGGAGGATCCATCGGATCAATCGAGGCTTAGCACCTTTCGTAGTTAGGAGATATTTAAGAGCAGCATGGTCTGTATAAATAATTACCTTTGCCCCCCACTAAGTAAGGTCTAAACTTGTCTATTGCAAAGATAACAGCCAACAACTCTTTTTCAATGGTAGTATAATTGAGTTGTGGCCCAGACAAGGTTTTGCTAGCATAAGATATAGCATAGTATTTTTTATCCTTTGTTTGGCCTAGAACGGCTCCAATAGCAAAATCACTAGCATCACACATGATCTTGAAAGGTAGCTTCCAATCGGGAGGTTGAATGATTGGAGCTGAAATGAGTGCCTTCTTAAGGATTTGAAAAAGCTTCTTGGCACTCATTGTTGAAAATGAAAGGTGCATCTTTAGCTAGGAGGCTAGTCAGGGGTCAAGCGATTTGAGAAATTTTTTTGATGAAATGCCTATAGAACCCTGCATGACCTAGAAAGCTACGAATGCCTTTCATATTTGTGGGAGGTGGAAGTTGTTCAATGACTTCAATCTTTGCTTTATCCACTTCTATCTCACAAGTAGACACCTTGTGTCCTAGCACTATTCCTTCTTGGACCATAAAATGGCATTTCTCTCAGTTGAGGACTAAGTGCTTTTCTTCACACCTTTGTAAGACTTTGTCTAAATTCTCTAAACAATGATTGAAGGTCTTGCCATAGATGGTAAAGTCATCCATGAACACCTCCACGATTTTCTCAATTATGTCAGAGAAAATGGACATCATGCACCATTAGAAAGAAGCTAGAGCATTGCATAATGCGAATGACATTCGTCAGTATGCGTAAGTTCCATACGGACATGTAAAAGTGGTCTTACTTTGGTCATCGGCGTGGGTCGGGATTTGGTGATATCTAGAATAACCGTCAAGGAAATAAAAGAAGCAATGGTTCATAAGATGTTCTAACATCTCATCAATGAATGGTAATGGGAAGTGATCCTTCTTAGTGGCCATGTTAAGTTTTCGGTAGTCAATGTACATCCGCCACCCTATGACAGTTCATTGAGGAATGAGTTCATTCATTTCGTTCCTTACAACCATCATTCCTCCTTTCTTTGGCACAACTTGAACAGGGCTAACCCACTCACTATGAGGCACAAGATAGATAACCCTGGCATGCAAAAGCATAAGGACCTCTTTCTTAACAACTTCTCACATAGCGTTGTTAAGCCTCCGTTGTGGATCCCTCGATGGCAAAGAATCGGGATAGATAGGGATACGATGGGTGCAGAGAGCGGGACTAATCCCTTTGAGGTCTTGGAGTGAGTAGCCTATGGCTAACTTATGTCTTTCTAGCACAGCGACAAATTTACGGGTTTCTTCTTGGGAAAGCTTGTCACTTATGATGACAGGAGTTTCTCAGTTGTTATTGAGAAAGACATATCTCAAGCCAGAAGGAAGGGGTTTTAGCTCAATTGAAGGTTGTGATGGCACCTCCGTTTGATCTAGTTCGACAAGTTCTGCAAGCTCTTCCTCTTCTTGAATGAAGTTTTCATTGTCAAGAGCTGGTTGGGCCATGTCTTCTAGAGATGTCATTAAGACGTCCTCAATAGGGTCTTGTTTGGGCTTGGGTTCTACTATCACGTTATTTGAGCGTGCACGTGAGATGATGATAGGAGACTTTCCCAGCTTTAAATTCAAGAAACCATGTTTTGGTCTCTCTTGAAAGAGTGTCCCTAAAGGTACACCAATCAAGAGGGACGTGTCTAATATGTCATAGATGTGAAAATCTAGATGGTACTCGGAGCCTCTTATACGCATAGGAATAGACCTCAAGACCCCATAACTTCCAAGAGTAACCCCTGAAGGAATTCTCAAAAGCTTATGAGATGGGATCAAGGACTCGTTGGGGCAAAGTTTTTTAGCCAAAGCCTTTGAAATGATATTCATCCCAATGGTAAGACTATAGTGAGCCTCTATGGTTGTTTTCTTTAGGATGCAAGTTAGACCATCTGAGGGGGCAATGATTCAGGCTACCTCAGTGGATAGCTCTGTTTCTGTCAACCACTCATGACTCATGATGGCTGAAAGTCCATTGATGTGCTCCATTGAGAAGGAATCATTGTGTGGACCATCAACATCCTCAAACAGTGCAGAGTGCACCAGAGGCTTCACTTGAAATGGTAAATTTGAGGCATTCCCAAAATCTTCAAAAAGACATTCCTCGATTTCAAAGGGGCACATGGAAGGATGAGGTTCATCATCCTCCAAAATGTATTGTGTTCCCATAATAGGAGGTTCTTTGGCAACCAAATTATCAGAAGAATTTGAAGGAATTTTAGATTTAGTTGCGTGTGCCTACTCTTGTTGGTCAGGGCCTGGCTCGACTTCTTCTCCTTCTTTAGGAAACTCATCAAAAACACCAGTGTAGGGAGTGTTTTCAAGGATTTTCTCTAGAATGGCTTTTCCCTCACTAGTGGTTTTGTGCGAGAATGAACCTCCTGAAGATATGTCGAGGTGGAGAGCAGCTTTCCTACTAAGACCAAGATGGAAGTGATGTAAAAGGACGTGGTTAGGAAAAGAAAGGTTTGGACCAGAGTTAATAAGGCTCATGAACCTAGCCCAAGCTGCTCCTAATGTCTCCTCCTTCTATTGAAAGGTAAGAACTTCTATTCGTAGAGCGGCAATTCGAGATAAAGGAAAGAAAGTAAGACAAAATTTGTCTCGAAGTTCATCCCAATTTCCTTTTACTCCTCCTATGATATGAGCATACCATTGTTTCGCTCTTCCAAAAAGGGAGAACAGAAATAGTTTCTATTTAATGGTCTCTTATGTCATGCCAGCAACAGTCAAGCAAGAACACAATTGTTCAAATTCCCTAAGGTGGGAATAAGGATTTTCGTCTTCTATGCCAGAGAAGGATTGCTCCCGAACCATGGCTATGAAAGCAGGACGAAGCTCATAGTCATTAGTAAGAATGGGGTGCGAAGATGGTGGTGGCTCTAGTAATTCACCCTTCGGAGCCGAAAGTTGAATATAGGTGTGGAATCCATATGGTAATGGTGGTTGAAAAGGTAAAGGGATATACGGACGAACTTGATTCTAAACTAGCACAGCTACCATTCCCCAGCAACGGTGCTAGAAAGCTTGTTGATATTTGTTAAGGCACACAGAAAATTCCGCAAGCGCATGGATACCATTGTAGCTTTCACCCGGAAGTATTCCAAGGTATCGATTTTCATGGGAACCACGAAGTGTACTAATCAAAGATCAAGGTCATCCAAGGATAAAGATAAAAAAGATATATGTTTTTATGGGTGGAGAGGGAATTGCTAAGGTTTTCTAAGTTGATCTAGCGAATCAGGCTTACTACACTTTTACTTACTTTGGAGCAGCAATACCTTTCCGACCCTCGAAAAAGGTGAGAAAGAGTGATTGGGAGAAGGCTGCCAAAAAGCTCTACGAAATACCAACCTGAACATGGTGGATTGCAACGGCCCGACAGAGCTGTCACCTCTGGGGCTACCACAACTAACCGTGAGATTAGGCGCAAACTTAGGTAAACTATAGCCTAGACACCACGTCTATGCTAGCGTTTACTACTCTAATCTAGATCTTAAGACTAGAGCACTCAATACAAGTGGAGTTCCATAAGTATAATAAAGTAAAGATTGAATTCAATTAAATAGAGAACTTAAAAGTACCAATAGAAGAACCTGGATATAACTTAGAGATGAATCAGATCCGTAGAGGTATAAAGTCGAGAAGAATCTGACAAATCCAGCTCCTCAGATCTCTCTCCTCTCCTCTCTCCCTATTTTCTCTACTACAACTGATCCTGATGAGGAGGATATGATTAGAGTTTTAGGATGGCTTCAGGGAGGGGGCACGGGCTGATTATATAGGCCGGAGCTTGCAACGTGAGCCCTTGGATCAAACCGACTTGAAGTAACAGCGTAGATGCATTCTAGGGGGCGGTGGAGAACCGACGTAGCAAAGAGGGATTGACATGTGGGGCCAGGGGGTTGCCCGGCCTACAGGTGGGGCCGGCCGGCCCCACATGTCAGCCTCCCGAGGTCTGCTTGGGGGGTTGCCTTCTAGGGTCCTCTGGAATCTTCTAGAGTTGTTGCCGCGGTGGATAAGCGCGATTAAGTCTGACATGTAGGTCATCCTTTATGGTTTTCTGGATAAAACCTGCAGAAATCACGGATTCACTAAAACTCATGGAATTTGTTAGTTTAAACCCCTATACCTTTGTTGGTGATCACAATTGTGCCCTTATACATGTTTCTTTGACAGTTTATAATGGTTGTTAACTGCCGTCAACAGCAAGCAACTGAACCTCGAGGCTATATCTTGTGTCACCTCTTTCCCCATTAGTTTGCACACTACACTCTTGCTTTACATTCATATCTTGTGCTTGTTAGTGTAGTGTTGTTTGAGTAGCTCACTAGAATAGTGGTAGTTATAGTTGTATCTAGTTGTGGTTGCTTTTTTAGTAGCTCTTGCTAGTTGTACATAGTTTTGCTAGTTGTAGATTGTGTGGTGTTGTGACTTAGACTAGAAATCAAGCTACTATTATTGTTTAGGGGGCTTGCTTGGAGTGAACTAGGGCTAGTGCAAAGTAGAAGATATTGGGGTCTCATATTGCTAATCTATTTGCTCTAGTGAACTATGTTTTATAGAAAATTTTTATAGGCTATTCACCCCCTCTAGCCATCTAGATCCTATCAAGCTTGACGTGCATGATTTGCATTGCTGCTACTAGATTCTGGCTTGCATGTGTATGTACCTGAACCTCTTCACCATTGGCCTTTCGTCCAGATCGTGTTGCTGTTTGAGAGCTTGTTGTCTACATCGGAGGTGATCATTTTTGTCTGCTAGTGCATCAAGCTGATGCACGAGTTGATCGCGCATTTTCTCATTGGTATCGTAATGTTCTATTGCCCCTGGCTCCCTCGAAGGAGTCTAGCATGTGATCTTGCTCTACCATTTATAGCTGTAGTGGGCAAGTCCCTTGGGTGCTCAGAGTCAGCCATTTAGCATTCCCTCAAGAGGGATAGTCATCCTAATTATGAGTGTCATCATCATCTAAGATAGAGAACAAAATTGTATGGATCTATCTCAGCGGTCGTCATGTTTTGGATCTCAAAATCCATGTTGATGTCATCGTAGTCTTCGAGACTTGCCATTGCGATGAATCTACAACAACATTGAGATTCCCATCATTATCATGGTATCCTTTATCTTCATCTTTGAAGCCGATGGTGCGAGCGTGTTGACGGTCCTTAAGTACCAAATATAGTTATCAAATAAATAAAGAAAAGGATCCAAATGCAACCAACACCTAGACTTAGGGTTTTATCTGACAGAATTCCAAGAGTTTTGGTGTTTGTCTATTTCTGCAGGGGGTTATCAGAAAATACGGAGGAAAGGCCCACACGTCGGGTTTACATATAGATAATAACGTGTTCACCGATTTTCTATCATCTAGAAGACTCCAGAAGCCACGAGATCGAACGGGAGGCCGAACGGGCCCGGAGGCAGGGCGCCCGCCCTGCTCCCTAGGGCGCCCGCCCTGGACTGAGAGCCAATCAGGCTCCGTCTCGCGGATTATGCTCCACCGACCTAAGGGATCAAGGAAAACCGTGCGATTAATGTCGGTTTGATCCGACGGCCCACGTTTACTTGAGGGGGCTATATAAGCAGGACCCCTGGCCCCTGGAGGAGGCACTCCCTCATTCTCATTCTTCAAACCCTAATCTCAGGAGGAGAGTCTCTGATCAAGCCCTAGAGCCACCACATCAACTAGATCTCTAGTATAGCATAGCTACATAGGATTAGAACTAGAAGGGGTCAATCTTCGATTGGTTTCCGGATCTGTCAAGAGGATTCTTGGTAATTCCTTTACTGTTCTTCATTGTTATCTTTGTTCTTCAATATTATGAATACAACTTTGTTCTATTTCAATATATTGATTATGACTATGCTCTACTTGTTTATGTTTGCGATTATATTGTTCTTAGTTTATCGTAGTTATACGCTTGGCTTAGTTAGATTGGAATTATATACATGTTTAGGATCGTATAGCGTTTATCCATCGGATCCATGGGTAAATGATAAATATTATGTAGGCGTGGTGCTTAGACCATATTTATCTGCGATTGCACCTTATATGCCGGATCGTGGGGTGGTCCGCGATGGTGACAGCTTCGTTGGTTCTTATATAGTCCCCCTCCCGTGTGTAAGGCAGGCAGAGCAACATTATTACGGGGGAGTGATTGCTATGTTTCTCATCTTCCTTGATAATATCACTATGCATGGGCATAGTCCTTTCTCGCAATGATTGCCAAGTGTACTTGCACTAACTATGATATGCTAGACTTTATAGTTAAGAATAACTTAGGAAATATCCTTGTAGTTCGTCCTAATACCATGCTAATGACTTGCTAGAATATCTGTTGAGGTGCTTATCATTATTATATGTGGCTAGCTGATCAGATTAATTATCTTTGTCACCATTCATACTTTATCCATATTTTGTGTGACACTTACCCCTGTATGCAAGAGATAGATGAATGCTCTCACTTATACATGCAATGATTGATACTCATTCCTATATTCCATTCCATAATCAACATTGATGTTAGTAATCCCTTCCCAGTGGTAAAAATATAAATAACGATACCTGGAATACTTCCCGGATAAAATGCTACATCGGTATTAATCTGTGCGCTTGCAGATCTTATTTATTATTTATTTAAAAGAGCAGTTGCATATTTCAATACCGCGTCTCTCATGTCATGCTGGGGATGACAACTTGGCTTAAGTGGCATGAGGGATAGGTTCGGCATTTTTGGCGCCGTTATCAGAATTAGAAAACTAAGTCTACTTTTGGTAATGACGTTAAGAATGCCCAACAAGCATTTTTGGCGCCGTTGCCGGGGAAGGTTGATTTACTAACAAGGAATGAATACGGAATTTGAGTCTTCATTTGCATCATTAAGTGATTGAGATCATCAATTCTCCCATACAGATTTACCCCTGTATTTTTCCATTCTTATTGTTTTGCAGGGTGATGTATGAATAGAGGACATCTTCCAGAAAATTTTGTTGACAACCCCGAAGCATTAATCAGAAAGGCAAGAGCCAAGCTCAAGAAGTCAACACTTCGACGCAACACTTCATCCAATTCAGAAGACCGCCGAAGTTTCATCCGGAATTTGTCAACAGAGTTCGCAGCCATGGCGAACAAGACGATCCGCGAGTTCTCAGCTCCCACTACGGACAACATCCGCACTGGACCTGCCGCGGCCATCGACAAGAACTTTGAGCTCAAGCCAGGGCTCATCAACATGGTACAAGCCAACCAGTTTTGTGGGAAGCCACACGAAGATGCAAGTGCTCATCTTCAACACTTTCTAGAGATTTGCAGCACATTCACTTTATTAGATGTTCCCAGAGACGCCATACTACTTCGCCTTTTCCCATTCTCACTATTGGGGAGAGCGAAGCAGTGGTTCTACGCGACGAAGGATAAGAACACTACGTGGGCACTCTGCTCTACGAACTTTTTGGCTAAGTTCTTTCCCATGGGCAAGACCAATGCTCTCCGTGGGAAGATTACAAGTTTTCAGCAACAACATGATGAATCCGTTCCAGAAGCATGGGAGCGCTTTCAAGATTACATCCTAGAATGTCCCCATCATGGAATGGAAAGCTGGCTACTTATGCAGACTTTCTATCATGGGCTCATCACTAGTGCTCGTGAGACCATGGATGCTGCAGTTGGAGGCGCATTTCTATCACTCACCATACCACAAGCTACAGCCCTTGTGGAGAAGATGGCGTCCAACCAAGGTTGGAACGAAGAGAGGACTCAAACACGCAAGAAGGGTGGAGGTATGCACCAGCTCAAGGAGGTAGACATGCTGTCTGCAAAGTTAGACCTACTCATGAAAAAGCTCGATGACAAAGCTGGAGACAAAAGAGAAGTCATGAACGTCTACGACTCTCACATGACTTGTGAGGAATGTGGAGATACTGGACACTCAGGCAATCACTGCCCTGAGATGCTTGAGGATGCAAGGTACATCAACAACAACAACAACTACAACCGTCCTCAACAAAATCAAGGTTGGAATCAACAGAGGCCTAACTACTCAGGTAACTACTCAGGTAATTATCAAGGTAATAACTCTTACAACAACAATAATAATTTTCCACCCCTGAGAGAGTTAGTGTCTAATCAAGGAAAGCTAATGGATAACTTGTCTAAGAAATTGGCATCCAATGATAAAATACTAGAAAACATAAATAATAGAATGGATAATTTCTCTACTGCCATCAAAAACCAAATTAGCTTTAATAAAATGATTGAATCTCAGTTAAATCAAATAGCTGCTACTGTTCCTGCTACTAACCCCGGTATACCATCACAACCGGAAGGATTAGAATATGCAAATCTTGTAGACATGTTTGATGCAGGTAACTATTGGAGTAATCCCGCTGTCGGAGTACATAATGACCTTCTGCCAGTCAAGAGAGGCGATCTAGGACGCCCCGTCATCCCGATCTCCATCGGCATGGTGGACTTCCCAGAAGCACTCTGCGACTTTGGCTCCAGCGTCAACATTATGCCCAGGGTACTCTATGAAAAATTCTTTACATATCCTTTATCAGAAACAACTATGTGTTTGCAGCTTGCAGATCGGACACTAAGCTTTCCTAAAGGAATATTAAAGAACATGTGTGTCCGAGTTGGTACCTCGTACGCTCCAGCTGACTTCGTGGTGATAGAGACCGGGTCTGATGAGAGGTCACCAGTTATTCTGGGAAGGTCATTCCTGAACACCTCAGGAGCTGTCATCTACGCCAGCGCTGCGAAGATCAACTTCAACATCAAGGGGAGGAAGGAGACGTTTTCCTTCAAGAACAAGATTACACAAATCCCAGAGCAACCCCAACATGAACCAAGGAAGAGGACCAACAGGAGGAACAAGCAGAACAATTACAACCAAGGATGGACCGAATCAGCTAAGATGGTCACTGCAGTTCAAGGAGGTCAAGATGGTCGACTCAAGTCGCCCTTCCTGAACAAGAAGGACGACCCAGGTATGCCAAGCATTGAGTGCTCAATCAATGGATACTCCTTTCAGAAGGCGCTCTGCGACACTGGATCAGGCGTCAACATAATGGCCACAGTCACCTATCAGCTCTTGTACGGAACCATGCCCTTAAAACCAACATACACTCAGCTCCAGATGGCAGATCAGACATCCCGAAACGTCGAAGGTCATTGACATGGGAGACGACGAGTACGATCCACCCATCATCCTAGGAAGACCGTTCCTAGGCACCATCAAAGCAATCATCTACATTGAAACCAGAGAAGTCCATATGCATTTCCCCTCTGAGAAGGTACGCCGCTACTTTAATGACCCTAACTATATAGTTGAAGATTCTAAGCAGGTCAGGACAAGAAGAAGGCGACGTAACCGTAACCAAAGGAGGCAAATCATCAAGGACGTATGGGCAGACTATGAAGGAGAGGTCATAAGGCCCGAGGATACACAACAGGAGACCGAAGCACCAAGTCGGGTATGGAAAGCGAAGACAGTTACACAAGAAGAGGAGGTGCTGCCGGAACCACCGTCTACGCCACCCAAATCCCAGGACAACTAAGAAGAAAAGAAGTCCTGTTCGGAGGACTTAAAAACACCGAACGCCGTGCCAAGAGGTAAACTTGGTAGTTATCATTTTCCCTTTAATTATTGCTCAGTTAACCATGTTCATTCTGTCTAAAAAAATGTTAAAAACAGTAAGCCCCATGTGAGTATGCGAGTGGCATAAAACCCATAAGTACATTCACTGTGGTGGCATAAAAAAATATAATAATAATATATTTTTTCTGTTCTATAAAAATGAAAATAAAAATAGAGAGTGACATTTATCAAGGAAGCTCAAACATGATAAAGGCTAGATATTTATGCTAACGCTTAATCAAGTTCCACGAAGCTTTGTTGTCTATTTGAGCTCCACAGAATTCACGAAGACTAGCAGATGGAGGACATCCTAATCGTTGTCAGGGTGCTGCCGACATTCAAATACACCTCTGCACCTGCTAGCTACATCAGAAGAAATTACGTCAAGATCCAGCTTGGGGGAGAGCACCCCCATTTATCCCGATAAGTATTTTTATCTACATTTATACCTATGCTTTATTAAAATAAAAAGATGCATAATCATGAAAACCCAAATAAATATTTTGTGTTTATATATATTTGCTTAGTTTAATAAATAAATAAAGTAGCTATGCTAAACTGAATCTTGAAAATAAAACTCTAGCATGGATATGATGAATAGTTGCTTTGCCTAATTTTCAAATTTGTTCTCTCTCTAGTTTAGACATAACTGTTATAATTTAAAACTGGCTCTAAACCTGAACTAGTGGGAAGAGAACTTGATCTAAAGTCTAAGTTGTTAGCGGATATGATATGGGAAGGTTGAGCTGCTGTTTATCTGTTCCTAGAGATGCTAGAATTCTGGAGAATTTTATCTTTGAAAATCTTTAAAATGTTGCATGATGAGTTCCTGTATGATGAGAGTTTAAATTCCTACCACAGCCATATATACATGCTTGTTAGAATAAGAGCCGCACTTTTACTACTTACTGCTTATGGGCATTGAGTGTGGTCAAGCTGTGTAGACCCTTAGGAACTTGTCATGTGGTTAAAATCAAGATTCACTTGCACGTTCACTCATACATGCTGCTTCTACTCCGGAAGTACGCATCCACATATATCCACTTATTTCCATCTCCAGATTCACCCAAAATTATTCTACTCCTGACCCGGGAGAGAATAGCCAAAAACATTATCCCATTCCTGTTATTCCCTGTGAAGTTAATGCTCAAGTCATTTCTACTACCACTTGCTATATTTTCAAAAGAGGGAGATTGCTCTAAAAAAATATAAATACGAGGAAATAAAAAGGAGCAAGTGCTCGGAACCTCGAAGAAAGAAAAAGTGAGACGAGAGGTAAAAATGGACAAGTGTCCGACAGTAGAATTAGGGGTACAAGATACCCACCTGAGAGAAAAAAAAAGAGAAAAAAAAATAGAGCATCTCATTCCCCTCAAAAGTTTTAAAAAGCAAGAAAGGTATGTATTCCCTCAAAAAGAGCATTAGACTTTTGTTATCACCATCATCACCATACACCACTCATTCACCACACATGCACATCTTGATTTGACTTATTGACTTGTTTCTCTGGATCCATGGTTTGACTATGCAATAAATGTTCTATGAGTATGTATATTGTATCTCCCACCTATGAGCTCCATATATCAAAGCCTTATTAGAGTAGGGTGAGAGAGAAGGCAATGTCACTACGCCTTATACCATAAATACCACATACTTTGAGAGAGAAGGCATATACCATTACTGCCTTGGTAAGGATCCAGAAATACCACAAAAGAGAGACCCGAGAAAGTCATACAAGGAATCTCTGAGTTTTATTTGAAAATCTACAAAAAAAAACTCCAGAGCTATAGCTGATCAAGAATAAGAGACATGGCGTTTGACTAGACCGTTCTATCTTTTAACCACTCAAGATGCAGGTGACGGTTGCAAGCCCCATGGTGAAAGGTAAAATGAGTAAGTTTTAAGTCTTGACAGTTTACTCTAACTCAGGGATGAGACCTTATTTGAAAGCATATGTACCGTCAACGTTCAAAGGCGTTGTAGCAACTTCTGATCCATAATGAGTCTATCCTTGCTCAGGGACGAGCAAGAGGTAAGCTTGGGGGAGTTTGTTGACGGTCCTTAAGTACCAAATATAGTTATCAAATAAATAAAGAAAAGGATCCAAATGCAACCAACACCTAGACTTAGGGTTTTATCTGACAGAATTCCACGAGTTTTGGTGTTTGTCTGTTTCTGCAGGGGGTTATCAGAAAATACGGAGGAAAGGCCCACACGTCGGGTTTACATAGAGATAATAACGTGTTCACCGATTTTCTATCATCTAGAAGACTCCAGAAGCCACGAGATCGAACGGGAGGCCGAACGGGCCCGGAGGCAGGGCGCCCGCCCTGCTCCCTAGGGCGCCCGCCCTGGCCTGAGAGCCAATCAGGCTCCGTCTCGCGGATTATGCTCCACCGACCTAAGGGATCAAGGAAAACCGTGCGATTAATGTCGGTTTGATCCGATGGCCCACGTTCACTTGAGGGGGCTATATAAGCAGGACCCCTGGCCCCTGGAGGAGGCACTCCCTCATTCTCATTCTTCAAACCCTAACCTCAGGAGGAGAGTCTCTGATCAAGCCCTAGAGCCACCACATCAACTAGATCTCTAGTATAGCATAGCTACATAGGATTAGAACTACAAGGGGTCAATCTTCGATTGGTTTCCGGATCTGTCAAGAGGATTCTTGGTAATTCCTTTACTGTTCTTCATTGTTCATCTTTGTTCTTCAATATTATGAATACAACTTTGTTCTATTTCAATATATTGATTATGACTATGCTCTACTTGTTTATGTTTGCGATTATATTGTTCTTAGTTTATCGTAGTTATACACTTGGCTTAGTTAGATTGGAATTATATACATGTTTAGGATCGTATAGCGTTTATCCATCGGATCCATGGGTAAATGATAAATATTGTGTAGGCGTGGTGCTTAGACCATATTTATCTACGATTGCACCTTATATGCCGGATCGTGGGGTGGTCCGCGATGGTGACAGCTTCGTTGGTTCTTATATAGTCCCCCTCCCGTGTGTAAGGCAGGCAGAGCAACATTATTACGGGGGAGTGATTGCTATGTTTCTCATCTTCCTTGATAATATCACTATGCATGGGCGTAGTCCTTTCTCGCAATGATTGCCAAGTGTACTTGCACTAACTATGATATGCTAGACTTTATAGTTAAGAATAACTTAGGAAATATCCTTGTAGTTCGTCCTAATACCATGCTAATGACTTGCTAGAATATCTGTTGAGGTGCTTATCATTATTATATGTGGCTAGCTGATCAGATTAATTATCTTTGTCACCATTCATACTTTATCCATATTTTATGTGACACTTACCCCTGTATGTGTTGACGGTTCTTAAGTATCAATTATAACCATCAAATAAATAAAGAAAAGGACCTATATGCAAGCAACACCTAGAATTAGGGTTTGATCTAACAGAATTCCACGAGTTTTGCTGTTTATCTATTTCTGTAGGGGGTTATCAGGAAATACGAAAGAAAGGCCCACATGTCGGATTAATGACGGGATATTAACCGAACACGTAATTATCTTACATCTAGAAGATTCCAGAAGCCACGGGAACGAACGGGAGCCGTAACGGGGCCGGACACAGGGCGCCCGCCCTGTGCCCTAGGGCGCCCGCCCTGCCCTCGGGACCAATCAGGTCGAGTCTCGCGGATTATGCTCCACCGCCTTTGAGGATCAAGGAAAACCGTAGGATGAAGGTCGGTTTGATCCGACGGTCCAGATTCATCCAAAAGGGCTATATAAGCAAGGCCCCTGACCCCTGGTGGAGAAGACCCCAATTCATTATTCAGTTGCATATCTCTAGTTAGGGTTTAGAGAGAGAGGTTCCCTCTAGGGTTCCCACCTCTTAGGGCTTAGCATCCAATGTGAAAGTAGAATTAGTTCTACTAGATTGAGAGAGATAGAGTGGAGGTGTAGATCGGAGGAAGTCGGCCTGTCGGTGTCTACTCCGAGGTTGTACCTGCGGGAGCAAGTTCTTCTAACCCGAGGCTTGTTCTCATGATTCTTCAGTATTTCAACTTCTAAATTCTAGTAAGTTCTTTGTTTTATTGTTCTTTGGTTTATGAGTTTACTTTGATCTCTTCGCGTAGAGTTTAGAGTAATCATCTCTAGCGTAAACGTGGTGTTTAAGCTAGGATACTCATAGATATCCCCTCGTCTAGCCGGACCGTGGTAGTAGCGAGGAACGTGACAATTCCGAGTTACCTTTGTATTCCATATCCCGTTAGCAGGATCGATAGGGTTTATAGGTGTGGGTTGAACATCCTTTGTGGTGTCTAGATTCCGTAAACCTCCCCAATAGAACAGTAGATCATCCTTACCAAGGTTAGAAGAAGAGTGCGGTTGTAGTCTTCTCTATACATCACTCACATCGAATCATAGTGGTTGTAGCCTAAAGGTTAGTAGTAATAGATTTGGTTAGTCAGATGCACTCTTTCTCCTAAAGGTAAAAATATAAATACGATACCCAGGATAATATCTCGGGTGAAGTGCTCACCGATATCCGTGCGCTTGCGGATCCTATTTCCTAATTGCGTTACCAAATATCAACAAGCATTTCTGGCGCCGTTGCCGGGGAGAAAGACGGTTTGCTGAGATAACCTTGAGTCTTACTACTAGCTTGTACCTATACTTTTATCTTTCTTTATCTTTTTATTCCTTATCTTTTTATATTCTTTATTCTTACCTTATGGAGAACCAAGATTCTAAATCAATCTATCAATTTGCAACACCTTCAGCAACTGACCTTTTACCATGGGAGTCATCACAGCCTATCCAAACATCCCAGTATAAGTTAAGTTCAAGGTTGATTGCGATGATTCAAAATTTATCTTTTTCGGGAAAGGAAGACGAAAACCCTTACCTTCATATTAGAGATTTTGAGCAGACATGCGATTGTCTTCGCATTGATGGCATCTCTGATAAGACTTTACGTTGGAAGCTTTTTCCTTTAAGAGGAGAAGCTAGACGATGGTATAGTCAGAAGGTAAGTCAACAGCAAGGTGAATAGGGAGTTTTAAGAGCCAACTTTTGTCTAGATTTTTATTCCCTTGACCGTACTGGTGACCTTAGACTCGAAGTCCTATCTTTTAAACAAAAAGATAATGAAACTTTGGGGAAATCCTGGAAACGATTTTCTGATCTTTTAGAATCTGGTCCAAAACTTTTGCTTGAAGACACTGTTCTTTTATTTCATTTTTTTCGAGGTCTTCAGAAAGATAATAAACAAATGCTGCATACTATGGCTAGAGGTTCTTTCTTTCGTATCCCTACTGATGAAGCTAAGGGGATCTTGAATAGAATCCTAGAAGCTGAGATGGATAATGCCCTCCATGATAAAACCTACGAAGCCGAAGTAGACACTCTGCCAAATTTTTCATCTACTTTAGCTATCCCAGGTTCTGAGCCACAAAAGGAAGAAATTCTACCATCTGATTTCATGCTAGACATAGAATCCGATCTCTTTGCCGATTTTGGAAACATTTCAAACTACCATTCTATAGACCGACCCCAAAACGGCCAATTTAGCATTTGTTTACCAAGTGAACGTCAATTGAGAGAGCTTATCTCGGTTATGAGTAGCGAATGGTTAGAGGAGTCAGAGCTTTCCTCTAAAGTAATCCGAGTGGACACACCCTCTATAACTATACGCTGTGCTTATAATTCTGATCAATTTAACGCTCTCTATAATCCTGTTGTGGAGATCAATATTATGTCCGAAGCTTTTGCACTTAATTTATTTGGGAAACTTGTTTTAACCCCCACAACAAAGGTCATAAAGGAATCTTCGGGACGATTAGTCCCCAGTCTTGGAATTATTAATGTCCTACCCTTTATGGTAGAAGGCTCCATGGTTCATTTGAACTTTTATATCTTTGATATATGGGGTTTCGACCTACTGATTGGACAACCTTTTAGAAGACTCCTTTATGAAGGTCAAACTGGAAAGCTCCACATTTCCTTGGGAAAGGATTTTAAACTTCCAATTACAATAACTCACTCCTTGAATAATAAGACCGAGCCATATCTTTTGTCTGATCCTATGGAGGAGGTAAAGGCTGCATCTCTAGAACTTTTAGATGATCCAGACATAGAAGAGGAAGCCCCCTTCTTCACTGAAGAAGAGGCCGAACCTTCTGAACCTGAACCCTTAGATGAGTTTGCAGAAACACCTAGACCCCCCATAGAACTCAAAACTTTACCACCCGGTCTTACCTATGCTTTCCTAAACAATAATCCAGAGTTTCCTGTGATCGTTAGTAATAAACTCACTCAGGAGCAAACTCTGCGATTAATGACCATTCTTGAAAAACACCACTCTGTTTTCGGCTACTCACTTCAAGATCTCACAGGAATCAGTCCTATGATTTGTACCCATCGTATTCCGACAGATCCTTCTGTTACACCCTCTCGAGAGCCTCAACGTAGACTTAACAACGCGATGAGAGAGGTAGTTAAAAAAGTTATAAAGTTGCTGCATGCAGGGATTATATATCCTGTGCCGCATAGTGAGTGGGTAAGCCCTGTTCAAGTTGTGCCTAAAAAGGGAGGCATGACTGTTGTTACTAATAATAAGAATGAGCTAATTCCGCAACGCACCGTCACTGGGTGGCGGATGTGCATAGACTATAGAAAACTTAATAAAGCCACGAAAAAGGATCATTTTCCTTTGCCTTTTATAGATGAGATGCTTGAGCGGTTAGCAAAACACTCGTTTTTCTGTTTTCTAGATGGATATTCAGGGTATCACCAGATCCCTATCCATCCTGATGATCAAAGCAAAACCACTTTTACATGCCCATATGGAACGTATGCTTATCGTAGAATGTCTTTTGGGTTATGTAATGCACCAGCTTCTTTTCAAAGATGTATGATGTCTATATTTTCTGATATGATTGAAGAGATTATGGAAGTTTTCATGGATGATTTCTCAGTTTATGGAAAAACTTTTGATAATTGTCTTGAAAACTTAGACAAGGTTTTGCAAAGATGTGAAGAAAAGCACTTAATCCTTAATTGGGAAAAATGTCATTTTATGGTTAGAGAAGGAATAGTGCTAGGACACCTAGTGTCTGAAAGAGGTATTGAGGTAGATAGAGCTAAAATTGAAGTAATTGAACAACTACCTCCACCTGTGAATATAAAAGGAATTCGAAGTTTTCTTGGCCATGCTGGTTTTTATCGCAGATTTATAAAAGACTTTTCATTTATTGCGAGACCACTTACTCTTTTGCTAGCCAAGGATGCTCCTTTCGAATTTGATGATGCATGTCTAAATTCTTTCAATTTATTAAAGCAAGCACTCATCTCTGCACCAATCATTCAACCCCCTGATTGGTCGTTGCCTTTTGAAATTATGTGTGATGCTAGTGATTATGCTGTGGGAGCAGTTTTGGGACAAACTAAAGATAAAAAGCATCATGCAATTGCTTATGCAAGTAAAACTTTGACAGGAGCTCAACTTAATTATGCAACCACTGAAAAAGAGCTTCTGGCTGTTGTTTTTGCCATTGATAAATTTAGATCTTATTTAGTTGGAGCTAAGATAATTGTTTACACTGATCATGCTGCACTAAAATATTTGCTCACTAAGAAAGATGCTAAACCTCGCTTAATCAGATGGATTTTATTACTCCAAGAATTTGACTTAGAAATAAAAGATAAAAAGGGAGTAGAAAATTCTGTTGCTGATCACTTGTCTAGAATGTACTTTAAGAATTCACAGGAACCCCCATTAATGACTCACTCCGGGACGACATGCTTTACGGGATTAACAGATCTGACCCCTGGTATGCAGATATTGTTAATTTTATGGTTTCAGGTTATGTACCACCCGGAGCAAACAAGAAGAAGCTTATTCAGGAAAGTCGTTCACATATATGGGATGAGCCATATCTCTTCCGAGTATGCGCTGATGGCCTACTTAGAAGATGTGTGACCACTGAGGAAGGATTGAAGATCATCGACAGATGTCACTCATCACCATACGGAGGACACTATGGAGCATTCCGTACACATTCAAAGATCTGGCAATGTGGATTCTACTGGCCTACAATGTACGATGACATGAAGCAATATATCAGAAGATGTGGGCCATGTCAAAGGCACGGAAACATAAATACAAGGGATGACATGCCACTCACCAACAACCTTCAGATTGAACTCTTTGATGTCTGGGGAATAGACTACATGGGTCCATTTCCCCCATCTAAGAAGTGTGAGTTCATCTTGGTGGCGGTTGATTACGTCTCTAAGTGGGTAGAGGCACTACCTTGCAAACATGCCGACAATATCAGTTCGAAGAGGATGTTTGAGGAAATCATATTTCCAAGATTTGGAGTCCCCAGGATAGTGATAAGTGATGGAGGATCACACTTCATTGACAAGCGCTTCGAGCACTATCTATCAAGACATGGAATCCGTCACAACGTCGCTACTCCCTATCATCCTCAGACAAGTGGCCAAGCAGAGACTTCTAACAAGCAAATCAAGAACATTCTTCAGAAGACGGTGAACGAGATGGGAACGGCATGGAAGGACAAGTTACCCGATGCACTCTGGGCTTACCGGACAGCATACAAGACCCCAATTGGAATGTCTCCATACCAATTGGTATACGGAAAGACCTGTCACCTACCTGTTGAACTTGAGTTCAAGGCACACTGGGCCATAAAAAGATGGAATATGGACCTAGATATCGCCGGAAAACATAGAAGAATGCAATTATCGGAGTTAGAAGAATGGCGGGAGAAAGCATATCACAATTCAAAGATCTACAAAGAAAGAGTCAAGAGATGGCATGACAAGAGGATCAAGAAGAAGGAGTTCTCACCCGGAGATAAGGTATTACTTTTTAATTCCAGGGTGAAGCTTTTCGGGCATGGAAAGCTCCGGAGTAAATGGGAAGGACCATTCAAGGTAATTCATTCATCATCCCACGGAGCTATCACACTTCAAAATGACGAAGGTACGTTATTCAAGGTAAATGGTCAACGTCTTAAATTATTTTTAGAGCCCAATAAAGAATTAGAAGAAATAGACGTGATCAATTTTTACCTTCCAATTAAAAATTAAAGCCCGACGCCAACAAGAGGATCGATGAGTTAGAGCATAGTCTTAGGAGGCATGAGCGTCGCTGAGCTATCTAGATTAGATCTTGGGGCTATATATGTCTTAGTTATTATTAGATTCGATTAGGTTCGCTTATAATCAGTTTAGATCTATTATATTCGGTTATTATTATTATTCGGTTGTAATAAATGCCTCAAGATTAATAAAGATTATTATTAGTATGTCTTGTGTGTCTCTACTTTACTTTTGTGCAAGAAAGCAGAAAACAAGTATGGGGGAGATTCCCTGACATGTCACACACACTTCGATCGCACCACTCCATGAACCAGGTACACACTCTGCACACTTTTATTACACACTTACACATTGACCTTAGTTTGTGCAGAATTTTATCTCTCTAAACATGATAAATTAAAAGGATAAAAATGCTTATAATCATGATCAATCTCACTCTGTGATATTTCCTGGAAACCTGTAATTATTAAAATTATTTCAAAACCCTGTGTTGCTAAAAGTCATTGTGGAATAAGAGATGGTAAGGGTATGAGTACCTTATTCTTAGTATCTTTATTGCTTGGAGAATTTGTTTTAAAAATCTCAAAATTATAGCTACCATCCTCAAGTTTTATATGCCTGCTAAACATGAAAATATTAATTAAAGTTATCTGCTTTGTATTGAGTTTGTTCAAAACAAGTTAGACCCTTGTTGAGAGATTTATCATACTCCTAAGATCAAGACATTTTTATTCAGAAAGATTCACTCTTCCGAAGTATTATTGCGTTAGAGGCATGGGCTATGCAAAATTATGAATATATCGAGGAAATAAAAAGGAGCAAGTGCTCGATAACCTCGTGGAAAAAAATGGACAAGTGTCCGGTAGTAGAATTAGGGGTACCTCGGTATCTACCCAAAATGAAAAAAAAGAGATATGATAAAAATATGATGGAAAGAAAATGATAGCCCATGGTCCCTCTAATAAGCAATATGCCAGTAAGAGTGACAAGTGTTTAATTTTCAAAATCTTTGATCTAAGAGTATGGCATTCTTCTCCTCGGATCCGGTTTTGACCATACAATAAATGCAAGGTATGTATGCTTAAAGAATTATTTTTGCAAAATCAAAACAGCCTCAGAGAGAAATATAAAAGATAATGAGTGACTCTGAGAGCACCTATGAGGATAAAGGTATGCTAAGTTTTTCTTTTCAAAAATATGTAAAAACTCCAAGTGATAGGGATTAAGAAGAAGAAAGGCTCTTTACTCTGACCATATATTTCCCTGACTATAAGTGCACAGTGGATTTTTACAACACCCTGCAGGTATGAAAGAATGTTTCAACCCCAGATGTTTTATTAACCAACCTTTTCTCGAGGACGAGTAAAAGCCTAAGTATGGGGGTGTTTGTTGACGGTTCTTAAGTATCAATTATAACCATCAAATAAATAAAGAAAAGGACCTATATGCAAGCAACACCTAGAATTAGGGTTTGATCTAACAGAATTCCACGAGTTTTGCTGTTTATCTATTTCTGCAGGGGGTTATCAGGAAATACGAAAGAAAGGCCCACATGTCGGATTAATGACGGGATATTAACCGAACACGTAATTATCTTACATCTAGAAGATTCCAGAAGCCACGGGAACGAACGGGAGCCGTAACGGGGCCGGACACAGGGCGCCCGCCCTGCCCCCGGGACCAATCAGGTCGAGTCTCGCGGATTATGCTCCACCGCCTTTGAGGATCAAGGAAAACCGTAGGATGAAGGTCGGTTTGATCCGACGGTCCAGATTCATCCAAAAGGGCTATATAAGCAAGGCCCCTGACCCCTGGTGGAGAAGACCCCAATTCATTATTCAGTTGCATATCTCTAGTTAGGGTTTAGAGAGAGAGGTTCCCTCTAGGGTTTCCACCTCTTAGGGCTTAGCATCCAATGTGAAAGTAGAATTAGTTCTACTAGATTGAGAGAGATAGAGTGGAGGTGTAGATCGGAGGAAGCCGGCCTGTCGGTGTCTACTCCGAGGTTGTACCTGCGGGAGCAAGTTCTTCTAACCCGAGGCTTGTTTTCAGGATTCTTCAGTATTTCGACTTCTAAATTCTAGTAAGTTCTTTGTTTTATTGTTCTTTGGTTTATGAGTTTACTTTGATCTCTTCGCGTAGAGTTTAGAGTAATCATCTCTAGCGTAAACGTGGTGTTTAAGCTAGGATACTCATAGATATCCCCTCGTCTAGCCGGACCGTGGTAGTAGCGAGGAACGTGACAATTCCGAGTTACCTTTGTATTCCATATCCCGTTAGCAGGATCGATAGGGTTTATAGGTGCGGGTTGAACATCCTTTGTGGTGTCTAGATTCCGTAAACCTCCCCAATAGAACAGTAGATCATCCTTACCAAGGTTAGAAGAAGAGTGCGGTTGTAGTCTTCTCTATACATCACTCACATTGAATCATAGTGGTTGTAGCCTAAAGGTTAGTAGTAATAGATTTGGTTAGTCAGATGCACTCTTTCTCCTAAAGGTAAAAATATAAATACGATACCCAGGATAACATCTCGGGTGAAGTGCTCACCGATATCCGTGCACTTGCGGATCCTATTTCCTAATTGCGTTACCAAATATCAACAGTATGCAAGAGATAGATGAATGCTCTCACTTATACATGCAATGATTGATACTCATTCCTATATTCCATTCCATAATCAACATTGATGTTAGTAATCCCTTCCCAGTGGTAAAAATATAAATAACGATACCTGGAATACTTCCCGGTTAAAATGCTACATCGGTATTAATATGTGCACTTGCAGATCTTATTTATTATTTATTTAAAAGCGCAGTTGCATATTTCAATACCGCGTCTCTCATGTCATGCTGGGGATGACAACTTGGCTTAAGTGGCATGAGGGATAGGTTCGGCATTTTTGGCGCCGTTATCAGAATTAGAAAACTAAGTCTACTTTTGGTAATGACGTTAAGAATGCCCAACAGAGCGCTGCGAGACACGGCCATAGAATATTGAAGCATATGCTGGTATGCAGCCATGACATTCCTCGGGCTGATGGAGAAATCGAGAACGATATTGCATGATAGATCCTTCTATCCTGCATTGGGAGCCCAGTCGATGGATCCCTGTAGGAAGTTGATGACCCAATCAAGGATGTGTTCGCGACCAAAGTTGATGAAGAAGCACTGAGCTTGGAGGTCCGTGTGACAGGCCAGCATGGGTGCACCAGCGGCCACAACATCCTCGAGCTCTGCGTGGAACATCCAGATGGAAGGAGGCTCCTCCACTACATGACGGGTTCAAGGTCCTATAGGTGCAGGTTCCAAGGCGATCTGTGACGAAGTCCTAGCTACGAAAGGTGATCTCATTGCATGTGTGAAGCTTGTAGTAGTTTTTGAAATTGAAGATGATCTCCGTATGAAATGCAATGAAAATGGATCTGCACAAGAAGGCCCCTACATGGTGCATCAACTGTCAGAAGTATGAACCCTGGCAATGAAGATTAGGGATCATGTGCACGGAATTAGGTGGGTAGCACATGGGACATAGATTTATATGTGTTTAGGTACAATGTCTCCTATGTCTAGTGGAGAGTATATCTGTTATCTCGTATGCTCAAGACTTGCAAGGGACGTTGATGGCTATGCGAGCCTAATGGCCTAGTATATAGAGAAGTAGTAAGGTACCAAATGGGGGCTCCTTGCCTCACCTTATATAGTGCGTGAGGTAGGGTTACAGATTAGATCACATTCGGTTGAGATACAAGTTTTTCTAATTGATTACAGAGAAATCAATCGGATAGAATTAGTTATTCTAGGCATATATCTTGGCATCAAAGTCTCGGCCAGTAACTTGTACTCCACATCGATGATGAACCCCACCTAGGTTGGGCCTTATATTCGACTGCCTCGACCCATCCTACCCGTAGTTGGATTTTCTATGGGGTTGATATATCTGACACTCCTAATTGTAGTTCTAGTTTCAAGAATCCTATGGGCTAGCCAAATGAGAAATATTTTTTTTAGAAAACCTACGTCTGAAACGTTTCTATGAGAATCTGAAGCTCTGCCAAACGCTTGAAGTAAAGAATTATCTCCTTTTTCTTTCTAGAAAGAAAATACAAAAATCTTTAGATAAATTAAATGCCACTAAAGATTGGACCAGTAATCCGGCAATCACTGCAAGTTCCCTGACCAAAGGTAACGTGGTCACCACCGTCCTCAAGATCCTTGTGATAGTATCTGACAGGTTACCCATCATGGACCATGTAACGTGGATGATTCATCCAGTTCGATCTATTGGAAACATTAGTCATGCCAAGTAAAATGCAAAATTTGGTACCATCCCTGGAAAGAATTTGAACCATAAACTTGAACTTGCAAAACTGTACCTTCAGTCCAGTAAACTTTTATATATCTAGGTGTAACTGCCAGGTAGCTATAGCTCCTGCCAGTACACTACTAAATGTTGGAAATAAAAGCAATTTAGCGATGCATAAATTAATTCCGACAATCAGGAAAAGACTAACAACATGAAACATAGATATGTGATTCAACACTAGCACTACGATCTGAGACAAAGTCACGTCATCTTGTGCTAGTAACAGAACGGATGCAAGAACGAAAAACAAAAGGAGAATAAACATCCTTACAGTGGGGTTGTTGACATGAAGAAAGAAGAAGACCGATGATGGAGATCGGCAAACACCGGGGGTAGAGGCAAGAAGACGTCCAGCGAGCAGTCGCGACGGCGCTTTCTAAAAACCTGATACGCTCCCTACCCCGTGCAGGGACGCAAGGAAACGTAGGCTTCGGAGCCTGCTCTCCTGGCACCGATGGCACGTCGGCAACGGGATGGGGAAGACGGCGGCAGCGCAGCACTATGGTGAGGAAGAGATGAATCTCTCTGGTACTGAGGACGACGTCTCGCCCTATATTTATACACGCGTCGCAGCTAAGGAAAGTAATTAGCCACTCAATCACAGCATTATGATAATTGACCTGTCGTTTGTGCACTTACCATAATACGAGAATAATTGCTTACCAAATAGGCAACGCAATTTTCTCCATGCATGCAAAAATAACGAGTGGCAAAAGGAAGCCGCCCACCCGCAACGGTCAGAGCGGGAAATCACCGGACCATTCACGCGCATGTCGTGCGTGGGCGCCCAATGTCCCCGCACTGCCCGGCGAGGCGAGCGAGCGCGCGTGGTTCTTCCTTTTTCTCTCTCCAATGACTTCAACAAGATAGAGATAGCTCAACTATTTAAGTTGGCCTCACTCCTCTTGAAGTAGCAATGTGGGACTAAAGTCCCCCACCATTCTATATATACATGCATGTGTGAGTGGGCCTTTGGGATTTATTTGGAATTGTTTGGTCCATGGCCCAAAACATCTAACACTAAAAGCCAAAATCAAAGTACCTTCGTTCAAATCTTGGCGAAAACAAAATGCAACCACAGAAGCCAGACAGGCTCAGGCAGACACACCAGATCTATAAGCTGGAAAATGCCATGAATGCTATACAACTTTGCAGTTGCATGCTGATGCTTTTCTACACTCCTCCTGCAGAGAAGTTTGGCAACAAAATCATCCTGTCCTTTTCCCCAATAAAAACAGACCCAATGCAATAAAGCTCTTGCCAGCTTGTGCTCGCCAACCATCCATAACTGTGCATGGAACCAAGAGAAATGCTCCAAAGTTTCTTGATGGCATCTCTGGAAGGAGAATGGTGCAGTGTTGGGTGAGATTGGTACATCTGCGCTGCAGCTCATTCTTCAGCTCTGGCGTAGCCTTACAGTCAACATGCAGAAATTGGAAACCACATAAATGCTGGTCTTGTAATCTTGTTTACAGTTGCACCGTGAAGTTTCCTCAATACTCCATTATCATTATCTTTATTTAAAGAAGTGACATACACAATTATCATTACTTAAAAAATATAAAACCTGTATTTCTGACTCAGTTATCATCTGCCAGTATAGATGAATAAATACTTGGGGGACGCGGAGTACTTGTATAATTGTACTATGATGTACAGTGTCTTCTGCCATACAAGGAAAAAAATAATTGCGCAATAATGTTCATTGACAAGCAGCTAGCCAAGAAATTGAATTATGCAGAGGAACAGTGGTCACAATATTTGACACCTCTTTGCAATACAGAAATCAACACTTTTTACAGTCACAGTGGACACAACAGCAAATGACTAACATATACATCCACTTATATATAGTAAATTCTATATAAACACACAAGGCCAAATAATTCATGTTATACCGTATATATGTTCCCTCCTTGACGCCAGGTCCTAGTAGTACCGCATCGAAAGGAAAACTGCACAGATCTTAAAGCTAAGCAAATTGCTTTTCCAAATCATGTGCAATTTCCGTTTCGTGGATACTACAGCTGGAGAACTTGAATTTCCCTTTTCCCAGTGAGATGGGATCTACACGATGTGCTACTGATGATGAAGGGAACGAATTGATGAAGAGAGAACACTGCCATGAAAGCAGGCAACCAAACACCACCGTGCTGTCCCTATTTTGTGGGTGGAGAGGGAATTGCTAAGGTTGATGGCTAGTATGTAGAGAAGTTGTAAGGTACCAAATGGGGGCTCCTTGCCTCACCTTATATAGTGTGTGAGGTAGGGTTACAGATTAGATCACATTCGGTTGAGATACAAGTTTTTCTAATTGATTACAGAGAAATCAATCGGATAGAATTAGTTATTCTAGGCATATATCTTGGCATCAAAGTCTCGGCCAGTAACTTGTACTCCACATCGATGATGAACCCCACCTAGGTTGGGTCTTATATTCGACTGCCTCGACCCATCCTACCCGTAGTTGGATTTTCTATGGGGTTGATATATCTGACACTCCTAATTGTAGTTCTAGTTTCAAGAATCCTATGAGCTAGCCAAATGAGAAATGTTTTTTTAGAAAACCTACGTCTGAAACGTTTCTATGAGAATCTGAAGCTCTGCCAAACGCTCGAAGTAAAGAATTATCTCCTTTTTCTTTCTAGAAAGAAAATACAAAAATCTTTAGATAAATTAAATGCCACTGAATATTGGACCAGTAATCCGGCAGTCACTGCAAGTTCCCCGACCAAAGGTAACGTGGTCACCACCGTCCTCAAGATCCTTGTGATAGTATCTAACAGGTTACCCATCATGGACCATGTAACGTGGCTGATTCATCCAGTTTGATCTATTGGAAACATTAGTCATGCCAAGTAAAACACAAAATTTGGTACCATCCCTAGAAAGAATTTGAACCATAAACTTGAACATGCAAAATTGTACCTTCAGTCCAGTAAACTTTTATATATCTAGGTGTAACTGCCAGGTAGCTATAGCTCCTGCCAGTACACTACTAAATGTTGGAAATAAAAGCAATTTAGCGATGCATAAATTAATTCCGACAATCAGGAAAAGACCAACAACATGAAACATAGATATGTGATTCAACACTAGCACTACGATCAGAGACAAAGTCACGCCATCTAGTGCTAGTAACAGAACGGATGCAAGAACGAAAAACAAAAGGAGAATAAACATCCTTACAGTGGGATTGTTGACATGAAGAAAGAAGAAGACCGACGATGGAGATCAGCGAACACCGGGCGTAGAGGGAAGAAGACATCCAGCGAGCAGTCGCGACAGTGCTTCCAAAAACCTGATACGCTCCCTACCTCGTGCAGGGACATGAGGAAACGTAGGCTTCGGAGCCTGCTCTCCCGGCACCGATGACACATCGGCAACGGGATGGGGAAGACGGCGGCAGCGCAGCACTGTGGTGAGGAAGAGATGAATCTCTCTGGTACTGAGGATGACGTCTCGCCCTATATTTATACACGCGTCGCAGCTAAGGAAAGTAATTAGCCGCTCAATCACAACATTATGATAATTGACCTGCTGTTTGTGCACTTACCATAATACGAGAATATTTGCTTACCAAATAGGCAACGCAATTTTCTCCATGCATGCAAAAATAACGAGTGGCAAAAGCTTACCAAATAGGCAACGCAATTTTCTCTATGCATGCAAAAATAACGAGTGGCAAAAGGAAGCCGCCCACCTGCTACGGTCGGAGCAGGAAATCGCCGGACCATTACACGCATGTCGTGCGTGCGCGCCCAATGGCCCTGCCCCGCCCGAGCGAGCATGCGCGTGTGGTTCCTCCTTTTTCTCTCCCCAATGACTTCAACAAGACAGAGATAGCTCAACTATTTAAGTTGGTCTTACTCCTCTTGAAGTAGCAATGTGGGACTAAAGTCCCCCACCATTCTATATATACATGTATGTGTAAGTGGGCCTTTAGGATTTATTTAGAATTGTTTAGCCCATGGCCCAAAAACATCTAACACTAAAAGCCAAAATCAAAGTACCTTCGTTCAAATCTTGGCGAAAACAAAATGCAACCACAGAAGCCAGACAGGCTCAGGCAGACACACCAGATCTAGAAGCTGGAAAATGCCATGAATGCTATACAACTTTGCAGTTGCATGCTGATGCTTTTCTACACTCCTCCTGCAGAGAAGTTTGGCAACAAAATCACCCTGTCCTTTTCCCCAATAAAAATAGACCCAATGCAATAAAGCTCTTGCCAGCTTGTGCTCGCCAACCATCCATAACTGGGCATGGACCAAGAGAAATGCTCCAAAGTTTCTTGGGCTGTGTCCAGTTCCCTGAAATGGGGTAAAAAAAAGTACTGTAGCACGTTTTGGCTTTATTTAGTAAATAGTGTCCAACCGTTGACTAATTAGGTTCAAAACGTTCGTCTCACAAAGTACAACCAAGCTGTACAATTAGTTTTTGATTTCATCTACATTTAGTACTCCATACATGTATCGCAAGTTTGATGTGACGGGGATTTTTTTTTTGCATAGTACTTTTTTTTAAGGAAGTAAACACAGCCTTGATGGCATCTCTGGAAGGAGAATGGTGCAGTGTTGGGTGAGACTGGTACATCTGCGCTGCAGCTCATTCTTCAGCTCTGGCGTAGCCTTACAGTCAACATGCAGAAATTGGAAACCACGTAAATGCTGGTCTTGTAATCTTGTTTACAGTTGCACCGTGAAGTTTCCTCAATACTCCATTATCATTATCTTTATTTAAAGAAGTGACATACACAATTATCATTACTTAAAAAATATAAAACCTGAATTTCTGACTCAGTTATCATCTGCCAGTATAGATGAATAAATACTTGGGGGACGCGGAGTACTTGTTTAATTGTACTATGATGTACAGTATCTTCTGCAATACAAGGAAAAAAAAATTGCGCAATAATGTTCATTGACAAGCAGCTAGCCAAGAAATTGAATTATGCAGAGGAACAGTCGTCACAATATTTGACACCTCTTTGCAATACAGAAATCAACACTTTTTACAGTCACAGTGGACACAACAGCAAATGACTAACATATACATCCACTTATATATAGTAAATTCTATATAAACACACAAGGCCAAATAATTCATGTTATACCGTATATATGTTCCCTCCTTGACGCCAGGTCCTAGTAGTACCGCATCGAAAGGAAAACTGCACAGATCTTAAAGCTAAGCAAATTGCTTTTCCAAATCATGTGCAATTTCCGTTTCGTGGACACTACAGCTGGAGAACTTGAATTTCCCTTTGCCCGATGAGATGGGATCTACACGATGTGCTACTGATGAAATGAACGAATTGATGAAGAGAGAACACTGCCATGAAAGCAGGCCACCAAACGCCACCGTGCTATCCAACAACCATGGATGGGCCGGCCTGCTAGCTGTGTGCAATGAATGAAGGGATCTATGGACGGATGGACCGGTACGCTTGCATTGGTGGAAGCCGGATCAGTCAGTTGAACTTGGAGCAGACCTTCCTGACCTCGCCCTGCTTGCGGCCGGTGACCACGCCGATGCGGCCCATGCGGACCATGGCGTCCGCGTAGTCCTGCCGAAAGTAGGGCCCGAAGAAGTTGCTGAGCAGGCCGGAGTAGGAGTCGACGACGTCGATGGTGGCCGTGTCATTGTAGAGCGCGGCGTCGGAGCCGATGACGGCGAACCCGTTGCGGATGTTGCGGAGGATCGAGGTGTCAAACACGCCCTCGCTGCCGCGGTCCAGCGCCAGCCGCGTGTTGAAGTCCCCCGGCGCGCACCGGGACTTGAGCTCCGACAGGAAGCCCGGCGGGATGGTCGGGTCCGAGCCCCGGCCGCCGCCGGGTAGCGGGAAGTTGTACAGCCGGTCCTGCAGGAAGAAGCACGCCGTCGTGCCCACCGTGTGCGCGGCTGCATCATCGGGCGTGTATGCACGTGTTCAGTTCGCGCGTCCATCGTGCATGCATGCAAGAAAAGAGCAGCGAGATGCATGCATGAGCGCGTACCGGTGAGAAGCACGAGGTCCTTCTCATCGAGGCCGTTGGCGCGGAACTTGGAGCGGAGGGCGTCGATTCCGTCGTGCACGTCCGGCAGCGCGTCGGCATCCCGCAGGTTGGACACCTTCCCGTCGAGCCGCCCCGTCGGCACGTCGAACGACGGCCCGCCGGTCTGCATTCACGCCATCGTCAAGCGAGCGTGTGCAAGTCGGTCGGTAGAGATCCCAGTTAGCAATGTTCACATATATATTTATCGACAGGTGGTAGCAGTACGTACGAAGGCGATGGCGTCTCGGGCGGCGAGGACGACGATGTCGGCGCAGGAGACGACGCCGGGGCACTGGGCCTCGAGCTGCGTCTTGGCGCCCTCGATGATCTCCACACCGCGGAGGCCCTGGTGCTTGCTGTTGTCCACCTCGGCGTTGTTGCTGCCGCCCTTGATGAGCACCGACGCGTCGCAGCCGCGGACGAAGCAGTCGTGGAACTGGAGGCGGATGAGCGCCGGGAGGATGGTGGGGTCGGCGGACCCGGACTGCCGGACGACGGACGCCACGGTGGACTCGGCGCCGGGGCAGGAGTTGGAGTAGAACCCCACCTGGAGCTGGCCGTTGGAGACGCCGGCGACGAGCAGCAGCAAGCATGGCAGGGCCAAGCCTGGTGGCACCTTGCTGCTGCTGCTGCTGCTACTATACCTTCTGGTGGTGGCCATCTTAGAGCGAGGGACGGAGGTGGCGAGGTGGGTACTAGCAGGGATGATGGAGGAGGTGCAAGTCCTGAGAGCTGCGTAAATGAGGTTTTATAGGCCATTTAGGCTGTTTTGGTGAGGCGGTTGGCGTCAATGGTGTGGCGCATGTGTTGTGCACGGCGCATGATTTCCTGTCACCAGAGTGTATTGCTGGGTATGTAGGTACGTGCCAAACGTCTGGTACGGTACAAAAACTGCAATGCATATTTAGCTCACTTGCGTAGTTTTGAATTAACAGCTATCAGATTTTCGTCTTTTAGACCACGTGTATATACATATAGACACAAATTTAATTTATTTCGCTCCGAATTCGTAGCTATCAGATTTTGCGACGTGAAAATGTTGCACGACCAGAATAATACCGGCCAGCTGAATCTACATTCTCCGGAGTTCAATCTTGGATTCCACCATGGATGCTGCGCTGCATCATTCCGGAGCCTCCGATGGAAGGGCATAGGCCGTTCGCATAGGGTCACCGGAGTAATATGTGGCAGCCTGGCAGGCTACAGTGCATCTATCCCATAGCGCCATGGCGTGTTCATCTATCCATCGCTCACAATTTAAGAGGACCGGTTAGTTATCACGGAAGAGGGGCGTGCAGGAAGGAGGAGATGGTCCAATACGTGGTCGGCACCGCGCGCCGCACACATGAGGCTGTCGGCTGAGCTCCCAGGGTTGGCTTTGGTTAGCCAGCGTTTAGTTCGTGAAAAGAAAATTTAAGTGTCACATTTGAATGTTTTATGGGATGTCGAAAATGATTTTCGGATGCTAATAAAAAAAACTAATTACATAGGTCGCCTGGAAACTGCGAGACAAGTTTATTAAGACTAATTAATCCATCATTATCACATGTGGGTTACTGTAGCACTTAAGGCTAATCATGGACTAATTAGGCTTAAAATATTTGTCTCGCGATTTCTGACCAAACTATGCAACTAGTTTTTTTATCTACATTCAGTACTCTATGCATATGTCCAAATATTCGATGAGTAAACCTAAAAATTTTTGGAAACTAAACCAGGACTGCGTACGTGCACCCCAACGTATGAAAACTTGTGTCACTGGCTGCACCTGCAGTCCTAGGATTTCATCCAGAAAGTAGCAAGTACTCCGTAGGAGGCAAAAGTGTGTGTACTCTGTACGTACGTGTGCATTCGTTCTGGAAGCTTTTTACTGTGAGAAAACTTGCGCGGAAGCGGAAGTACGTCGTTATGGCTGGGGTCGGAGGGTGGGGCAACTAACGGCCTGCTTTTACCGTTGGAGTTGTCTCCCGTTTTCTTTTGCAAAAGGTACAGTTGCACTCATCACACACGTGCGTAGGCCGCAAGCACCTGAGAGCTCCTCGCGAAATGCACAGGTAAACAGTCAATTCTCATTCTCATATAATAAATGAATATTGATTTCCTCGTGAGCGCTCTCCACCAGTAAGAGAACCCGAGGAACCATAATACTATTTTTGAAATTTTGAATCCTAACTCAATCTATCAAATCCAAGGATTTACCTCATTGGAGGGCAAATTTTGATTGAGACGAAGAGTACGTTTGTGCCATAATGCGAAGCCTGAATCATGAACAAATCCACCAACACACCAGTAAGAAAAACTATGGATAAGAAAATTCAATTAGTTCCGGGCGATGAGCATAGCAATTGTTCATTGACAGGCATCATGAAAATGTATGGTTCCGAATGGAGACTACTATACTTAAAATAATTTGTTTTAGACTACACAACTTCGTCATCAAACAGTTCTAAGATCAGTGACTACTAGCTGCTGTTTTTAGTGCAGTATCGAAGCGTGGCCCACTCAATTAAAAGGCCGAAGTATTGGGACAACAACCAGTATAAGGTCCTGAAAGACACATTCTCAGCTCAGAAAAAAAAAAGACCTTGATAGTGAAAGCAAGCGACCCATGTATCTAAATTCCCTTCTTTTCAAGAAGAAAGTTAAAACCAAATGAAACAACAGAAACTAATAGAATAAAATGGAGGAAACTACATTATCCAGGTCGATTAATCTGTGCTGATTGCGACTAGGCATCGACAGACATGAATTTATGGCGTACAAGATTGCTTACGACACACAGGAGAATGTATATATATACATGGCTACCTGTATGAGCTGTACGTTGTGTCTTACAAATAAATAAACTACCCGCCGGCCGCCGTGCATGTGTGCGTGCCCAATTGTTAGGTTTGCTAAGCTCACCGGCTGAACGGCCACGCTATTTATTGCCCACGTTGCATGTCTCCGATCAAGAGCATGGGCAAGAACACCGATGCAACTGTTAGTGAATAATAATACTCCCTCCGTCTCGAAAATTATTCTAGATGTTAAAAACAAAAATATATAACGTCATGTCCTAATATTAATCAATTTCCCATCGTATTTACACGTAATATGCACATAAAAAGACAAAAAACTAAAGCTAACTAATATATGTCACGTCATCTAAAGTCCCAAAATCTAAAGTTTTAGCACATCCAGCCACACCTAGGAGAGACGCCGCCCCCATCTAGTGCCCTTCTCCTCTTCTGCTCCGGCAAGTATGCTATGGTAAGAATGAGAAAAGGACCATCTCTCTCTTATATCAAATTTTAAATCTAGTTTGCTTAGAATTTAGTACAATTAAATCTATTGTCGAAATCAAATATTTTTTGGTCGGCATCTGAATTGCTACCTGCGATGACTTTGATGAAAAACCACGATGAAGTTACCGTTATAGGTATAGTTCTCATCGACAAAAGATAAATTTGTGGCCATCATATTAGATATAATTGTTTCCCGGGCGCCTTAAGAACAGTGCCCCTGGTGAACAGTCCTACAGCTTTTTTTTTGCTTTTCCCCCCTTTTCTCTTCCTTTTTAAATTTTTTCATGTAGATTTTTTCTCCCTTTCTGCTCTGGGTTTTAACCGTAATTTTCTAAAGTTTTCCTTTTCTCCGGGTGGGCCCGTGACAACACGCGGGCCCCCTCTAGCTAGTTTGTATGCAAGGGAAGGAGCGCTCTTGGACACTGACGCACTGTACACAAGAACAGTAATTTCATCGGTCCCTTTATGAAAGGAGTCTTGTGCTCTGAACTACTAGTCCATGAGATCGGTGGCAAGGACGTCATGAGCACTCGAGAACTCTTAGACATCGCCAGTAGCCACTACCGAATTCAGCTACTTTGTCGTGTGCCAGGGGCACTCGGCAAAGCCCGAATTGCACTCGGCAAAGGTTTTGCCGAGTGCCACCCTCGGCATAAGACACTCGCCTAAAGTTTAGTCGGCAAAGAGGTGTTTGCCGAGTGTTTTTTGTCAGACACTTGGCAAAGTCTTTACCAAGTGCTAAAAAACACTTAGCAAAACGACAAAGAACAAATTGAAAATATATAAAAAAATAGCAAAATTTTTTTTAACCAGGGAGGGCCCCACCGGCCAGCGCCTAACGAGCCCTCACTAGTACATAAATGCATTTTGTCGACACTGAGTGATTTTTTTCAATGGCAGTTAATAAAGAATGGGCGCTGGTACAGATAGAATTGTGGGCCCATGGCTACCACCAGTGGAGATATATTTCTATTGGCGGATTTTCAAAGATTACCCCAAATACAAGTCCTATACTTACACTGACGATAGACTTAAGACAACCGCCATTGTAAATTGGATCAAGTGTCAGTTGACTTAAGGAACCATCAGTGTCAATCTTGGATTTATGCTGGCGGTTGGCTTAACAAACCAATAGTGTTAGTCTTGGATTTATAATGACAGTTGGCTTAAGGAACTGTTACTGTCAATCTTTGATTTATACTAGTGGTGGGATTAAGCCAACCACAGTCTAGATATCTTTACACTAGCAGTTTTCTTAACCTACAACTAGTATAAATGATTTGACATAATTTTTTTTGGAATATTTGAAACGTGGAAAACACCATAAACCAAAGTTGTAGTACTCGAAAAGATCTGTAACTTTAAAGTTGACTGTTTTTTTGAAATCTTTTAGGGTCCAAATATATTTTGTTTTAAGATTAGTGATTTTGAAATTAGTATTTCTTTAATTTTTTCAAACGACCTTGGATAGAAAAATGACCTAAACCAAAGTTGTAGTACTAAAAGAGATCTAAAACTTTTCAGTTTAGACTTTTTTTTTGTTTAAACTCGTTTAGGGTCTCAAATATGTATTATGATATTCACTAAGTGAATACAAAAAGAATGTGCCAACCATTTAAGTGAATTTGAGGCACACTGCTAAGGAAGCAATACACAATGTCTGAAGGTGTGAGTTCCATCCCTAACAGCCGCATGTTTATAAAAGACCCCGTAACTCGGGACTTGCCGCCGTGGAGATTTTCTGGTGGGTCTCTTCCAAGATTAAAAAAAATCTACAATGACGGCAGCCTACATCACCATTTTTACTGACCTTTTAACATTGATCACTACGTCAAAAGAAGCAAAACTCTAAACCCTAAACCCTAGTAAAAATACAATGGTGGAGTCTGGCCGGCTACGTGGAGGCGCAAGATTTTTAGGGGCATGCTACGGTCCACCTATCGGACCATAAGCACAGTTCGACAAATCCTGCTTGTGCGCTCATAGCTTTCTCGCGCTGCCGGGCGGTAGCGCACGTGGATGGATAGCTCGCGCAGGCAGCCAATCGTGTAGGGCCCACTCATCCAACGTTGCATGCAATAACTTCCAATGAAATAAAAAAGTTATAACCCTTAAACTAAATATCAAAATTAAATTCTGATTACACCATTGGATTTCTTGCAATAAATACTTCAAAACAAGATCCCCATGGATATATTTATATAAAATTTTATTAACGAACATTTATCTTATGAACATAGCACATTTTCTTTTATGAGCAAAGACGATGTTCTAGGTTTAAAAGAACGATGTTCCGTCTTTGTAAGAAGAATGTTCTCCGTTTAGATTCATGAAATTGTAATTACAATATGCATAAATAAATAAATAACATAATTAAAAAATAATGAAATCTAGAGCAAAGCATAAGAGAAAAAAAAATAAAAATACGTAATAGACAAAAATTTAAAAGAATATCACATGGGTATGTTTCAAACATCCTAAAATATACTAAAACATATTACATGTATACTAAGTGAACACCACTAAATGCACAAAAACATAATAGAACAACACATATATACTACATGAACATCAGAGAATATATCATAGAACATCACATGTATACTGCACGAATATCGCAAAAAACATCATAAAACATCACATCTATATCACGTGGACATAAAAACATCATAGAACAACACATTCATAACACGTGAACATCACAAAAATTATCATAAAACATGAACATCATAAAAACATGACATTATATACCATGTGAACATAACAGAAAACATCGTAGAACATCACATCTATACTATATGAACATAGCATCTCATGGAATATATAAAATAAAAAATTAAACAAAAAATAATTTTATAGTAAAAATATAATAATATAATAAATGAAAAGAATAGCAAAGAAGAGAAAACACGCATAAAACATGAATAACAAATGGTAAATATATAGGAAAATAAGAAATAAATATGAACATGAAAATAAAATAATTAAGTAGAGTAAAATAACACAGAATAGAAAATAAGAAAAGAAAAAGGAAAAGAAAAATAAAAAGGAAAAAAGAAAGATAAGAAATAGAAAAAGAGAAACTAACGTAACAGCCTACTAGGAGTTAATTAAGGAGAAAATAAGCAAAAGAAAAAAATGACGCCAACTACTAGCCTATATCGAGAGAAGAAAAGAAACATATGAACATACAAAATAAAAAAATAAAAAAATAACATGCAATGAAAAATAAAAGAAAAATTGAAGAAAAGAAATAAAAAAATAAAAAAGGAAAGGAAAGAAAAGAAAAGAAAAAAGAAATAAAAGAAACATACAAAATATAAAAAATGAAAAGAATAATAAAAAAATTACATAAAACGTAAGAGAAAATAAAAATAAAAATAAAAAATGAAGCACAAAAAGAAAAAAGGAAAGAAAAGAAAAAAGAAAATAAAATAAAAAATCAAGCATGAAAAGAAAAAGGAAAAAGAGAAGAAGAAAAGAAAAGAAAAAAAAGAAAACATACGTACGGAATAGATTTGTCTTAAAAAATACTTTTATGTAAATATACATATATCATTTTTTCATAAATATTTTTTATAAAAACAAGAGGTCAAAGTTATATTTTGAAGACCGTATCACTGTCCTAAACGACTTCTAAATCTGATACGGAGGAGTACAACATAAGAAAATACACGTACGTGGACGCTGCTCTCGTAGTCATAAATCCCGCGCCCTCGCTCGTGCACGTGGTGGGCGGCCTCAGTGCAGCATCTGTACAAGCCGCAGCGCGCGATGATTCGCTTGGGAAAATCGGCGTGCTCCCGTTCGGCTCCGTTCGGCGCACGGCTTCCGTCCGGCCGTTCGGCCGTTCAGACCGGAAGAATTCGGGGATTTCTGCACGTATGTACCCTGAATTATACAATTGCAGGTAGGCCTACTATGGAAGCATGACCAGCTTAGGAAGATGATCCATGGACCGAGTCATCGTCTTGCCAAGTGATCAAAGAGGTTGGCCCGGCCCAAAACTAAATTAGGAACATCCCTTCTTGGATTTGGCCACTACGTACACCGATTTTCCTCAAAAAAAAAAAAAAAACACTACCTACACCAGTGGATGATTGCATTTTTCATAGTTTCAGTTGCCTGTTCCCTGCTGTCGACAATACATAAAGTGAAATTTCTCTGAAGATGAAGGAAATGGTGCATGGTGGACGCAAATGGTAATTTTTATACATACTACGGATACAAAGTGAACAAAGAACCCAAAAAAAAAAATTACATTGCTGATCGTCCAAAGGGACTAGAACCGGACCAATGAATCGAAATTCAGAGTAAGCTGGGGCGAGAGTGGAAGGGGAACTGATGCATCATGATTGGGGAAGCCTTCTCATGATCCCTCTTCTTCCTCTCCTCTTTCGTCTTCTCCTTCTCTCCTGAAGAACAGCCTGATGATGCCGCATCTTTTACTGCTCGCCGTTGACCCTTAGCTTCTGCAGGCGACACCTTCCTTTCATCGGCGACGGCGACGCTGCCGCAGCATCCTCCCAAGCCCAGCACCATGATGGATCTTTTCCTCACCTCGATTTGCACCCGACTGTGTTTGAATTCTGATGAAGATGTACTACACTAGCTAATACTCCGATGATCTTGTAATCCTAAGTCTCTCTGTGAGTCTGACTGTCTGAGCGGTACGTACTGGCAGGTATTTTATAGAGGAGTGGTTGCAGAGTTGATCACAAATTGTGAGGTTCTTTTGTTGTGACGAACGAGGCTTGAAGCTTCATCCAAGAAAAAGGACTGATTGGCTTGGAACGGAAGCGCAGGGTGAGTATGTTGACTTGTTTTCTGCAAGCAGCTAAAATAAGCTGTGCCTTGGTTGCCAAGGTTCTTGAGCGTTATCTGGTTTGCAGATGAGCTTGCTGGTGTGAGTCAATTCGGCACGTGAATTTGCGGGGACTTCGATCGGGCAGATGGAAAGGGCCCAGAAACTTTGCTGCGAGGGAAGATGGAAATAGCACGGTCAGTTGAAAGCGACCGCTATATAGTTTTGGCCCTGTTCGGCAGGCTATTTTTTGGCTTACAAGGCGGCTGTGGCTGATTTGCTATGAGAGAAAAAACACTGTTCCACGGCTGATAAGCCGTGCCGATAAGCTCAGCCGAACAGGGGGTTTGTTTTTTCCCCTCTAACGACCTGTTTGGGTCCCCTGAATTGAAAAGCCTTTCCAGCGTCTCGCAGCAGGCATGCTCGATAGTGCTCAGGTCTTTTCTTTTAAAAAAAAATCAAACAGCCGATCACTATATTAAAACAGATTAGGCCATACAATTGAGCAATAAAAATAGCTAAAGACAACGCTAGGTTAGATTGGGATAACAACACGCACCACCTCACCGCAACTCTGGGCCACTGCACTCTGCAACCACGTCCGTGCACACAGTCACACAGAGAGATGTCAGGGTCAGGTACTCAGGGGCTACCGTACCGTACCGGACATGCCTAGCTACTTGATGTACTGCGACATCCACTTGAACCCTTCGCCGTAGCCCATTTTACGTACGACGCTGCACATGAAGACCTCGATGGGCCGCACTCCGGTGCCGGCGAGGTCGACGGTGCCCTTGCCGGTGGTGCAGCCGGCGAGGCCGAGGTAGTAGGCAAGCGCATGCTCAGGCGCCGCCTGCGGGATGTCAATCTTGTTCCCCAGCACGAGGAACGGCACGCCGGCCAGTGCGTCGTCCGACAGCAGCGCGCCAAGCTCCGTCTTCGACTCGCCGAAACGGGTGCCGTCGACGGCGTCCACCATGTACACCACCGCGTCGACCTGCAGGCAGGGTGAATGCAAAATTGCAAATATGGGTGAAGCTGAATGAAGCAGAACATTCAAACTCCCGGCCGGCACGAGGATCGTCAACCAGTGGTAGCAAGCAAGAACAGGCTTCAGAATGTGTACCTCGTCCTTAAGCATGTGGAGCAGCGTGGTCTTGCCGGCGTTGTCGAGGCCGAGGAAGAGGATCTTGGCCTCCTTCTGCCAGAGCCCCAGGGAGACAAACAAGTCGTAAAACCAATCCACCAGAAACATCGCCGCCGACGAGAGACCGGCACGGCACTACGGCAGTCTCGTCTCGCTCGGTAAGGTGTTAATCCTAGAAACACGACCTGACAACTGACATGACATGCATCCATCCCAGCCCAGGCTCTATATAGTCGACATAGATTTTTTTTTCCGTTTCAAAAAATTGAAGGGAAGAAGAAAAAACAGCAAATGTTTCTGTCAAGCGAGGAGAGCAGACCACGGGGACCGGAGACACCTCACCGGATGGATCCGCTGCGCCGATCTTTCATCCGACGGCTGTAGACTTGCAGGTGAGGCCGAGTCGCCGCTGCCTTCGTCCAGCGGCATGCCAACCTTGCACTTGCTGCGTGCTACCTCCACTTTTTTATTCGCTTCATTCATGGTTAGTTTTTCAGCGACTAGTCCCTTTTGTCACTACGGAAAGTGTGCTGATCATTTTTTTAAAATGTAACTTAGAAAATATTAGTAACTTTTATATCTTTCAAAAGTTTGTTATAAAAAATAGATTTAATGATCTATCTAAAAATATCAGTTATATCTTATAAATATTAGTATTTTCTTATATATATTTGGTTAAAATTAAGAATGCTTCTCGAAAAGCGAGAATGGCGGCTAAAAGGGATGGATGGAGTATAACACTACGCGGAAGAGGTAAATGGGCTTCTAGACCCAACAAACGATACATAGGAAAAGAAGAAAAAAATTCATCTGACCTCCCTCAACTATTCGTAAGTACAATTTACTTCCTGTTGGGTGAAAAGTTCAAGTCAAGTGATACAATTCACACAATCATTAAAGCATTTCAGACAGGACAAAGTCGTGTACAGAATTGTATTAATTTCGTGATCGTACCATATATGTCAGAGGGGGTATTTATAGGGCTCTAATCTTCGTATTTTATATAAAATGACTATTTTACCCCTGACTAAAACATTTACAACTCTTCCTCTATGTAAGGGCGAAGTAGTCATTTCTTCCTGATTCGGTCTTCTTTTTCACGTTCAATCTTCTTTTCTTCAGTGAACTTGTTCTTTTCAGATTATTTCTTGCTCCTCGTCTACTTCTCTGTCCAGCGTAGTTGATTTCTTACTGACGAAGTCAATAAGTGAAGTTGATTTCTTGACGACGAAGTCAATAGGCGAAGTTGAATTCTTGCCGACGAAGTCAATAAGCGAAGTTCATTTCTTGACGACGAAGTCAATAGGCGAAGTTGAATTCTTGCCGACGAAGTCAATAAACGAAGTTGATTTCTTGACGACGAAGTCAATAGGCGAAGTTGAATTCTTGCCGACGAAACCAAAGTTTTGTCTTCGTCTTTGATTTCGATGTTCATTTTTACCTTCATTCTTTTGGTGAAGTTGAATCCTGTGCGACGAAGTCGAAATACATCCTTCGCTATACTTTTTTCTATAAGTGAATTTTATTAGGATACTTTTATATTTTTCGCACTCCAAAGTTTGGGCTTGAGTTTTTTGGACGGAGTTAATTTTCCCAACAGTAGCCCCTCGCGAATGAAGGCCTACTCCAAAGGTCTGAAATTCGTGAATTTTGAATTTTTAAAGCGAAGTAAAAAAAACACCGTCCCAAACTTTAGAGTTAGCCGTTTATGACCGTTATGTTATGAACAATGTTTTTTAACGGTTAATTTCTGAAGCCATCTATATATACTCAACCGCTGGATATATATATATATATATATATATATATATATATATATATATATATATATATATATATATATATATATATATATATATATATATATATATATATATATATATATATATACATGAACACGGCAACCATTCAAACTCCAGGCCGGCACGAGGATCGTCAACCAGTGGTAGCAAGCAAGAACAGGCGCCAGAATGTGTTCCTCGTCTTTAAGCATGTGGAGCAGCGTGGTCTTGCCGGCGTTGTCGAGGCCGAGGAAGAGGATCTTGGTCTCCTTCTGCCAGAGCCCCAGGGAGACAAACAAGCCGTAAAACCAATCCACCAGAAACATCGCCGCCGACGAGAGACCGGCACGGCACTACGGCAGTCTCGTCTCGCTCGGTAAGGTGTTAATCCTACAAACACGACCTGACAACTGACATGACATGCATCCATCCCAGCCCAGGCTCTATATAGTCATATAGACATAGATTTTTTTTTCCGTTTCAAAAAATTGAAGGGAAGAAGAAAAAACAAGAAATGTTTCTGTCAAGCGACGAGAGCAGACCACGGGGACCAGAGACACCTGACCGGATGGATCTCCTGCGCCGATCCTTCATCCGACGGCTCTAGACTTGCAAGTGAGGCCGAGTCGCCGCTGCCTTCGTCCAGCGGCATGCCAACCTGGCACTTGCCGCGTGCTACATCGACTTTTTTATTCGCTTCATTCATGGTTACCTTTTCAGCAACTAGTCCCATTGTCGCTGTGGAAAGTGGGCTTCTAGTACATAGGAAAAGAAGAAAAAAAAATCATCTATTATGTAAGTCCAATTTACCTCTATTAATTAGAAAACCAGATGTTTAGACTCTATCAACTTTTGAAACCATTTGATTTACCTCCTTATTTTGCTTAAAAAAATATGAAATCAGTTTTATATTTTTTATAAACATCGTAGAGAACTTAAGCGGATGGATCAGTCTCAAATTTCCAAGCCAGGAGCTCAGCCTCTTCCTGCAGCTCTGGCTGACGCCTGACTAGTTGGATCAGCGTCTATTCTCCAAGCCAGCAACTCGTCCTCTTCCTACAGCTCTACCTATACCACCTCCGAGTCTGTCCAAATGATAGAAAGGATCTTTAGAAAACGATTCAAAGAACGGATGATCCAAAACTGACTACGTTCAAGGCATATTGGTGGGCGAAGGGGCTCTGTTATACTCCGTAAGTGTGGGGAGAAATGGAGTCATAATAATAGTTGTGTCTCAGTTCCACTTCACTTGGTTGAAGAGATGTGGGCAATGGGTTTGGTGGATGAAGACAATGAAGCCCCTGTTTTTTCCAGTCCTGACAATGTCGTGCCTGATGAACAAGTTCTGGCCATTTCGTCACAAGCTGTGAAGGGTGGCGAAGGCAACAAAACCATTCGGCTGTCGGTGTTATGCCATGGGTCTAAGGCCCCGTTTGGTTCGAGGTGTTAAAGTTTAACAAACACTGTAGCACTTTCGTCTTATTTGATAAAAAGTTTCCAATCTTGGACTAATTAGGCTTAATAGATTCGTCTTGTAAATTACTCCTAATCTGTGCCGACATGCATGCAATTAGTCTACATTTAGTACTCCATGCATTTACCGCAACATTGATGTGACGGGAGTTAAACTTTAACATGTGCAAACCAAACAGGGCCTAACTTTTTCATAAATCAATCTCTGTGAACGTATCTAATGGGGGTTTGTTATGGTCCAAGTTCTTGGTTCTGCAATGCCGATGGTGGTTTTGCCAAGGCTAGCTATACCTTCCAATCTGACCTTAAGGGCTTAAGGTTGATCCTCAAGAAGAAAAGCTATTGTTTAAATGATGCAAATACATTTTTCTACATTTTCATCTAACTATGGATGCCAACAACGTTGTCTCCAACATTAATCCTCATGATATGTGCTCAAAAAAGATAAATAATAGAAATTGTAATAAAAATAAGAAAGATTTGGCCATCAATATGGTACACTATAAACATCATCGATATAATAGCCACTAGGTCTCACCTTTATGAAAAACAACATAAGTTACCCCTAAGTAAATTTGCCTCAAAATTATCCATTCGTGCCGTTATGGTAGATCCTTCAATTTTTTTTATATAAAATACCACTTTTACCATAACTAAGAATAAATTAAAATATCCCCTCCAATATATACAACTGAACTACCAAGATATGCTATTGTGAAAAAGGTTTAAATAACCATAAAACAAGTCTATATATGTTTCTAATTACCCACTATGTCACTATTAATATGTAAATTAACTTAAAGTAAGTATATCTGTGCATAAGCGATAATATATATTATATGTTCAACAATCATAAAAACATCCTTTAAGCCTTCAAACATTATGAATATCTAACAAATTATATAAACTATTAATTTACAAAAACACTATATTTTCACTCAAACATTATTCCATACATATTGATGGATGTTTATAAAGCATATACTACTACACATATAATTTAGTGATAGAGGAAATTCAATACCTCAAACCGTGAGGAGGTTAGTGAAGGCTAGAGGTTTTTGAAATTCATTTCATGTAGATAGTGGTCATTAGACTTAAATATTAATACTCCCTTCAGATTATTAGCACTGTTGGGCCCTCCTTGATCTCATTTCAAGATCCACGTCCGATCTTGAGGGGCATGATGCGAGCTATGACCATTTATACGAAGAGAGCTGTCTAGACATAAGGTTTCTTTTTAGTGAAAAAGCTCACGTAAAAGGTACAATAAAGCACATAAGTTTCAACATATTAACCTGATAAAAAATTGAATAGTAACAAATGAGATCAAAATGTTAAAGTCAAAATCTATATTCCTGAAATTATGAGGCATGGATTGCAATAGGATCGACCATAACCTAAGCTAAGGTTTTGACTAGTTGCATTGAAGACATATAAAGTGCCATGCAAATAGAAAAAATATGGATACGAATGAAAAACATATAGATTAATTGATAAGTGTTTTATGAGTGCTTACTACTAAGTTCATCACAACCTGATAGAAATTATAGTGTTTATATATATATATATATATATATATATATATATATATATATATATATATATATAGTTAGGGAATAAATAAATAGATAAAAGTGACAAAAGTAATTTTTTATTTGTCATAGGTACCACACACAACCTTCTACTAATAATATACTTATGTTTCTTAAATCATTCTGGCCCGTGGAGGAGCACGGTGCTAGTGTATTCTAACGTAGAAGAAACATGAAAAATGTAGAATAAATTCTTACTTATTCCAATGCACTTTTATGATTTCAGTACAAAGTAAAATTAAATAATTTTGAAGTTTATTTGGAGAAAAATTATTAAGGTTCATATAAATTGTGTCACCGGAATCAAAGATAAAAAATACTCCGATTACTCTATTAACATGTCATTCATGTGCTATAAATAATAAGGGTTAAGTCCATTTTAGGTCCTCCAATTATCGTAAAAGTTTGGATTTCATCCTCCAACTTTAAAACCGGATAACATTGGTCCTCTAACTCTCGAAAAAGTTCACTTTTCACCCCTGGTGGTTTTGTAGGCGGTTTTGCATGACACTGTTTACGGTGCTGATGTAGCGATGACGTCAGCACTTATTTTTAATTTGTGAAATTAATATCTTTTTATTCGGAGCTCCAAATATAGTAAATAATATATTAATTTTGATCGTCTCGACGAGCTCTTTGCAATGGTGTACTCCGTTTTGTTGTTTGAGATAGTTTTATTTCGTGAAAAAATAAATATTTCTATAAAACAAGTGAGAATAACAAAACTCGCGGCCATCGTGTCGCTGTACCGATACGAGGAGCGGATGAATGGGTACATCCTGCTCACGCTCTACTCCGTGCACATGTACCAGGCGCTGGAGCTCGTTCTGGCGGCGGCGTCGTGCGCGCTGGTTGGGCTAGAGCTGGAGCCCCGGTTCAACCGACCCTACCTCTCGTCCTTGCTGCGCGACTTCTATGGCCGGAGGTGGAACCTCTCTGTACCGGCGCTGCTCCACCAGCGCGTGTTCTGCCCCATGCGCGCGCCTCGGCGCCCCCGTGGGTGTGCTAGCCGCGTTCGTCGTCTCCGGCGTGATGCACGAGACCATGTTCTCCTATGTCATGCTGCTGCCGCCCATAGGGGAGGCCGCCACGTTCTTCACGTTGCACGGGGCGGAGGGGTGGTGGGCTGCGCACGAGGGGTGGCCGCGCACAGGGCGGAACACGCACTGGTGGAGCAGCGCCGGTACAGAGAGGTTCCACCTCCGGCCCCAGAAGTCGCGCAGCAAGGCCGAGAGGTAGGGCCGGTCAAACCGGGGCTCTAGCTCCAGCCCAACCAGCGCGCGCGACGCCGCCGCCAGAACGAGCTCCAGCGCCAGGTACACGTGCACGGAGTAGAGCGTGAGCAGGACATACCCGTTCATCCGCTCCTCGTACCGGTACATCGACATGATGGCCGCGAGTTTTGTTATTCTCACTTATTTTATAGAAATATTTAATTTTTCACAAAATAAAACTATCTCAAACAACAAAACGGAGTGCACCATTGCAAAGAGCTCGTCGAGACGATCAAAATTGATATATTATTTGCTATATTTGGAGCTCCGAATAAAAAGATATTAATTTCGCAAATTAAAAATAAGTGCTGACGTCATCGCTGACATCAGCACCGTGAACAATGCCATGCAAAACCGCCTACAAAACCGCCCAGAGGTGAAAAGTGAACTTTTTCAAGAGTTAGAGGACCAATGTTATCCGGTTTTGAAGTTGGAGGATGAAATCCAGACTTTTACGATAGCTGGAGGACCTAAAGTGGACTTAACGAATCCATCAAGTTTGTGTTAAAAATTCATGTATTAAATTTGTTGGTGAAAGTCTTGTCCTAGTAGAACTTTTTTTGAAAGGTCATGTTCTAGTAGAACTTATCCATGCAAATCTCAGAGTACGTGCCTCTAGTACAGGATATTATTACTGTTGTGATCACTGAAGCATGAAGAACTGAAATAACTACAAGCTTGCTATAGAAGAAGAGATGTCAGTCTCTCTCCCTACTACTGCATGCTTCCCTAACTTCTGAGAGCAAGAACATAAAAGTTTATTAGCTTCTTGTTCAAATGAAAACCAGGCATGTCCCAAACCAGACCCAAGGCGAAAGAGCTGAGGTCACAAAAAACCAAGCAAAATTACAGCAGTCCAGGCCGAGAATGAAAGGGGAACTGATGCATCGCTACTGGTGCAGTCTTCTCCTTTACTACCATGGCCCTATCAACCGCCATGTTCGGCTCACTTGCTTCGCCCCTAGCTGCTTCCTCATCTCTGGCTGCCTGCTGCTTTTTAGCTTCTGATGCAGGCGGCGGCTTCTTTCCCTCTACCGCAGGAGCTGCTCCAAAGCATCTGCACAGTCCCAGAACCATCTCGCGTACGTGCTTTTTTTCTGACGACAAAAATCTACTCTTGGGTTGGTGTTTTGTTGCTAGCTTTTCTGTGTGTGAAGTGTTACTGATTCAGGAACCTATTTGTAAGGGAGCTGGAAACATTTCTTTGTGTTGAAGGATGGGGTTCAAGCTCCCAGCTGCTGAAGAGAGGAGTCGTGCTGACTCGAAGTTGTGTACCTTCACCACCAAGGTTGGCCATCAATTGTTGGGTAGTGCTAGCTAACCAAGACAAACTGACACGTCACTTATTTGGTGATTTTGCAAGCTAGGAGAGGGGAACTTCCTCGTGAAGGAAGGTGAAAATGAGGCGTGGAAATGTCAAAATGAACTCGAAGCAAGTTGCCTACATAATCAGGGTTAAATTCAGTCACTCTTGACTTGTCTGTCACCATGAAAAAGACATCGAGTACACGCATGTTCTTTCATCCCAACTTGCCACTGCAACCGTCGCAAAAAAAAAAAAAAAAAAACCCTTGCCACTGCAAGATTTTTTTTGGTTCATGCAAAACCGATCAACTCATGCAGCGGATTGACGGTCCTCTGGAAGAGAAAATTTCTTATTTGACACCGAAAATAATGCTCCTCTCTTATTTGGCACTGAAACTAAAATTCTTTCCTATATGTCCTTTAGTTGAGTTTTTCTTTCCTATTTGACATTTCCGTCAGTTCAGACAGCTAACGGTGTCAGGTCCTAGGAGAAATGTCTGTTTTACCCCTATACTGTATAACTCCTGTAGGCTCCAGTAGTGCAGAATGGGGTTGATCGGTTACCTGCAGAAGGTCTTAAGCAGCATAGCACTAGACGATTTTTATATTTAAATCCTTTTTAATAAATATTTCAATATTAACCGCCCTAGAAAATAATTTACATCCGGTAGCCCTTTTTAGTCGTGTCATTCCCAATGGCGCGACCAAATAACATAGTCGCGCCATATGCGTTGGCGTGACAAGATACGGCATATTCGACGGCGTTTTCAACATGAAAAAGTTTGTCGTGCCACCCCTGTTGGCGTGACAGTACAGTCTTGTCGCGCCACCGGGAATGGCGCGACAAGACTGAATTTTTGAAAAATCATAACTCTTTAATACGACGTCGGATGAAGATGATTTTTATATGAAAATTGTAGCTCTCGATGAGATCTACAACTTTGTAGTTTTGAGTTTTTTTGTTTGACGACGTTAAGATGCTCAAAAAAATTATATAAACTTTCAGCATAAAAAAGGGCATTTTGGTCTTTTGCTGTTGCCTTACTTAGCCAACTAACGGTAGTTGCTAACAGAGCTGACGGAAATGTTAAATAGGAAAGAAAAACTCGAAGGGAGGACATATAGGAAAGAATTTTAGTTTTAGTGTCAAATAGGAGAAGAGCATTATTTCTAGGGTCAAATAGGAAATTTTCTCCCTCTGGAATGATGACGGATGATCTCTTTTATATTGATATAAGCTACCATTTCTTTATATTTGATCAACATCCAATCAAACAACTCGATGATCCAAACGAGCCCCAAATGCCACGAATGGTTTTATATATAAGAAAATGAAATATAACATGTGTTTTTGTGGGGAAAAGGTCACGCAAATACATGAGTTTTATACATGAGAAAATAAAACACATCCTCGCAAAACAAAAAAACACTTATGAGTTTTTGGTGAGGAAGATCACCTCAAATATCAACCTAATCATATATAAATGGTGGCAGTCCTCATCAGAAATAAAAAAATGTAATGAGCAGAAAATACATATGTTAGTTATTTCTATTATTTGGATTTGCTATTTTTTTAAAAATTTTGACCACCATGGTATAAATAATAATGTTGATTCAGACCGTAAAGAAACTAGTAGCAGAATTAATAATGAATCACTACAAGTTTATAAAATATGAAAAAATGAATGATATTACTAGGGAATCAACAATTGAAGATTTCACAGTATATAGTTTATATTTATCTGAAATAACATATTTCACATAAATCTCTAGTTAAAGTGTCACATTGGCGATCACGCCACTTAAGCCTGATTTGGATCTTATGATCTAAAGTTTAGCCACTAAATTGTTTGACCACTTAACTTTTAAAGCTTCAAACAAATGGTCTAAAGTGTGGTCCGAAATTTAGCTAACCTCGTAAAAGAAGACATTAGTTCATTAGACCACACAAGTGAGCTCAAGTGATCTACAGATTAGCAACTTTAACAAACTAAACTTTAGACCATGGGATCAAAGGACCCTTATTTTATTATACTTAGGGTCTTTTGGACATTATTTTTAACATTTTTAATTATTATTTTAATAATAACCTGGTGGGAAAAGTATTTATGGATCTAACTTTTTTTGTCACGACGATCCACCAGGCATGACAGGGTTCGTCATGCTCGCACCTAAGGGTGATCCATATGTAACACCCGAGGTGTTTTCCACTAGTTAAGCAGTGGGTTTGAGCTCAAACATGGTAGATTAAGTGGTGATGAAGATGTCAAGGTCAAACCTATGGAAGCGAGCCCCAACCTAAACTTGGATGTTGCACCCTTGCTTTACATATAGTCCATTTTTAAGATATATGCTTGGGTGGTGTTATTGCAATATCTTCATGTGTCTCACCTTAGTATATTGGTCACTGGAAAAGTTTCATGATGTTTGGAATAAAAAAAAGTCACATGAAATGATAAGTTATATGCTTGTTGGAATGACTTTACTAAGTGCTGGAATTACATTATTAAGTGGATGAAAATATAGATCATCAACCAAACCTTGCAACCTTGCCCAAAAGACTCTAAATGGACTCTACAACAAAAGTCGTGAAAGGTTCGTGTTGAGCAAATGCCCAGAAAATACTCCAATGGATCACCAAGGACAATTCAAACTTTATCGCGATACTACTTTGGTCAAAGTAGAAATGTTGGTTCTATACCAGTTCTGATGTTGGACCTTAAATGAAAGTTGTAGTTCGTGTTTTGTAGAAGAAACTTTGTTTTTGGACCAAGAGCTAGATCAGCATGGAAATAAGTCAAACCGAGGCACAAAGATTGAATCTGCCGCAGTTTTCAGCACTTAGAAATATTTAAGTCTGGGAATTCCAGCACTATTATGGTTGGCATGCCGCGTTCTCATGTTTTCGTTAAGCAACTTGATTCGATCCAAAAATAGAAGTTGAAGCTAACTCATTGGAGAAGATCTTGTAAAAATATGGGAATAGTTGGATCAAGTTTGACCTCCCAAAACCCCAGAACCGAGCTCTATTTTGATCGTCATTGGCATGTTGACATTGTCATTTTGGCAACTAGTTAACCGCTAATCCGTTGCTCTAATGACCTTGACTCCTTAATGAAAAACGTAGAGCTTCATGTGGGCTTCCAACTTTGTTTTTGGTCCGAGGTCCAATTCGGCCTGTAGGAGGCCTAAAATCGACGCCCACCTCAGCCCCACCGACGCACGCCAGGTGCCCGAAGAAATGCCAATGTGGCTGGCATGCACGAGTTCGCGCCCTCCATGGCTGGACACGCGCTCCTCTCCCTCTGCCATCCTCTGCCGCATCTTTATGCCCTCCTTGATTGGATGCCGAGCTCCCCAGGCGCTCCCCACTCCCCCCCAAGCACTTGCTCTCGCTTTTCCTCGCGCTCTGCCATGACCGAGCTCGAGCAGCCGCCATGGTCGACTCCCGAGCTCACTCACTGCCACTGCTGCGTGCCATGTTTGCCCGAGCCAGCCGCGTCATCGCGTTCTCCGGTTCGCACCGCCGCCACAAGCCCCCTCTGGCAGCGCCGCCAGCTGCCGCTGCTCCTCGCCGGCGGAGCAGCTGTCGCCAGCCCGTGCAGGCTAGTGGCCGGCCTTGCACGCCGCGCCTCGGGCCAAGCCAAGCAGCCCAGCGGGTGGGTGCTGGCCCCCTGCGGCTCCCCCGCCCCTCAACCGCCTCCGACGTGCCTCCTTCGGCCGGCCTCAGCGAGCGTTCGCCTGCTGAAAATCGCGTCAAGGACCTCGCGCGACAATTCGACTAAAGGGAGGGGTCTTTCTGCACTGTCATAGACTCATGTAAATAGTGTCGCGAGGACTGTTTTGTGATTATTTTGCGGAAACTTTGGAAATTCATAGTAAATCGTAGAAAACTCGTAAAATAGCAAATGAGGACTTTTTGGAATCCTTGTGAAATTCTCTATGCAGTAGATCTATAATATGGCATATTTTAGTTTAAAGTTTTCTCTGTAAAAATAGATTTGTGCAGCTAGGTTTTTAATGCTAGATGTATTTGTCATTTTCATAACTGTAGATCTAGGGCTCCAAATGAAGTGAAATTTTTGTGGCATGCTACTCATATGATGTTTAATGTGTGGTAAAAATTTCATGAATTTTGGTTGTCATTTGAGTGAGTTATTAGTGTATCTTGCTCTCACATGAATTCTTGCAATAGCAATTTGTCTTTTTCATAGATGTTGATATACATGTCCAAATGACTTAAAATTTGTACAGTAGACTATTGGGTGTATGTAAGATCTACTGTAATTTTTATAGATTTTATTATGGACTTTTGGTATATGTTTATTATTTCACCTTGCTATTTAAATAAATTAAGAAATGCATTAAAAGAAATTATTTAATGATGAGCACTATACTTTTTGGTGATCATTTAACATGCACTTGATGATGGTTACATTGATTGTGGCCAAATGTATGTTTGTAATGTAAGTTAATATTTATTCTTGCAATTGATGCTTTCCTGGACAGTTTCTGGGACTTTGCTAATTGCACCATGAAAATGATGTTTGCTGAGAAACATGCTTATAAAAAAGTTGTAGATAACTCATTAATCTAGCTTGTGTTAAATTTTGGTGGCATTTGTCCTTGTATTTTGTGAGTTATGACTGTTCCAAGTTGGGTTCCAGAAATAGTTGTTCTCTGAAATCTCTGGACCAGATTCTGTAATTATACATGTTTGACTTGGTTAACTTGAGAATCATGCTAAGATGATTAAAGATGGATTATAGAAAATTTCATAAGCTTTCCAAAATGTCTTGTTTCATGGTTATTGGATTTGTATAACTCCAGTTATGATCCAAACATGTAGATGTTGTTTGCAGTCCAGAAATTGTCAGATGTTAGTTATGGTTGTTTATTCCATGTGTTGCTAAGTGTGGCTTATACCCTTGATGATGGTCAAGTTAAGATACTTGTGATCTTGTCAAACTTGTGTTATGCTTGATGTGCTTGCCCTCTTTAATTGGTTGTGTGATGTTAGTTAAATAGCTTTTGGTGTCGATGTCTTAATCGTGTGTTTACTTGAATGATTATGTGATGCATCTTGTGTTACCATTCATCATATTTATACACATGCATCTTGCATCTCATCTAGGTACGCTAGATGCACCACGTGAAGGATGAGATTTTGAAGCCAAACCTGAAGACGGTGTTTGGTGGACCTATCTCGAAGATGGAAGGACTAAACAAGTGTCGGAATGGGAGATGCTCGCCAAGCGAGTGTCATCTGTCAATCACTAACCTAGTGTTCGATCCCAGACAAGCCCCGGAGCATTCTAAGCCTCCTACTTTACAAAAGCAATTGAGTATATATATGTTATACATGTATTGTTGCATTAAGTTATAGGAGTTGATTGAAAACACTTGTTGCATATATATCCTTTCCTTGTCCCGTAAATATGCCTGGAATCCTATTTTGGTTCAGGATCGAAAATATTGCTTAGCCCTGCTTAGACCGGTAGCGATCGGTGATTTCCTGTCACCGGCAATTATAGGTGGTTACTGGAATACTTTAGCTATGGAATGGATGATATCCTGGAAATAACCAAGTGTTGATGGATAATTGGAGACCGGGCGGAATAAGTATTGGGCAACCAGACAGGGTTCTGGGCTGCTTGTAGTTTCCGCCTTTGTCGATTAAGGACCGATCGTTGTTGGGCCTCGAGTCATGTTGAACGCATGCCTCACATTTAGCTAGCCGAATAAGATACCTTTCGACCGCGAAGCTGGGAGATTATTCGGGCCGAGTGGATTGCCCGCAACGCACTGTACCAGTGTAGTAGTGGCAGGAAACGGGGGCGCGATGATAAGGCCAAAGAGCAGTCGGGCGGCCCCCGGGTACATGTGGTTCCTGGCAAACTCGCGACTTTACCTGAATAGTTGACTCGGTGACCAATACCTCACTTTAGCGGGTGAGTGAGGTTTGTGTGAGGAATAAATTACCAGCTGGTTAATAATCGATTCGAATCGCCATCGTTCACTGGATAGTGAACACTTGACTCGAGTTACAACATCGTAGTAATGATGATGGAACACGAATGGTTATGTGGATGATGTTGGAAATGCTAAACCTGAAATGGTAACCTTTGATGTTAATGGTTAATCAAGTGATTGCTTTAGCATAGGTGCTTACCTAGATTGAATAGGTTATAATAAAGATGATGCAAAAGGACTTAAATTTTTATGATAACTTATGCTTTTCGCAAATGAGTCAAACTAGTCCACTGAAAAAAAGCCTTGCATACTCCTTAGTGTCATATTATTTCTGGTTTATGACGGGTAAGTCTAGCTGAGTACCTTCTCGTACTCAGGGTTTTTTACCACTTTTGCAGGTTGTGATTTAACATAGCTACTGCAAGAATTGGTTGGCTCCTACTGTAATGGCGGAGTGTGATCATGGGTATGATCCTTCTAAGCTATCTTATCTCTCATGCTTTTGTTGGAAATTGACCTTGGTACTGGCATGTATTTGAATTAAGGTGATATTAGTTTCAAACTACTTTGCTTCCGCTACTTTTGAACTTGAGTTGTAATAACTCTACTGAACTCCGATATATGTTAAATTACTTATAAAATGGATGTAACATATGACCTGTTATGTTGGACCACTACGATCTTGGCTTGTATGTTGGTTGGTTTGAAATTCCTCGTGATTTTATTGGACTACCGGAGTTATAAGAGCTTAAGTACGAAAATTTAATCGCTCTGGCGATTGTTTTTGTACTTTTGTTCTTATAATTTGGGCGGTTCCGTGACACTATACCAGCATGGCAGGGTTGCGGGGCCCGCTCTATCGCACCGGGACCCTCCTGGCATGACATCTTGTCACACCATCCCACCTGGTGTGACAGGCGGCCTTGTCATGTCATGTCATCTCGTCTAGTGCAACAAAAGGCCTGTTTAGTTCAAAAAGACTAAAAAAAATTTATACAGTGCCCGGCACATCGAATCTTTAGACGCATGCATGGAACATTAAATATAGGTAAAAAATAATTAATTGTATAGTTTGTCTGTAAATATCGAGATGAATCTTTTGAGCCTAGTTAGTCCATGGTTGGACAAAATTTGCCCAATAACAACGAAAGTACTACAGGAATTTTTCTAAAAAATTTTAGGATCTAAACAAGGCCAAAGATTAATACAAAGGACAATGACAGGGACACTTTTTCTTATCTTCTTTTTCTCCTACCCCATCCCCCTTCTCCCCGCCTATGCTTGCTTTTGTGGGTGGAGATTTGCAATCTCGTGGATATTTTTTCTAGATCAGTGAAGAAGATTTGTGCATAGTTTTTTAGACGTGCAACTCTAGGGTGCTCTTACAGATTATCAGATCGGTGTGTTGGATTGTCTATTTGGATGTATCACAAGGACCCTTACTGGAATGGAGATAGAATAGGTCAGTGGATCTTCTATCCCTGAGGTGATGTCAAGACATGACATGAAACGTGTCTCTCTACATTGGGGAGTGAAAGTCTACCTGGACTGTTGGACGATGTTATCGAACCATCTATCTATGCCCACAGTGATCCTAGGAGTTATTTGACTAAGTGTCATGTTGGTGGCCATCTAGTAGTATAGGCGAATCGTCCCTACGTGCATGTCACAAAAGGACCCTCTTCATATATACTAGTAGGAATGGCGCGCCCCTGCGCGCCGAGGAGAAACTATTGTAGGTTATGATTAATACTAACTTTATAGGTCTTATGGCTCATATAGTAATAATCTGAATGACTAAACCACATTGATGTGCACACAAGTTGAAGCTACACAGTGCAGATAGAGTAAATATTAGCAACAAATGAGACTGGCATGAATTAGCAAAATGTTTCCAGTAAATGCTAGAATCAGTGTTGCAGCATAGTACAGACATGACATTGGCATGAATAAGGAAAAACTTTACAGTAAAATGCTAGAATCAGTGTTCCAGCATTGTACAGAACTAAAAAACTCTTGCTTGCTAAAATAAGTGGTGCAACACAAGCTCTCTTTTGAGTAAAATGCAGATACTACCAACAGACTCACTATATCTCACATAAAAGATAAGTGTTGGTAGCCAATTTTACCTCTATGCCTGTTCAGATTGATAAGCTGTAGACCTATCACCTATGTTCTTCTGTTTCCATAAAATAAACAAATATATCTGTTGAAGCTTATCATCACTCTATAGGTGGATAAAGGTTCAGGAAACATCACAAATTAATGGAAGGACCATTACGTCCAGAAGTACAGGGTAGGAGAAAAGAAACGTCCTAGCATTAAGCATCAACATGCACTCCTGCAATAGATGAAGACCGAGTTGGTTAAATTAAATCTGGTAGCATCACATGAAAAGCAACTGAAAGAAGCATATCATTTCGTAATTCCAAACGGCAGCTAAGATCATAGACCTCAGGTTCATCAGCAGGAATAGTAAATCAAAGCAAAAAAAACTACATAAGGACATGGCACTCCACACCTGAATGCCTAAATCGCTAGGCACATACATCAGATCTAAGAAGCAAAATTTGGACCAACATGTAAATGCAATTAATGAAGAGAAGCACACACACACCTTTCGCTCGAGGATGACCACTCCGCTGATGGGAAATCCTCTACGACCATCTTTTTTTGGAAAGATGGAAATAGAACCTGATTCTGCTTTAGCCCCAAACTACAAAAAAGGTAGTGACAGAGATCAATCAAGGGTGTGTGTCATGTCAAGTTGAAGACTTTCAGCCATGACAGTTTGAAGACAAGGAGATGAAAATCATTATGGACTAAATAAGAACTGGGCACCTCCAGTAACACATGAGGCAACCAAGGTAATAAGCATCATATATACACTGTTCACATGGATTAAGATGGTACCTGCAGTCCTGTACTTACTGATGCAAAGTGACTAAGGCCCTAAACAAAGTCTTAAACTCACCTATTTTCTGGAGATAGCCTACGAAGATCATGTTGGATAACACACTCCAAGAGGCAAGAGCCCATATGCCTTGAGAAATATTCAAAGCTTATCTATTATCTGAAAAGCGGATGGAATTCACAAGAGGTTAATTAGCATAATGCAAATGGCAAAAACTACATCCGCCGAAATTTGTAAATGCACCTCTTCATAATTCCAATTATTATTCATCTAATTCTTTGCATATCTAATACGAAATTGAAAAAAATCAGCAAAACAATGTCAACACTAAGCATTACTAATTGTCTGCATGGATATGCCACTTTGTTTTTGTTTTCGTGATTCCTGAGATTGAAAGGATGAATGGTCCAAAATTTGAGTTGCCATTCAATGGATTGGCAAGCAGTGTGAGGGTGTAGGAGTATAGAGTTTTGCTAGATCTCACCCTGCTGCTGCTGCTGTGGATGGGCCAGTAGCTGTGCTGTTAATTGAGTGGACTGTGAGTGGGAGGCAAAATTAATAGGCAAAGTTTAAAAGAAGGGTAATAAAACGATAAAAAGCAGGAACACTTGGGTAAAAATTAACAAACTTATATTAACTAAAAAGTAGTATGATGGCCTGCGGATTTTAATGTGGCTGTCTCACATGGTTCCATGATCCTTGTGTTTCTGCAGGTATTAGAGGCTAAGCAGTGCAAATTTACTATTGCCTATATCTGGATAAGTGGGTTGATTAGTAGGCATTGGGTATAAAAATAATTTGTTAGCTTAAATATTTACTAAAGAACACCTGTTGATTAAGAGACACAGTGATCAGGTAGGTAATAGATAAACGGAGTTGTATTAATGTAGAGGGATTAGTTCTTACCACAGATTGAAGATAGGAATTAATCATCAACATAGTATTCATAGGTTCTACGTATAGACTTCTTCATTTTTCTCATGCAAACCAAAAATGGCAAAGAATTAAAATAGAAAAGGAGAGGAAGAACATGAAAAAAAAACCAGATAAAACACCATTAAGTGTGTTAGCCACTTTGCAAGGGCATGGATACCCTACAAATAAGCAAAAAAGTGTATTAACCACTTTGATCTCCTCGCATCAGCCCTCCATCATTAAGTATATATCAATCTGGTGTAAGTGATAAACAACGGGCCCAAATGAATCAAACAAGCAAATGAAAACTGGTTAGAAGCTGGCCCGATTCATCTGATCAGGAACTACCAAAGCTATCCACTGAGTGGCAATTGTGAGATGTAGCACAACTGATTTTGGCACACGGTAAGCAGAATAAATGTAACCTATGGAACAAAAGCTCAGTTTCAGTCCCACATCAAGATAGAGTGGCAAAACTATTCTAGAAACAGCATATAGGAACAAACAATTGTAGGAACAACGTGCCTAGAACAGCAGGCTAAGAGTAGCAGTAAAGAACAGGAGAGCAGGAATCTCCTAATAAGCAAAATAGGATGCCACAAAATGCAAGAAACATATGAACCTACATACTCACTAATCAGAACGAGAAGACTTGTAGTAAGGCTGGTTATTGGCCTAACCACCGCGAAACACCTGGCGGTCAATGCACCAGCAGAAGGAAAAATTAGCACTGACAGATTCCAGCATGGCTTGACAAAAGAACTACTCGGTGAGGGCATACAAACACACCAACGATGTCTGAACTATGAAAGTAAGCAAATAGTAGGAGCACAGCAACACAAATAGAGTTTTTGCAATGGACAAAACAAGGTTGGCACCATCACAATGAAACGGGTTACTACTGTAATAAGGTCTGGTTTTCGTCGACGTGGAAAACATAATTAAATGGAAGCGATGCATAAAGAAAATGTAAAGTGCAAGGGAAAAAAGATTCTCACCCAAACAGCAGATGAACAGATCGGTTAGCAGCTGATGCTGATGTGAAAATCACTACGAAATATCAGCTCGTCATTGCACAAAAAACAGGGAAAAACCAGTTTGCAGTAACCGAACATTTATAATGTAGTCTGCAGAATTTTAAAAGAGAGAAAAGGATCATAGCTTACCAACATAGAAAATACCTGCAGCTGTGTTATACACACGGAGGCTGAGAAGTACATTAAAATGTGGTATGAGGAATTATATGAAACAATGTGTAGTGAAAACGTAAACAAAGTATATAAATCTAATCTAAAAATAAGAAAGATCTTTATTATGAAAGCCAACACCTGCATACGCATGTGTAGCATCTGCATTCAGAAAGAATAACATCACACTTAGAAATGACGGTAAGAGTAGCTAAATAAAAAAAACCGAACACACAAGCAGTATAGAGCCACCATCTCAATAAGTGAACATAGGATCCTGAAATATCGCTAATTAGTCCATCAATAATATTTGTATCTTTATTCAGTCAGCGAAAACTTTTATTTTCGGTGGAGAACTAAAGCAAAATCATTATTATTAAGTATGGAGCAGAGATAGTTGCTTAGACGGGTAACTATGTTTGTTAGACACAAAAAAGACCCAGGACAACCTGCTGCAAACAATTTATGACAAACGACTAAAGAGGTCAAATTGGAAGGAACATATGGTAAACTGAATGCAGAGGTGGCTAACACTGATCAGTTATGAAAATAAGCAGCTCTACTTACCCATGCTACACATGATCAGTAACAGCTAGGGAAATACATGGAGTATGCCCAAAAGGAATTTTAATTCTATATATGCTGGGCCTGAATAATTTGCTAGCCATAAAAAGTATATAATGTTGACAGTAATATGAGGTGCCTTTGAAACTGACACCAAAACCGAAACATAAGCAGAGAAAAGATGTTACACATTAGTGTTTGAGATCCGTGTCCAATATATCCATGTAGACATTTCATAAAAAATCATGAGGGCACTTTGCAGGACATCATACCTACAGAGAAGGGGTCACATGGTCATAGTATTAACATGTTATCAGAGGAGCACCCATATATAAAGACAAATCTGATACTATGATAACATGACAGCTTCAGAAACAACTGACATATACTAACTAAGTTATGTGGCGACCAATTAATAAGAGAAACTAAAACTAAATCACCAAGCCTACCTGAGTAGTAATCAGTTATGAAGATGAGCAGGTCTCTTTACCTATGGTACAAATGATCAGTAGCAGGTAGGGAAAAAATTAGAATCTGCCCAAAAGGAATTTTAATCCTATGTTGGTCCTGAATATTTTTGTTAGCCATAACAAAGATATATAACACTAACACTAGCATGCCTTGCCTTTGAAGCTGACGTGCAAATCAATGTTTTTTTCGCAAAAGCAATACATCTGTGTCAACCAATTTGTAAAAGGCGAATAGATGGCTAAAGCAGCAACTAAACAGTTTGGTGATTTGTAGAGAAAGGGAGGAGGAGCCGGCATCATCACAAAGACATAAAGACACATTAGTTGGCACGCCAAAAATAGACAACACATATCCGTTAGATCCCAGGGAAAAAATCAAAACAAAAACTGAATCAAAACAAAAGGGAAAGTTCTTGGACATCTAGAATCATAAACCAGCAGCAAGCACCCACAATCTGGCACACCTTACTCCAAGGAGACGACATGTCATAGCGACACCTCAGGATCATCGCGTCGGGGGCGCAAGGGATGGAGCAGTGGCGGCGCTGGCAAGGGCAGGGCGGCAGCGGAGCTTGCGGAAGGGAGGCTCCAGAGGGCGGCGCGTTGGCAGTCACCACTGCTGTGGCCGGCGAGCACATCCACACTGGAGAAGGGCATGACCGCCAAGGGCTGGGTCGAAGATAGGCCGGCGCGCCCCGTAGCACAGGCTGCTAGGGTTTCCTGTAGCACCTGCAGCACATGAACACACAGGGAGGAGGCACCACCGGGGGCAAGCGATGCCGGCGGCTACTGACGGGGCCCAGTCGCGAGGGGGAAGGAGGAAGAGGGCGCCCGCAGCTGCCACAGCCGGCTGTGCAGCCGTCATTACCCTGTCCGTGTAGGGATGGAGAGGGAGAGGGAGGGAGCGGCGCTGCGCACGGAAGAGAGAGGGAGAGGGAAAGATACACGATGTGGTGGAGGGGCTAGCAGGCGGAGGGCATGGCTGCAGGCACCGCGGGAGGCGGCGCCGTAGAGTCCACCGTCGCGTGGGGACGGAGCGAGCGAGGAAGAGGACGGGGAAAGGTGCGGCCTTTTTTGGCCGACGGCGACGGACGAGAGGCGAGCCATAGGCGCGGGCGCAAGCCAATGCGAGGGGGAACCAATCAGAAGCCGCGCGAGTCTGACAGCGCTGAGGTGGACACGCTCGGCGAATTTCGGGCGACGTGGCCTAAAAACGTAGACGGGGTTTGCCTCCGGCTTGTTGGGTTAAACTAGAGAGAAAAAGTGTGCTCAGACCCTCCGCTGGTAGTGGTGAACTGTCCGTGTGTGATCATATAGTGTTTTAAGAGCAAAAACAACTAAGGCCCTGTTTGGTTTCTGAATCATTCAATTTAACTCCCATCACATCAATGTTACGGTAAATGCATGGAGTACTAAATATAGACTAATTGTATGCATGTCGGCACAAATTAGGAGTAATTTACGAGACGAATCTATTAAGCCTAATTAGTCCAAAATTGGAAATTTTTTGTCAAATAAGACGAAAGTGCTACAACGTTTGTTAAACTTTAACGCCTCTAATCAAACAGGCCCTAAGTGTTACTTTCATCGACCGTTCAGCTACACAAGCACACAGGCCATAGGTAGCCTGTCTATTGCTAGGTTTTTTTCGGTGGACCGTTCATAGGTGGTGCAGGCGGCCTATGTGTCGGTGCACATTAGGCACTCCGAAATCCAAATCCAGGGCTACTAAGTGTAGATTGAGTTGGGGATTTGTGTTGATCTTCTTCTAAGGTGTTTCTAAGGACCTTTAGAGCTAATCTACCAAGGTGGATATCCTAGATTGTGCTTTGGTGAAGCTTAATGTCATATTTGATGATTTTGCTAAGGGTGATACAAACTAAATTGGTCTCTATTCTTTCAAAAAAAACTAAATTGGTCTCTAGGATTGCATGGATGGCTTAAGGCGATTCACCATCCTTAGACTACCAGCAGTGGGTACTCTAAAGCGATACTCTAAAGTATGAATATAGAGTAAAAACTGCTGCACTGGGTACTCTAAAATGATACTCTATCATTTCTCTTACTCTATATTTAGAGTGGTACAGTGCTTACTCTATAGTGGACAGTGGCGGGCCCCACTAGCTAAACAAAGGAAAAAATGCTATAACTCACAAACCAAAAATCCAAATTAAATTTCGATTGCACCATTAAATTCGTCTCAATAAATCTTTCAAAACCAGATTACACATGGATATATTTAGATAAAGTGACAAGTGGGTCCCACAATGGATAGAGTGGATAGAGGATGATATAGAGGATGGATGGGTGCGGGAGAATTGAGTATAGAGGAGAGAATCTCGCTGACTGGGACGTATAGAGGATGAATATAGAGGTCCATGAGTGCGGATAGCCTTAGACCAAGATGTGCCTAGAGAAATTAATAGTGAGGTATGGATAGGCTCCTTAGACTATCCGCACTCATGGACCTCTATATTCATCCTCTATACATCCTAGTCACCAAGATTTTCTCCTCTATACCCAATCTTTCCGCACCCATTCTTCCTCTATATCATCCTCTATCCACTGTGGGGTCCACTTGTCACTTTATCTAAATATATCCATGTGAGATCTAGTTTTGAAGAATTTATTGAAACGAATTTAATGGTGTAATCGAAATTTAATTTGGGTTTTTAGTTTGTGAGCTATAACATTTTTGCAAGTTAAATAGTGGGACCCGCTAAAGATTCCCTCACCTCTCTCCTCTCACTCCCGCTGCTGCTCTCTGTTCACTGCTGCTGCGTGGCTCTGAGGCTTGTACCAAATTTGGCAGATGAAAATGAGGATAGCGGACGCGTGCGGGTGGTAGCGTACCCCGCTGCAGAACTTTTCCTCTGCTAAATCATTTATCGGTTGCAGTAGCGAACTGGAGTGCAGATGGTCTTATTTCTCCTTCTTCTCCACTACTGTCTTCTTGCTCCAACACCAATACAAGGGGATGAGGGCCCTCCTAATATAAGCAATCACCCTGTTTGGCAGGCTGTTTCTGCGGCTTATAAGCCGGCTGTGGCTGTTTTGTTGTGAGAGAAAAACACTGTACCACGGCTGATAAGAGCAGCCGAACAGGGTGAATGTTGATAGACTGAGGTTAGGGAGGTTCTTGGGACGTCCTTGACTCCTTCCTCTTCCTAGCCTTCACCTTCTCATTCTTCCTCCTCCTTAGGCGTTCTTCTTGTTCTTGGGTGAGTGATAGAGGAATATGTAGGAGAGTGGGAGAGTGTGTGTGTGAGTGGCTAATGTGTTGGAGCTGGAGATGGTGCCAGCTCACCTAGCAAGTGGTGCTGGTGAGAGGAGAGCAGCAGGACAGCAGTAAAATGCACCAACAGCACTTAAACTCGGCAGAGGATATCATTTAGGTCACAAAACTCCCAAAATGCATATTCATGTACATGAATTAGGCACATGATATGTCAAAGGTCCAAACGGGTCCAGACTAGAGCCACTACTAAGTTTAGGGCGGGGCCACTGGTGTATTTTACTCTTGGATAGCTCAACTCTGATTGCTGCTTGTTGACTGTCACTACACCACAACACTAAAACAGCATTGGATGTCCGTTGCTAAAGATAAAAATTAGCATTGAACGGTCCGTTGCTAAAGGTGTCCCTCAGATCCTACGTCGCTAAAATTCAATACTTTGATGGATGGTCCGTTGCTATAAGTATTCTATTTTTGCGTTGGATCATCCGTCGCTATATATCAGTAACTGAGTCAGATCATCCGTCGTTAAATTTTGGCCCAAAAGTGATATGTTTCCATGACCCATTTTGGTTTATGGCCCAACTGGCCTGTTAGACCGAGCAATCATCATCCACCGTCAGATCACGATCAACGGCTCACATCTCGCCCACCAAACAAAACCCTACCACCACATTTAATTGCCACAGCGCCGCTTAGGGATGAAAACGAAAATGATAATCTCCGATTTTCAGAAATCGTTTTCGAGTTTTTTTTTTCTGATTTTTAGGCCTAAATGGAAACGGTAGCAGTACTCGAAAAAAACGAAAACGATAACGGTAAAAATAATCGAAAACGAAAGTGAAAATGATTTTGCTCTCTTCTGATCATTTTCGAAGATTCTCGTATTTAGCTGATAATTTACCGTCGGCAATTACCAATTCAAAGACCTTTAATTAATGAATCCTGATTTATTTATAGACTAATAAGGCAATTTTTTTGGAAAGGAACCCATCTGCACACACAAGCACGTAAGGTGAATATTTTTTTAAATGAACTATCTATACGGAAGTATTTCATTTGTATAACAAAAATGCAATCAGTCAATCACCCAATCATTTGCTACACCCGTAACTCTAGCCACGAACGCGAACGGACTCGGGTGGCAAGCGCCTGCACCTAAGATAGTGTAAACTGTGTGGTTTCAACTTGTGATTTTGTCAATTGTGGCTTTATTTATCATTGTCATATGAGATAGGTCGAGCTATATGAATCTTCTGATGTTCTATGATTTGGCGTGTTTATTGTTTTTGAGGATATCGTTTTCATGGATTCCAATCGTTATCGATGTATTTTTTGATCGTTTATTATCATTTTTAAAATTATCGAAATATTGGTGCCGTATTTATTTCTGGCAATATCGTACCTTTTTAAAAAAAAAACTGTGAAAATGAAAGTGATTTGTATCGATCGTTTTCATCCCTAGCGCCGCTCCTTCCCTCTCCACCGGTCACAGCCACGACGTCGCTCCTCTCTCCATCCGCGCGCACCACCCAGCAGGCGCCCCTCGCCGCGCGCACCATCAGAAGGCCTGCGCCGCTGCTCACCCGCCGCCGCCGCGGCCCGGTTCCTCCCCGCGAACGCGGCCTCCACGGTGGCCATCTTCGCTCGCTCTATCTCTTGTGTGGATGCCGTGCGGTTCCTCGCGCCGCGGCCCGCCGAGGTGAGCCCGCAGGCGTAGCAGCTGCTCTCCATCTTCCTCTCCACCATCACGGCCCTCGTGCTGGGCCCGCTTCCCGTCGGCGCCTGGGCCTTCCCGACTCGCCTCCACGAGAGCCGCCAACTACCAACGCCAGGTGCCCCCGTCTCCATCGGGCTCTCCGCCGGCAACGAGCCTCCACCAGGAGGTATGCCCAAGCCTTCTCCCTCCCTTCGCCCTTCCCTCCCCTCCCATCCTGCTACGCAAGACCGAGCACCCAAACCCTAGCGCAAGCATCTGTGTTCGGATCTGATCTAATCAAATCGCCGCGTGCGTGCGCTCCCGCAGGCGGCCACCATCGCGCATCAGCATGGCCACCTTCGAGCTGTACCGGAGGTCCACCATCGGTATGTGCCTCACCAAGACGCTCGACGAGATGGTCTCCAATGGCACCCTCAGCCCGGAGCTCGCAATCCAGGTCCTCGTCCAGTTCGACAAGGTGGAAATGCTCCTCGTCTAATTTTATCTCGGTGTGTGGTTTCCCAGCGGCAAATCTAGTCATTGATATTTGCCCTTCTGTGCTGTTCGTCTAGTCCATGACAGATGCTCTGGAGAAAATTTAAATTGTATAGATCTTGATCTGAAATGTAGGGCAGCATTTTATATTAGATCATAATGTGGGCAGCATTACATCTGTACAACTGGTCAACTGCAATAACAAGATCAGTTCGAAACTGTAAAATGTCAGTGTCGATTTTGTCTGATTTTAGAACCTTTGCTCAAACCTTTGCGGACAATGAAGAAACAACTCTATGTATTTCAAAAAAAAAAACTCTATGTATTTCAATCAACTGACAGGTACACGGCTATGTATAGAGCACACAATCAAAAGAATTTGATACTGCTAGATAGAGTTCATTGCCATCTAAATGTATCTGTTGGGCTGGCTGTTAGTTAGCTAGTACCCCTGCCCCTATATACACCCATCTATTCTTCAGCTACAACACTGCAGGGTGCCATATTGGGTGAATGTGGACACCAACCTCATCTTCTCCATACAAAATAAGGTTGGTCGTTGAATTGTATGCTGCTCTGTTATTTTCACTGGTTAATTCCGTAAGACCAAGCTTAATTCCAATTGCACAATAATTTAGTTATTATGCACCAGAGGTTGCATACTTGCATGTCCATTGCCTTACTCCATGAGTTAAGAATTGAAGATACTGAGTTACTTGCATTGGGATTAATTGAATGTTGACACATCATAGCTTATCTGTACGTTACCTTGCCACAAGAAAAGGCTGCGGTACAATTTCACTTTGTTATAACATCTACAGTTCTCTAGATTCATATCCCTACATATGGATAAACGCTAATGTGGAGCTACTGATTCTTACAAGATACTGATCCTCCAAAGTTTGTCCAACTAGCAATACAAAATATATTGAATTTGATACAGCTGCAGACATCCTGAGCTTTGGTCTGATGTTTGCTGTTCTCATTTGTAATTGCTTTGAGTTCAGATTTAGTTTAAATGGCAGCTTATTATGATATATTTGGCTCAAGCAAATGAAGCACATATTTTTAGTAAAAGCCACATGCAGGGTCCTTGTCATTAATCATCATTACTTGGTTTGTAATCTTGTTTGGACATTTAGCTATGTTTCTGTCAGCCTGCTAGTAGCATCAACATTTACTTGGTTCAGCTACAGGTTTGCATTATCATTCAGAACAAGTCAATGTGTGTATTCAATTTAATTATGAGCCATGCCATTTTCATACTACAAAAAGATCAATGCTTGCCTTTCAAAATTTATGAGCAAGTCTATAGCTTTCGTTAATTTCTTTGAAACTCATGGAGAATGTACAGCAACGTTTATATATCTGATTTTCTTACTAAAAAATTGTAATGTGTTCAAGTAAGGTGGCTGCCATGCTATTCTCACTTATTTGGACATGCTATAGCTTGATGCACATGAGCATATCAAGACTGTTAAGACTAGCTATTCCAGTGTGCTATATTCATGATAAGACATTGAACTGCACTTTGTGGCCTCCCTGTTGACTGAAATGACAAGAAACAACTGATCTGTTACTGAAGATTCACTTCATTTATACACATTTTCTCAGTTGACTGAAAATGGACTGGTTTTGGTATAATAATTTGATCTTCTGTTTTGTGTACATATGCAGATGAAGCTGTGGACTAGTCATGTTCATCAGTGGACCAACTTGGAAGTTGTGGACAACACATGTATGTTTGTTTTTGTTCATCAGTTATATATATATATATATATATATATATTGAGACAAGTATAGCTTGGTGTTAAGTGACATGATTAAATATGTACTCCAGTTTGATAATTGAATGAGTATGGTTAATGTGATCATTTGTGTATGACGTCCTAAATCTGTGTAAATATTGCATTGGTCTTGTGTTTGATCCAGTGTATATGAGTTTTAGATATAGAATGTTTTAATTTTTATCTTGTTTAATTGAGCTCGATGGACTGTCTGTTGCTAAAAGTTCTTATTGCGATGAACTGTCCGTTGCTAAAAGCTCTAACAGGCTGTCCGTTGCAAAAAGTTGGACCGTCGAACTGTCCGTCGCTGTATACATTCAACGACGGCTTCATTAGCAACGATAGTGGTCCGTCGCTATAGCCTTTAGCAACGGACTGTCCATCGCTGTACACCTCTTTCAGCAATGGATTGTCCATCGCTGTTTAAAGGTTGTGGTGTAGTGTGTATGGTGGTGCTGCCAGACAGTACGTCAGGACACACTCTAACTGACTTTGAGCCGCTGATGTTGAACCGTTTGAGACGGTTTCTAGACTACCCATCACTGCAAAAGTAATGCTAGGCTTAATAGCTTTTGACAGTGAATTTTCAGAATTATGTTTTTTTTATTGATACAATGAGGAAGATGAATAGGATTATCAATGTTTGGGTTGTTACAGGCAGTGTATTCATCACTAAGGCTAGTTTTGGTGGGGATTTCATCCACATTAGGGTGCCATGCAGTCATTTTTTATGACATGACAATATTTTTAAAAGGAGACAAAAGGCTATGTTGTTGTTGTTGTTGTTGTAGAGAAGAAAATAATTTTCATCTAGATGAATCACAGTTGGCTCTGTTTTCGACTCTAAATGAGTCGTGGAATTGGATGTTATAGAGGCTATGAAAAAATAAAAGTAAACTATGCATTGAGAGCTCTTGTTTCATCCATATTTCATTACAGTCTAGCTGATATGGTAGTTCTGAAAACAACACACCATGAAATCTTGCACTAAGAATAACCTAATAATGGTTATCGTCCATTAATATTGATCTCATGTGTCCTCATATATGTTGTTTTCCTTCTGCAGAACACGCAAAGAAATCTATGGCAGACGCCTCATGTGTTGTACTACATATTTTCCAAACAAGCTAAGACACACGAGAAGTAAAGGTGATGACGTCAAGGAAATTACAAAGAGTAAATTGCACTGTGGGTATCTAAACTATTTGGTGTTTCACAGATGGGTACTCCAACTAAAAAACGTAACTTCTGGGTACTGGAACTATACTTACGTAACTTCTGGGTACTTCAACTAAAAACGTAACGTCTAGGTATTGGAACTATACTTGGGTAACTTCTGGGTACTGACGCTTGAGCAGCACCGCGCCCACGTCGTTGGCAGCGGCGCTCGCTCGCCGTGGGACAGGCGGAGCAGAGCTCCCGCTCGCACGCACCGCGCATGCCGCTGTAGGCGAGCTGCCGTGGAAAACCACGCCTTGCTTATGGCCGCGCAGCGCCCGCGCTAGGGCCCCACCGGTGGCTGCCCTCGTCGACATGGACTGCTACGCGCTCTGGGTGTGGAGTCCGGTGGCACTGACAGCCACGCTCGGCACCAACCACGATGTGAGGACTAGCGATGAAAACAGATGGAAACGAACGGAAAAACCTTATTTCTACTTCCCTTTCTATGTTTTTTCCGTCCGTTTTCAACGCTAGTGAGGACCCGACAACTCCCTCTCTCTGCTCAAGCGCCAGTACCCAGAAGTTATGTAAGTACAGTTCCAGTACCTGGATGTTACGTTTTTAGTTGAAGTACCTACAAGTTACGTAAGTATAGTTCCAGTACCTAAAAGTTACGTTTTTTAGTTGGAGTACCCATCTGTGAAACACTAAATAGTTTAGGTACCCACAGTGCAATTTACTCAATTACAAACGAGCCAGGGCCGAGAGATCACAGCAGTCCATGGCGAGAAGGGAAGGGGAAGTGGTGCACGACGATGGGTGCTCGCTCGTTCTTCTTCTTCTTCTTCCCCTCTAGCTTTGCAACCTTGAGCTGATCATCTCCCGTCTTCTGGTCGCAAGCTCCGTTGACTTGGACTGGTTGCTGCTTCTTCAGCTCTCCATCTCCGGCTTTCGCCGGTGGTGAGGCGGTCGTGTTCGTCGTCGCTGCTTCAGGAGAAACACCGAAAGGCCTGGCCAGGCTGCCGCCGATTCCGAGCTGAGCCATCGCGTGCTTGTGGTTTGCTTGCTGGTTGTTCTGAATGTTGAGTTAGGGCTGCGTATGCGAAGCTAGCTAGTGTTGCTGATGCAGGGTATGAGTAGTATATAGTCCTATTTATAGTGGAGTTTCTGACATTTCCTTCTGCTGATGAAGGATGTTCTTGGAGATTTTGGGATAGATGGGGAGCTTACACGCAGGCAGGCAGGCAGGCATGCTTCAGGTGGAATCCTACTCCCACGCACTGCTGACTGCTGATGCTGCTGTATTCCTTCGGCACGGTCAAAGTCAAAACCGACTTGTGAGTTACGGTAGAAAGGTCAGCAGTACTAAGCATAATTAGGAGTAATTTGCATGCGACGGATGAGTTGAGGAAATTTCTTCGAAGTTCCCAAAAAAGAAAATGACCGCGTAGAGATTGCAACATAGTACTCCTTCGCTCTGTGTAGTAGTAGTCTCTAGCATGGTGAAATAATTATTTGTGCGGACGTTCAAATTTCCAGCGACAGATCAAATTCGGGCTACTCCACATACCCATGCACAGAAGCCAGAATCCAGGGCCGCGCCGCACTTCAGAACAAATTGAAAAAAAAAGAACTCCTAAAATTTGATTTCATAATAATACTACGTCACATATAGATATGCTAGGACAACAAAAACTAGTGGTTTCGAAATTTGAAAAGGAGTAACGCACTAAAGAAATCTCACAGGACGGCCAGGATCTTGCCGAATGAAACCGTCAGATAGACAGATACAAGAACTAAACCAAAACAAAGTCCCACGTGCCATGTGGCACACGGTGGCAGGTTAACGAACCCCAACCCACTACACGAGTGGTCGTTTTCACCTGACAGCGCCGTCCTCGACCATCTCCTCTCCCAGCATGCCACGACAGGAGAAAGTTCGTCGCCGGTCGCTCTCGTTTATTTCCGCCACAGCACTCGATAAACTATTTTAGTAGCAAAGCCCACGTTGGTTTGACTGCGGACGCCGCCGAGGTGAGCATCTACCGAGTCAGGTCAGAACGAGGGAGTAGAAACCTTGGCAACCAAGGCAGTGTCAGCATCATATCCGCAAGCTGATTCGAGCAATACAAGCCCAAGGGACTCGTTCACTCGTGGTGTGTTTAGTTCGAGGATCATTATAATCACTAATTAAAAATAAAATATATTAATTAGCACTATACTACTCTAAGGCCAGTCTCAATGGGGTTTCATCAGAGTTTCATAGGCATTAATTATGCTGATGTGGCACCATATTAATGAAGAGAGAGATGATAAGAGTTTCATGGGAGCAGAGAGAGTTTCATGGGGATGAAACTCTTCTGCACTGTTTCCAAAATCTAGATATGTTGGAAACAGTGACATAAAATCCCCACTGAGACTGACCTAATTGACACACAAAACATGCGCTAATCAACATGTGGTTATCCTCATCCGCCAGATTTTTGAGGGCTAGAATATACAACATCTACATAGAATATTTCTTGTTGTGAATATCTAGATTCAGCTTGTGCATCCAATCAAACACCCTCTGTCCCTCTATCCGTGGATATCCCATCCATGGATATCCAACCAAACACACCCTCACCGTCTCACCCCAGCCTGCTTGGACGAAGCTTCAAGCGATCCTCCCTGCGACTGCGATTCCCACATTCCCTCCTTGCCACCCGGCAACAAAAGCACCCCGGCCCATCACGCAACTCGTCAGCACCGGTCACCTATAAATAATAACCACCAGCCATCACGCTACTCAGAGACACAGCAGCAGCAGCAGCAGCAGCACAAACGCAATAACCACCAGGAGGTGATCGGCTGAGGAAACACATCGATCGATCCATCGCTCTGTCGGCCAACAACCATGGTGCTAGGCTTCTTGGGAGGATGCTGCGGCGCTGCCGCCGTCGCCGCCGTGTCACCTCCTGCTGCTGTTAAGCAATCGGGAGGTCGTCCAGAGGCGGCTAAGCAGCAGCAGCAGAAGCGGGGGGCAAGTGCGGAGAAGATGACCAAGGGAGGCGAGCAGGGAGCAGCAGAAGGCGGCAAGGACAAGCAGAGGAGGAAGAGGCGGGATCATGACAAGGCTCCCCCGATCGTGGTGCATCAGTTCCCCTTCCACTCGCGCCCCGGCTTGCTCTGAATTCCTCGACTGAATTGAATGATTACTCCTCTTTGGGGTGCTTCTTTCATTTTTTTTTTTGTAATTCTGTAATTAGTCGCGATATCGTGTGTCATCTCATCGATTGAGATATATATATAAGAAATACTCAATTTCCCAACACCATTTGCGGCCAAAACTTATACTCTGCTCTAGTCAGAAGGGAAGCCAAAATGCTTCTTCACTGCTTCTGTATAAACTCAACTTTCAGTGCTTGCGTTCCATTTCTGAATATTGTGACATGTGCCTGGGATTTCTAATTCTTAATGCACAGTATGTATTTCGACCACACGAGCACCTTTCAGCCTGGCCAAATTGCAGATTCTACAGCGTACTACTGCTACTTGCTACGTAACCTTGCATTGATCAACCAATGATTTGCATCTGTAAGAGATGTACACAAGGAGACAAACCCCGAACTGGTCCCGAAATTGTTTATTGCCTGCCGCCGTTCACTAACTGAAGAAAAAAAAATGCTCAATACTATGGTCAAAGGAACATACTTCCACCATACTCCAGACAAAATTCTACGGATTTGCAGACAGGCTGCATCAATCAAACAAACCAAAGCATCAGAGTAAGTGGTGAACCAGAACAAGTTAGTGGACTGAATGAAACTCAGAGTTAAACCATATATTATGCCGAGCACGTTCACGAGACTCTTACAGACGCTGGAAGCTACTCTACTGATAGACAAGGCCAAACTGGACGTGATACACACAAGCGTGGCTCCACATCCACAGAGGACACTGCCCCCTTATTAACCCAACCCAGACCAGACAACCAGAACAAGCAATCTAGTTCTCCATGCGGATGATGCAGCGGATGCCCTCCCCCTTGGCCATCAGGTCGAAGGCCTTATTGATCTCCGTGAATGGCACGCTGTGCGTGATGAACTTCTCCACCTCCAGCTCCTGCGTGCACAAACAAGCAGAGAGTTGTAGCAAGGGCCTAGCAATTTCAGCAGCAAAGATCAAGTAACAAGGCTACCGAAGAAAAATTTACCTTCTTCATGTACAGCTCAACCACATTGGGCAGGTCAGTGCGTGGTTTGTAGTTGCCGAAGAAGGTTCCCTTTAGGGTCCTCTCGTTCAGGAAGTTCATTGGGTGAGTCTTGAATTCTGCGTCCTTGTGTGGCACGCCCACCAGCACAGCAACACCCCACCCCTGGATTTAGAGAAGAGCTGTTAAAATTCAATCTAAATAGAAAAAAGTCTGCCAATGACAGCAGGAAAAGACAATGTTTCTTCTGGCCTTACATCATGAACACATTCAAATGCCTGGATCATAGCATTGATGTTACCAGTGCACTCCACACTACGGTCAACCCCTCCATTGGTCATCTCAGCAAGTACCTAAAGCAACAGCAAATTGGATATTATTATGGTCAACTTCTGCATAAGCTGTCACAGGTTGCCTCAGGTAAAGAAACAGACCTCCTGCACTGGCTTGTTGTGGTCTTTTGGGTTCACAAATTCAGTGCAACCAAACTTCTTAGCTGAAAATGGATAAACAGATGAGCTTAATGACTTATCAAAACAACACAATAAAATGAGTATTCAGTTCAATCAAAGGGTTACCTTCTTCGAATCTGTTGGCGTTCAGGTCAACACCAATGATCCTTGATGCTCCAGCAATCCTTGCACCTTCTGCAGCCTACTCATGCAAATATGCAGAGCAATCAGATGCAACCCCAACAAACATTAGAGTTGAATGGCATAGAGTGACAGAAAAAAAATCAACACTTACAGCAAGGCCAACAGCTCCTAGACCAAAAATAGCAACTGTTGAACCCTTTGGCGGTTTTGCAACATTGATTGATGCACCAAGACCTTCAAAAAGAAACTTGGTAAGCCATCCAGCATCATCAGATATATATCCTCGAACATACATACCCAAATGTACTAAATCAACTTACCAGTAGAAATACCACAGCTAAGAACACAAACTTTGTCCAGGGGAGCCTCAGGGTTGATCTTTGCAACACAACCAACATGCATGACAGTGTACTCACTGAAGGTGGAAGTCCCAACAAAATGGTAGATAGGCTTCCCATTGATGGAAAACCGTGATTTGCCATCACCAATCATCACACCCCGGTCAGTGTTGATCCTGAGCAGATCACACATGTTGCTCTCTGCCGACTTGCAGTGGGCACACTCCTTGCACTCCCCAGTGAATACCGGGAGGACATGGTCACCAGGGGCAAGGTCAGTAACACCCTCTCCAACACTTTCCACAATGCTGTAACATGAAGAAATTTCAGGAGTTGACTCGGATCCAAGAAGATTACACATCAGTGTACTTAAAGAATAATTTGATGATGGAAATTGGTGTACGTCAAATAAATGTGAATGTGTTTAGAAAAGACTAAATTAATTTGCTGCTGAAATAATCATAAATCTATGGGAGTCTACTGCCGGGAGGTCAAAATCATTGTTAGAACATTCAACAACACAAACTATTTCTTATTACTCTGGCCACATGTTCTCCAGAGTCCACGCAACATAACAGATTGCTCTGTATCCAATAATATCAATAAACAATGACCACCATCGATAAGGTAACTACAATACGAGCAAGAGACCATAAAACTCAACTTAAACATCCACAGATTGCAAGAAAATGAAGTGGATCAGGGAAGATAACGTACCCTCCAGCCTCATGACCGAAGATCCGAGGGAACACGGGTGTCTGCCCCTAAGAAAGATAAGCCCCCAAGAAGGCACAAGTCAGCTGCGAGTTGCTTCATCAAGCATATGTACTGACAAGATAGGAACGGCGTGTGAGTGGATGGATACCTTGGCCTCCCAGAAGTAGACGTCAGTGTGGCAGAGCGAGGTGAAGAGGATCTTGACGCGCACCTCCATGGCCTGCGGCGGCGCCACCTCCACCTCCTCAATCGACAGCGGCTTGCCGGCCTCCCATGCCACCGCGGCTGCAGGGGTCCAAGAAAATCACCCGCAGAAAAGCACACACTCAGTTTAGTCCGATAATCTAGTCCAGCAAGAAAAAATAGCTCATTGCAAGTTGCAGCATCCATATATGATATATCATGGCAAGACATAGCATTTATATGAGGGGTAAAAGGAGAAGCACCCCGCGGTTGCAGTCTACCACTACAAGATCAAAGACACTGTTCATCCCAAAAAAAAAAGCAGCAACATCCCCACCCAACAGCATCCCATCTTCACTAGAATTGCAAATTGCTCCCGAAACAGAGACAGAAAAATTGGACAGATCGAGATAGAGCGAGGAGAAAGCACGGACCTCTGCACTTGATCACCTTCCCCGCGGTCGCCATTGCCTCCGGACTCCCAAATCCAGAATCTCCCTCCAAGAACGTCACCACACCACCGATGAAACCAAATCAAATCAATCCAATGCAAATCGAATCGAATCTGTGAGGAGCCAGGAGGGGGAGAACCCTGTGTATATATAGGAGCTCTAAAAGCAGGAGGCTGGTGCGGTTTCGCCACCTCCGTCCACCTTCGTGCGGAGCAAACCACGGCCGGCGTGGCGCCCGAAACCGGGCTCCTGCGAACGCAGCCGTGGTTTCCGCTCGTGGGGGGCGCGGGCTGTGTGTGGGGCCCGGGTACGCCGCCGCCGCCCGGCCGCGCCTTCGCGTCGCGGCCGTCGGATGCGCCGCGCGGGCTAGGATCTGCGGCTGGGAGATGCGCCGCTGAATCAGAGCAAGAGTGTGGTCTTTCCTGGCATTTCTAGACGGCCGCCGAGACATGTGCGGGAATCCGGAATTGTTGTGCCGTGACGGAAAGGTGTCACCTTCCTATCTACTGCCTCGGTTCGAAAGAATATAATTCTAGCGTACTATCACATTTTAATACCTTAAATTTGATTAATTATAAATAAAAAAGTATCTATATTTGTGATACTAAATAAATACCATCAGATTAATTATAAAATGTATTTTCTTAATAAATTAATTTAAAGACCTAACTGTGAATGTTATTCATTAAAAACTTTACCAAACATAAACCACTTTTCGTAATATGTAATTTATAGTTGTATTTTTTTTTCAGAGCAGAGGTAGTACTGAGTACTGGTAACATCGTCATCAACCGAAAAAAGTGCCTTTCGTTACATCAACCGAGAAAAACTACATAGATGGTGTGATTAGGACCGAAATAACAAGGATTTCCCCGCATGCAAAGCCCTTACAAACATGTAACAGAAAATACCTTCCAAAACTATACAAATTTCTTCTGCGCCATTTAAAATTACAAATCATATACTTTTCATCTCTTATATGCCATTAAAAATTTAAAATATATGTTCCTTTCATTAACATTCATTTAGGAGTTTTCATCCTTATATGCTATGGTTAATGATTTTATATTTTTAACTATTGAATATTATGTGAATAAAAGTCGGTAACTGTCGATGTTTTACCACCGATAGCCTGCCAAGGGGTACTCGAAATAGTTGTTCAGGCTTCTACGTATGCTGAACTCGACGGTTAATGCAAGAGACAGTCGATTTATACTGGTTCGGGCCCTCGCGATCGAGTAATAGCCTTGGATTGATTGTTATGATTATGTTACAGGGAGGTGCCTATAGCCTCGAAGGTACTTTCTATTAGGAGTCCGGCTAATCCATCATTCTACTCGGAGTCAGCGTCGTCTAATGTCGCGCTTCTCATGGCAGGCTTGTGGGCCAGGCTAGGGCCCACTGTTAGTAGTAGTACCCATGAGGAACCCTGTGGGTCCCGTATCAACAAGCCCCAAGCATTTCATGGTTGAACTCGAAAGTCTTCTTGTTTCTTCAGGTCTCACTAGATGAAACAAGCTTGATGCGGATTCTTTCGAAGAGAAACCTTAAAGTGGTCCTTCTTGAAAAAAACCTCGAGTGATGTGTGCTTTTTTTGAGAAAAAGAACACTCACGGAGTGTAGCCCCCGAGCCTATTCCGAGTTCTTTTTTAGAAAGAACTCGGACAGAGGGTCCTTCTATAGTATACTCAGGTAGCTAAAGTATTTAATGTCTATATGTCTGTTAGAGGTAGGTGGTAGGTAATCGTTGTATGGTAAAGACAGCGTGGTCATGAGCCACGTAGTATTAAAATATTCGTCCGAATATGCTATCTAAGTGCACTGTAACTTTACATGCGGTCCTCTTGCCTTTCTAACTTGCTATTACTGCTTTATTACTTTTCTCTGGTGGTTGTTAGCTCGAACTATTGGTGGGCTTGGTCTTTGTACACTGCTCCTTGGTCTATAAATACCCTCCTAGCGAACTGTTGCACACCAGTGAAGTCTTGGTGTTGAGCTTGAAGTCCTTAGCCATGGGTATATTGGTTTGTGAAGTAGAGCAGCTCCGGGGCATAAGTAGAAAATCTTGTATAGCTTATAGTGAATGAAAGAAGTCTTGTGATAGAGATTAGAGATAGACTAGTCTCTCAGCGGTATTGCACTAAGTAGTCCGTTCTGGCAAATGAAAGAAGTCTTGTGATGTGGAATACGTTCCCTCATCCAGCAGCGTCAGGTTGATTCTTCCACTCTGTCTTGCAACTGTCCGGTGCAGATCAGTATCTGATCAAGGATCACATCACAGTGGGGCTTAGGTAGACAGATGCCTGTAGGCGTTACCCAGTTCGAGTAGTCCTGTGGTCCTGTGCTGCTGACACCAATCTTGGATGCACTGCGTCCTTCCTTTGAAGAAAACAGTGTGACAGAGTAGGGTGTGTTCTTCCGAGTAGCAAATAGAACTCAGTAGGAACTAGTCGTTCCAAAGCTAGAATTTCACTGGGTTCCTTGCTACTAATTGGACGGTTGCTTGTGCTGAATTCGTTGGGTCTTGTAAGATATATAATCTTGTATTCCTTAAAGATATTTGTAATAAAAATCTTCTTTCTTGGAGTTGTCTTCTTCACTTGTCCGAGTAGTTTTGAGTATCATCTGGATTGTTTCTGAGGTTCCTTTGCATATGTTGTGATGATTGAGTTCTTTCTAAATGATCCGGGTTCCTACTACTCGGTAGTGGCTTTGTGGATGAATAAGCTTGGAATCTACTCGTTGCACTGTTTCGTGTAAAAAGGCGTGTCGTTGTCACTTTAGCTGTGTCAGGCAGTTAATGCAAGGAAGTGGAGATCGAGCCGTTGTGTTGATTGCCGTGTTTTAATGGACCGTGTGGGTCGCATTTTTACTGTTATAAGGGTAAAAAACCCCCTCTTCTTCATTCTTCCATCTGCCATACTCGCCCTCAATCCTTGAATTCTCAAACCCTAATTCCCTTGCCTAAAAAAACTGCCTCTGTTGCCACCGCCGTCGTCGCCGCGCATACGCCCTTGATCAGGGGAGCATCGCCGGTACATGGGCAGAGGACGCCGCTCAAGGGTAGCAAGCAACAAGGAGAAGGCTGCGGAAGAGGACCAGGAGAAAACTCTCGCAATGATCGAGAACCAGGAGTTCGTCGCCATGAGAGTCACTGCCACCGCTTGGCTTGCTCTGAGCACCAAGGAGGAGGAGCTGCAGGAGATGGCCAATCAAGGCCTGATCCAGGAAAAGAACCTTGTTGATTGGAGGGAGCCCGGCGAACATCGGGTACCTTATCTCAATCCTGGGGAGATTGTTCTGTTCCTTTTCTTTCGTTCGTGCTAGTCTGTGTCTTCTTGTTTTTCCTTTTCTACATCGCTTCTTTCACTATTTTGACATTTCTTTGAATCATCTTACCCCGAACGGGGTTCTTTATCTTTCTGTCTTCGTGCACTTTTGTGAAGCTTTCCTTGGCATTCTACCTTCCATCACTCTCTTTCGGTGTTTCTTTCGTCTTAAACTGCACCCTAAGTCCGATAGTACCTCTGTCCTAGGTGGGTGCGGGATTCAATTCCGCCAGAACAAGCAAAAGGAGTACTTTGAGTACACCATGGTTGATTCGGTGAAGGATTGGAGGACCGAGTGGTTCTACACCGGTAACATGTCTCTGCCCCTTGCCGCGCACTCTGATGCCGGGCCGGTTGTTAATGATCGGTGGGAGAAGGCGCCGTTGATGGCTGACGACCTTAAGAAGATCAAACCCTTATTGGAGAAGATCAAGATCTTGAAATAGAAGGGTTTGACAGGCTTCAGGATCGTGGCCAGCTACATTCATCGTCGGGTTCAACCACTTAAGGCGAGGGAGACCTACGGCTTTGAGTACGCCAGCACCGAGGATCCATCCCGGCTGGTTCCATCAGAGGAGCTCACCGAGGACGAGGTCTTGCAGGGACTTCGTAGGATCCTTAAGGGTGTGAGCATCTTCGCACCGAGTTGATGAACATGATGCTACAAATCCGACTCCTGCTATAAGTATTCATATCTTAAGGTTCATTGTTTTTCCATCTTCCTTGCATAATATCTTGATGTGGGTTGAATTGATGTAGGAGTGGGGGCAGAATTTTGATGATATGCCCCCGTCGCCTCCAGAAAACAACCCTGGTGGAGCTAGGGAAGGCGGGGGACCAAGGGGCTGTCGCTGGAACAGGGTGAGTCCAGTGCTGGAGTTCTCATAACGGGGGTTTCTGTGGCTGATCCCAGTACGCAGTACTTGGACTTTGTACCTAGTATTGTGCCCTGAGGTACCCGATCCTCTAGGAAGAGGGCGCTGGTGGATAGCTCTTCCACCAGTGCATCTGCTCCAAAGAAGCCTTGTTCATCGAGCGCGTCAATTTTAGGTAGCCTGCTCCTAGGTGAGCATATTATTGTTTCATTTTGCCTCTTATTTGGAATTCTTTCTTCACCCGAGTTCTCTATTTGTTTAGCTAGTGCTTTGGTGGGCCTCATTGAGGACGAGAAAGAAGAAGAAGGCACGACCCTCATCGTCCGTCGATAAGTATTTGTTTTGGAACATCCAACCATGTTGTTTATAACAATCCATCTTTTTTATGCTTCTGCCCCCCTTTTTTGTTAGTGGTCGGAGATCGGGCCAAGGTTCTAGTGGTGTCATAGTGTTAGCCCTGCCAATCTCTTCATAGGTGGGCATTGATATAATGTCTGCTTCCATGCCTCTTCCTAAGCTGACTTCTGGTTGGCTTGTCGGTGTTGGTGTGAAGAAGAAGACTCCCAAGTGAGTTATTTTGGCTTGTTTGCTCAACCCTTTCTTCTAGATCTGATTGATTCTTTTATAGAGGTCATTTGTACTCGAAGGTCTTTGTCGACGTCTTCTCCTAGCCCCCGGCCAAGTTCTACCACCAATCGGGTTGAGGTTGCACTAGTGGTTGGTTTTTCTCTGCCTGCTAGGTCTCAAGACTCAGAACGGACTATCAGTATGGCAGTGGCACAGGAGGCAATGACCCTGGTTGAGCAGCCCTTCGTTGATCAAGCCGAGTCTACCCGGGTTGAGGACGTCGTGACTGTGGCGCAAAATCCAGCTGCATCCGCGGCTGGAATCCCTGATGTCTAAGACATGGCCCTAGTCATGGTGTCGGCTTCCTTGCCATCTCCTTCCCTAGAGGCCGATGTCAGTCGATTTGTAGATGATCAGCATCTGGCGGAGGAGGTGTTGAAGGAATTTGATCCTGCTCACCGAATGATTGAGTTGTCCACTGTATGGTCAAACCTTATGGCGGGGTGGCTTCTTTTGGGGAAAACTTTTTAGGTGGATATTCCTTGTCTTCTCTTCTCTTTCTTTTTTGATTTGGTGTTTGCTTCTTTTTCCTTCACCTTCTTGTCTTTCTTTTTCTTCATCCAAGGCCTACTCTCGGGACCAGTCAAGCTTCTTTGGTTCTGGAGAAGTTGAGAAAAGATAGGTCTCCGAGGTAGATCGCTTGAAGGCCGAGTTGGCTAGCAAGCATGCTGAGCTTGAGGCAAAGCGCCAAGGACATCAAGTCACTGAAGTAGGTCTCCATACCCAAGTTGGTGAATCGGAGAAGAAAAAGGATGTTGCCTTGGCTGCCCTGAAGGAGGCATCCGAGAAGTCTGATTGCTTCAAAAAGGACTGTGAAGGTGCCCAAGTACTTCCATGGTTTTTCGTCTTTTTCCTTTTTTTTCTTCGTCTTTTGGTTTTCTAATTTATATATCATGTGTGATCAGCTCTTCGAAGAAATAATAAGAAGCTCTCGGATGATATTGAGGTCATGAAGGTGACAGTCTAGTCCGAGCATAATAGGGCTGATGAGGTAACTGAATGTGCTGAGGAAGAATTCATCCTTGCCAAGTTGATTAGGCATGGAGCTGACCGAGATCTTGTGCGGGCCATGAAGTCCATAGAAGACCTGACTACTAGGTTGGCAACGGCCAAGAAGAACTGGACTAACTTGTGGCAGTCTTTCCTGTCGATTGCCAATCTTCTTCGGACGTTAGAAGATAACGGGAGGACATGGGGTCAGTTTATTCCATTGATCCTTGTCCATCTTCAAGGCTTCATCAAGAGGGTTGCCCACGTCTGCATCAGGAATATCTTGGCCCACGTCCGGGTTCTTGCACCGATGGTTCCTCTGGAGAAGCTCTTAGAAAAGGCCGATAGTTAAGAATATCTAGACGTTGTTGAGAAGGCGGAGCCTGAAGTTGATGCTTTGGCCGAACAACTTGCTAAGCAGTTGAATATCCAACTTCCTCCTCTAAATGATAATGCTTGAACTTGTGTAATCGATGTTGTGTTCGATTGCCTTTTGGTGCCTGTAAAGACAAAGTTTATGTTTTCTCGGCTTGATTTTCTTTTTTGGCCTTTTGTTTGTTAGACTGGCCTTTTTATTACAGATGTCTTTGCCTTGTTTAGTTTTATAGGTGAGTTATCCGAGTAGTCGATTTTATGCGACTCTTCCAAGTTGTTGATTGTAACATCTAGTCCTGGCATACACGGCCCAGGCCCACTCTACCGAGGAGTGGTTCCACCTGCATAGCAACCCGCTTGAGCTTTCGTCCTTGCTTCGCTCAAAACAGATAATCAAAGGTTACTACGCGTCTCTAGCCCTGGTATTTAAGTTGGGCTATCTCTCTTAGGATTCATGGTTTGGTACTAAATTTCTGGTTATACAGTATTTCATGATGCTACAATATTCAAGCTAGTAGCACTTTTTGGTGAACAGTAACAGGCTACTACAGTGAACAGTATACCATCGTTTTGGACCCACTAGGCCCATTTTGGGGCTGTTACATTGATTCTCGGGTTTTGCACGAATCTAGCCATTGGCTAAGTGCCAAAAAGAAGGTGCGACTAATGCTCTGGATGTGAGCCAAAATGTCGTTGGCGTATTTGGGTACTCAGAGCTATGTTCCATGTCTCTCTTTTTTTGGTTAGGTCATACTCTAGTTTGTGTAACTTCATGAGTCTTGGTGAGCATCGGCGCTAGATCGGCCGGGTTTCTCTCATCCTAATTTGCTAAAACTCAAGATAGGGCGAGCGTCAGCTTTTTGCAGCCTATTTGCTCTCATCCGGGTTAAATAACTCAGGATAGGGCAAGTGTAGGCTTAGTGGCTTGTTTATTCTCATTCAGGTTGAATAACTCGAGATAGGGCGAGTGTACGCTTAGTGGCCTGTTTACTCTCATCTGGGTTGAACAACTCGGGATAGGGCGAATGTAGGCTTAGTGGTCTGTTTACTCTCATCCGGGTTGAATAACTCGGGATAGGGTGCTTCTATACGTTAAGTGTTGACAACGAATATTATCTTTATTATATTGATCATGAATGTCACACCCGGTATTCTAAAGAACAAAACCAGGCTAATCATATGTGTGCCCAGGAAGTCCACACATATGTCAGAATGAAAAAGTATCAGAAACAATGTTATTATATAACGTATACATAGCTATATTAACACTTACATCAGAGTATCGCGGAACGGTGACTAAACTTCAGGCTCCATTCCTCTCAGGGACGGCTGACTGGTGGCTCCGTATGCCAAACACTTCTGAAAGACTTCTGGAAACTCCACTACCTCTTTATCCTTCTTCTGAGCAGCACCTCACTACACACTAAGGTGTGGGGGAATAGCAAGGGTGAGTCTATGTCGAACTCAACAAGTATAACACAGGGTTCATGAGGCGCAAAAGGCTAGACACTAGTTGATTGCATTTAGCTTTTATACATCATGTAATTAGCAATTAAGTAGCATCAAGATGAACCAATTCCCATTAATGAATCAATGATCAATTGTAATAAGGATAATGAATACCATTAACATGAGCATAATAATAACAACAGTAATTAAGCATGATATAGCAATGGTGGTCAGCTATTCTGTAAGAATCCCAAGGCCGCTCGTGTCCGTGAGCACGGCTAGTATACTAGTTTATTAAACTATGCGCAGAGGTGTACACTTTCACTGTGAGTCATGATTTCCAAATGCATGGGTTTGCAAGGCCCAAAACATCAGAGACCATATAAAGCCATTCAAAAGTTCGTCTAACAAGTTAGGGCCATTAGATTCACTCGGCAGGCAGATGTAGGAACCCCCTTTTCAAATGGCATAATTCCTTCTCGGCTATACTCATAGACTAGAGGTTGTCCTACACCCAACGTGGCAAGCCATTCTTACGCCATTTAAGGTAACCACTAACAAGCTAGAAAAGGTCTCTTGAATAACTAGAGCCAGAGCCATATAGCCCTCACAGCTGTACTGTCAATCCAGGTTATCACTTACAGGTAGTCCTTATGGAGAGTAACTAGAGCAACAATATAACCCACATGCTCTAGCCTCCTTTTCAACAGTAATAAAATCATCTTAATGGTTGGTCACATAATTCATTAATCCAATTACAAGATCATCGTTCATAATTAAGCGCTAGCAATAGCTACCCAAATACACAACCCATGGGTGACAAGGAAACAAGATATCAATAGCTAAGTTATAATCTCTATGGTTGTCAAGGAAGACACATGCATATGAATAGTAATTTTAGTGAATAGGACAACAAGGATGGTCCCATGTTATACTTGCCTTGATCAAAGCTTTTCTAATGATACTGCTGGTCTGGCTCAAAATAATACTCCTGATCATCAAGAAACTGCTCACCGTCTATTCTCAATCATCAAGCATCAACACACAATCATCCGAGCAATCATACACGAACCAAACAAAGAGACATAATTAAAATAGTACACCAGCAGTAGCAAAATAGTATAAAAAGTTTGTAAAACTCTTCTACACGTTATTACGATTACACAGACGTAAAGATCACAAAATTCGGATTTAAAACGTGAAAGTTATGAATTTTCTAAGATTTCCTATACATAAATACTCCCTCCATCCCAAATTATAAGACGTTTGACTTTTTTGACACCAAGTTTGACCACTCGTCTTATTCAAAAATTTGTGTAAAATATCAATTCTTTTATCGTGGCTTGGTATATTAATAAAAGTTCCTCAAGAATGACTTAAATTTGACTATGTTTGTACAAATTTTTTGAATAAGACGAGTGGTCAAACTTGCGATCAAAAAAGTCAAACGTCTTATAATTTGGGATGGAGGGAGTAATTACTTAAACATAAACTCAAAAATTAAATTTCCCAAACCTACTATACAGCTATACTAACATGTAGAGCTCGCAAATACGAACCTAACGCAACTTGAACGGGTCAAATCGGAGTTAAAACGAAGATTTTATGTTCAAAACAAATTTAGTGGCAAAACTGTAAATAATATCATCTTCTACCTTGGGCTTGGAGGAGCTCCGGTCAGCTATGGTGGAACCTCGCCGGAGTGAAGCAAGATGAGATGGGAACTCGATGAAACGGCGATGGATTCGCGCAAACGGATATACCATGGTGTAGAGAAAGACGAGGGCTGCCTCTTGGTGGTGGTGGCTGGTGTCGGGACGTGACGATTTGGCCGGAAAAGCTCGTTGGAGAGTTCGCCGGAACGCAATCTATAGATGAAGAACTTCGGTGAGAGGTGGAGGGAGCTACGAGCGGCGGCTCGCGATAAGGGTTGTACGTCTGAAACCAGGGCGTCGAGGGCTCGCCGGCATATATATAGTTGTAGGGTTTGAAAACTTTTTAAAATTTCTTAATTTCGAGATTATTTTAATTCTGTGAATAAAATAATTCCAGAAAATCTAAAATTACCTTTTTGGCCGTGAAAAATAGCCCGGAGTTCAGAAAAATCACGGGAAAAATCCTGGAGACTCTTGGAGAGATAAGGAACTCAACTAAATAAGTTTGGGCTCATGAAAAGATTTATGAAGAGATCAAGGAAAAAGATTAAGCTTACGAAAATTGAAATTTTAAATCCAGAAAATACCAAAAAGTTTTCCGATGAGAAGTAAACGTCGTCCTATGGTATTTTGAAAATAGTAGCACTCACCAACACCAAAGACAAGCATCACACAAACACCACATTATCAAATTAATATGGAAAAGTTTAAAACCACAATTTTCTATATTTAAATTAGCAGCAACTTAACTTATCTAATAAATTTATTCAAATATTGAAATTATTTATTTTATTTAGTGTTTTCTAAGCACAACCCAAAATTGAAAACTTTGGGGTGTGACAATTCTACCCCACTTAACAGGAATCTCGTCCCGAGATTCGAAGAGACTAGAGAGAAAGATAAAGTTGGTCTGTAAATCTTCACACTTCTCTGATTAACTCTTATCCAATGATGATGCCACAAGCTCAAAACCAACTTTGTAAAGGTGTCCCTTAGGCCCTTACGATCCTTGTAGATGGTTCCAACAGGTTACCAACCCTGAGAAAAGATACCTGCGCTCGATAATGACTTTGCAGTCATGTAGATAGGTGATGCTTCCAAGTGATGAAATAGAATGTATAAAACCTCCATCTTATATCGTCTTTAGTTCGACAACCCATCTTAAGAAGAGATCAATTGGAGAACACCAAAGGATAACTTGCATTTGTTTCTAAGTGATGACTATCGTCATGTCCTTCTAGCATCCCAAAGAAATTCATGAGCATATGCAAGAACGAGTAATCCTGCACTTCCTCGTGAACAGAAAAATTGTAGTGCAGAAATACAGTTATAACTCAAGTTCTACAAATCCGATGATATTGTAGATTATACTGTTGGAAAGCTTATCAAATTTACTACAACTTTCTTATAGAACACTTCTCCAGATTCTGCAGTTAAGGTAGTCGAAAACTATGCACAACAGAAACTATTCTAGGTTACTGACAGCACAGATGTGTCGCCTTGTGATTTTCATAACTCTCAAACCATAATAGCTATCAGGGTGGTTCTTACGGTCAGAGAAAGATATTGAAGTCTACTATTGTCCAGAATTTATTCATGATTTTTGGGCGTCCAAAAATAGAGATATAAGCTAAGGAAGACATACTGCTCTTTAAAAGACAGGATAAGGTGGGAACGAGATTCAGAGAGACTAGAGAGATAGATAACGCTAATCTTCAAGTCTTCATGCTTCTTTGATTTGTGCTGATGAGATATAAGACATGGATTGAGTATAGCCAAAAGATGACAAGAAAGATAAAGTTTGATCTTCAGTTCTTCGTACCTCGTCGCTTGAGATTAATGATGGTAGCGGACACTACCCCACTTAACAAAGATTTTGTTCCACCTGGCAATGTCATTGAAGGCAACACTTTCTTTAAGGCTTGCTACTAATGATAGGTCCTTCACTTAAAACTTACTAAACATACTTGATATGGGGGTGATGTCATCTAAGTTTTCATGAAACTAACTATAGACTTCCAACATCTCCTTCCTATGTCGTCCATGCTAACTTGTATAGAGTATGTTGAATTGAATGTTGAACTCCCAACTGATGATAACTTGAAGTGAAGACCAGCCCTGACGAATACCCGAGCTTCTTGTAGATGATCCAACAAAGCACTGATCCCAAGCAAACAACACTAGCACATGAGTAGACTTCCAATCATAGAGATAACCACTTCTTCCAAGTGAAGCACTAGGACATACGAAACCTTCATCTTGCAACACTCACAACTTTGCTACCCCCTTAAGAAAAAGAAACTAGGGGACACCAAAGTAACTTGCATCTCCTTTTATACTAGATAACCATAATCATCTCTAATGTAAGATTCCAAGGCAAATCAATGAGATTCAAAGATATCCAATGATATATTCACTTATACAAGATAAGGAAGTAATGCAGAAAATTTCTGGGCGAATTCCAATTTTAGCAGTTCAGTAAATCTGGCATAACTCGAGCTACAAAGATCCAAATGAAGTGATCTTTACATGGTTGGAAAGCTTGTGGAATTATCTACAACTTTTATTAATAACACTTTTTCAGGTTCTGTCATTAAATTAATAAAAAACAGAGCTTAGCCAAAACTGTTCTAGAATTCTAGACTGTGTAGTAACCTCAACTTAGAACAGGTATATCTCTTAGCTCAAAATAGATAAAAAGGTAAGTCCAGCGGGTTTGGAAAGATACAGAAGTCTAGTTATTCCCAATAAAATTTCATAAATTTCTCATGTCCATATCTTGAGATATAACAGAAATATTATAGACTGCTATAGAAATCAGCATGCAGAGTATTACGTAAAACCTACCCCACTTAACATGGATCAAGCTACTCCTTAAGACTTATACCTTCCAAGCCACCTTTGAAACACGAGAACAAGGCAACACACAAGCAACACATCAAGCAAAACAAGCACACATCACATCATCGGTACTACACGTGCTTCTTCAACAATGGTGGTCATCCTAAATGGTAGATTATAGATGATGAAAAGCCATCGAACTTTAGAACAAGATGAGATCAGAAAACTTTTAAAAATAACATAAAACAAAATCTAAGGGAGTAAGAAATATTAGCTCAAAGGAAGCTATCAAGGAGGGAATACAAAGTACAAGGAAGAGGAAATAGTCAAAATCAATGAGTCAAGGGATGAAAAAATAGTTTTATAGTTAAAATGAGTTTCAGAATACGTCCAGTGCTACTTGGCATACGTCCTACAGTCCACACTGCTCTGATACCACTCTGTCACACCCGGTTTTCTAAAGAACAAAACCAGGCTAATCATATGCGTGCCCAGGAAGTCCACACATATGTCAGAATGAAAAAGTATCAGAAACAATATTATTATATAACGTATACATAGCTATATTAACACTTACATCAGAGTATCGCGGAACGGTGACTAAACTTCAGGCTCTATTCCTCTCAGGGACAGCTGACTGGTGGCTCCGTTGCCAAACACTTCTGAAAGACTTCTGGAAACCCCACTACCTCTTTATCCTTCTTCTGAGCAGCACCTCACTACACACTAAGGTGTGGGGGAATAGCAAGGGTGAGTCCATGTCGAACTCAACAAGTATAACACAGGGTTCATGAGGCGCAAAAGGCTAGACACTGGTTGATTGCATTTAGCTTTTATACATCATGTAATTAGCAATTGAGTAGCATTAAGATGAACCAATTCCCATTAATGAATCAATGATCAATTGTAATAAGGATAATGAATAGCATTAACATGAGCATAATAATAACAACAATAATTAAGCATGATATAGCAATGGTGGTCAGCTATTCTGTAAGAATCCCAAGGCTGCTCATGTCCGTGAGCAAGGCTAGTATACTAGTTTATTAAACTCTGCGCAGAGGTGTACACTTTCACTGTGAGTCATGATTTCCAAATGCATAGGTTTGCAAGGCCCAAAACATCAGAGACCATATAAAGCCATTCAAAAGTTCGTCTAACAAGTTAGGGCCATTAGATTCACTCGGCAGGCAGATGTAGGAACCCCCTTTTCAAATGGCACAATTCCTTCTCGGCTATACTCATAGACTAGAGGTTGTCCTACAGCCAACGTGGCAAGCCATTCTTACGCCATTTAAGGTAACCACTAACAAGCTAGAAAAGGTCTCTTGAACAACTAGAGCCAGAGCCATATAGCCCTCACAGCTGTACTGTCAATCCCGGTTATCACTTACAGGTAAGTCCTTATGGAGAGTAACTAGAGCAACAATATAACCCACATGCTCTAGCCCCCTTTTCAACAGTAATAAAATCATCTTAATGGTTGGTCGCATAATTCATTAATCCAATTACAAGATCATCGTTCATAATTAAGCGCTAGCAATAGCTACCCAAATACACAACCCATGGGTGACAAGGAAACAAGATATCAATAGCTAAGTTATAATCTCTATGGTTGTCAAGGAAGACACATGCATATGAATAGTAATTTTAGTGAATAGGACAACAAGGATGGTCCCATGTTATACTTGCCTTGATCAAAATTTTTCTGATGATACTGCTGGTCTGGCTCAAAATAATACTCCTGATCGTCAAGAAACTGCTCACCGTCTATTCTCGATCATCAAGCATCAACACACAATCATCCGAGCAATCATATACGAAGCAAACAAAGAGACATAATTAAAACAGTACACCAACAGTAGCAAAATAGTATAAAAGGTTGTAAAACTCTTCTACACGTTATTACGATTACACAGACGTAAAGATCATGAAATTCGGATTTAAAACGTGAAAGTTATGAATTTTCTAAGATTTCCTATACATAAATAATTACTTAAATATAAACTCGAAAATTAAATTTTCCAAACCTATTGTACAGCTATACTAACATGTAGATCTTGCAAATACGAACCTAACGCAACTTGAACGGGTCAAATCGGAGTTAAAACGAAGATTTTATGCTCAAAACAAGTTTAGTGGCAAAACTGTAAATAGTATCATCTTCTACCTTGGGCTTAGAGAAGCTCCGGCAGCCATGGTGGAACCTCACCGAAGAGAAGCAAGATGAGATGGAAACTCGATGAAACGGCGATGGATTCGCGCAAACGGATATACCATGGTGTAGAGAAAGACGAGGGCTGCCTCTTGGTGGTGGTGGCTGGCGTCGGGACGTGACGGTTTGGCTGGAAAAGCTCGTCGGAGAGTTTGTCGGAACGCAAGCTATAGATGAAGAACTTCGACGAGAGGTGGAGGGAGGTACGAGCGGCGGCTCACGATAAGGGTTATACGTCTGAAACCAGGGCGTCGAGGGCTACGCCGGCATATATATAGTTGTAGGGTTTGAAAACTTTTCAGAATTTTTTAATTTCGGGATTATTTTAATTCTGCGAATAAAATAATTCCAGAAAATCTAAAATTACCTTTTTGGCCGTGAAAAATAGCCCGGAGCTCAGAAAAATCACGGGAAAAATCCTGGAGACTCTTGGAGAGATAAGGAACTCAACTAAATAAGTTTGGGCTCATGAAAAGATTGATGAAGAGATCAAGGAAAAAGATTAAGCTCACGGAAATTGAAATTTTAAATCCAGAAAATACCAAAAAGTTTTCCGATGAGAAGTAAACGTCGTCCTATGGTATTTTGAAAATAATAGCACTCACCAACACCAAAGACAAGCATCACACAAACACCACATTATCAAATTAATTTGGAAAATTTTAAAACCATAATTTTCTATATTTAAATTAGCAGCAACTTAACTTATCTAATAAATTTATTCAAATATTGAAATTATTTATTTTATTTAGTGTTTTCTACGCACAACCCAAAATTGAAAACTTTGGGGTGTGACAATGAACCTTGATTACATGATATTCTTTTGTATGGGGTTTGAAAAAATCTATCTTGAATCTTCAGGCGTAGAATCTTTGTAGTTGGCTGATAGTCCATGAGTTTCTAACTGGTATGCCGTCTTCAGTCATCATCTCGAACGAACCTGGCCGAGTGACTTTGGAAACAATAAAAGGACCCTCCCATGGGCTGAGTAGTTTGTGGCGTCCATCTGTTTTCTAGAAACGATGAAGTACCAAGTCTCCGATTTGAAAGGTGCGGAGTTAGGTATTTTTGTCGTAGTGGCGCCTTAAGCCTTGGAGATAGCGAGCGGATTGTAGAGCAACATTGACTCTGACTTCTTCTGTGCTATCCAACTCTAGCCTTGAGTGTACTCGGCTTCTCCTTCATCATACTGTTCTATCCTTGGTGATGTCCAGATCAAGTCTGCCGGCAACACAGCTTCTAATCCATATACTAGGAAAAATGGTGAGTTCCGGTAGCTCTGCTGACTTGATGAAAGGTCCTAAATGACTAGAGGAGGGTGAATAGCCTTTTCGAGTTTCTACAAACTTCACTAAACCAAGATGTTAGTAAAACAAATAGCGAAGCTTTTCTAGCACTAGCTCAACTACACTATGCAAGCCACCTAAATAATTCTAGTAGATATGAAGGCTATAATCTCTAATCCACACAAACAAGGCTAAGTCACTACTTACTCTACTCCTAGGTGAAAGAGAAACACTACACAAACTAGGAGCTAAAAACTACAAGAGATAACAAGCTAAGCAACTAGCAAGGTAGACAAGTAAGTAAAGGAGTCAGCATGTATTGTTAAACTGACATTGATGAGAAGAGATATGTCCAATAAACCAATCAATCAATGCAATAAAAAACACAAGATGAAATCCTCGGTAAAGAGATGACACAAGATTTTTTATCGATGTTCACTTGCTTCCCGGCAAGCTAGTCCTCGCTGTGGCGATGCACCCACTTGATGGATCACGAGCTAATTGACTATCAAGAGTCAAACCCTCAGCGGGTGCCGCACATCCACTTACAAGATGAGGATCCTCCAAGCCACGAGCTCCACTAGAGTAGCCAATTAACGAACTCCTGCGGGGAAGGCTCAAGAACCCCTCACAAACACTTGGTCAGGCTCAAAATAATCTTCAATCACGAGCTCAACACCATCGCTGCTCCAAGCCATCTAGGACGTCGGGAAACATCCAAGAGTAACAAAAAATCCGCAGCCAACTCAAAGATCAAGTGCCACTAGATGCAAATCACTAAGCAATGCACTTGAATCTCACTCAATCTCACTAGAGTATGCAACCAAGTAAGGAGATGAGTGGAGGGGAAGTTCTCAAGCTCAAAGTATGTCCCAAGTGTTCAATGAGTCAAGAGAGAGGTCCCAAAGCCAGCCAAACATGTATTTATATCCGTCCCTCAAAAATAGAGCCGTTAGGCTCAAGATGTCGCTCTGCGCGCGATGACCGGACACGCTGGTCTGATCGACCAGGCGTGGCCAGCGTCTAGTCGCACCAGCGCGACTTTGCCGATGCTCGTCACGTGTCTCTTTTTGAATCTCGCTCGTTAGATTTTCAACAGTCATGAAACGTTACGCTCTCTGGTAAAGTGTGACCGGACGCGCTCCACGCCACGACCGGACGTGACAGTGCCAGCATCCGGTCGCTGTCCAAAGAGGTTCTAGAGAGCGACTTTGTCGACCGAATGCGTGACCGGAGGCGCCACCACGTCCGATCTGCTCTGAGACTTGCGCTGTTCTTTGGGTGCGTGACCAGATGCTTTGGTGTCGCGAGGGACCAGACGCGCCGGTTGCAAACCCTAGCACCCCGCGCCGCGCACAGCTGCTGCCACTGATCGGACACGCCGGTCATGTCGAGACCACGTTCGGTCCAGTGTCCGGTCACACCAGTGACCTCCTTTCGCCTCCAGCGTAGTGGAAAATAGGCGCTTCACTTCCACAAAAGCACCGAATCCCACCTTGCTAGCTCGGCAGGAGGGAGAGAGGAACCTAAACCCTTCTCTACCGCTCAAACTCCACCGCCTCCATAAATGTGCTAACACCACCAAGTGTACATCACCATGTGCATGTGTGTTAGCATTTTCACAATTATTTTCTCAAGGAGTTAGCAACTCACTAGATCCTAAATGCATATGCTCAAGAATATGGACCTAGTAGCACTTGATTCATGAGATGACCATGATTGCCCCTCTTGATAGTCGGCTATCAAACCTAAACCCGGTCAATCACTTCTCTACTCATCTTTAGACCGGTAAAAGAGAATCCTATGATTATACCTTTGCCTTGATCATCTCATTCCTTGTCCATCACCTATGTGCATGTTCACCATCATCTTTATCTCCATGCACATGTGATCTAATGGCCATCACCATCATGCTCCTTACTCCTTCATCACATGTGTTGCTACGCCTAACTCAATTCACTTGACACGATGGCATTAGCAACTTGGTGTCATTAATTACCAAAACCAAACTTGGACTTTCACTTGAGTTCGTAGCCCCCATACTACTTTGGGTAACTCTTCGATCCTCTTGGAACCGTAGTCTTCTAGTTCTTCATATAGCCTGGGCTTTAGTCCAGCTAGTATGAGACCGTTAGCTCTTTCCACTTGTCTGTTAGCCTGAGGGTGGGCAACTAATGTATAATCGATGCTGATGCCGTAGTCTTGTGCCCAGCTTTTGAATTTGATAGTTGTGAATGGAGAGCCTAAATCTGTAATAACTCGGTTAGGCATGCCGAAGCGATGCATGATATCTTGGATGAACTCAACTGCCTTAGCTGCGCTATACTTAATGAGTCATTTGTATTCGATCCATTTGGTGAACTTGTCAATGGCCACAAAAATATTCTCAAAACCACCCTTAGCTCTCTTAAGAGGTCCTACCCGGTCCAGCCCCCAGCACGAGAAAGGCCAAGCGGGTGGGATACATATTAGATTATGTGCTGGGACGTGTAATAGAACCGACTAATTTATATGGGCTTAAGTAAGAAAATTACCTGCCAAAGCAGATAAATTAACATACTTGAGTCCATACAAACCTAGTAGTCCATGAAATCACGAAGGATTTCCAACCAACCAACCAACATACAAATCAAGATCAGACAAGTTTAGCAGCCACAGTCACATATTACATAAAGTTTGCAATATCATTTCGAATACATCGGAGTTTAGAACACAAAGTTATTACAACCCAAGTTCATACTAAAGTAGCGGAAGCAAATAATTTTGGAAGCGCACACACACACTTAGTTCAGATACAGTGTCAGATAATGATCAAGCCCCACAAAAATAGTAGATGAGACATAAGGAATGACCACGCCCTTAGTCCTAATTATCACCCATCGCAAGATACAGACAGTTGATGCAATATCCATAGTACATCTAGCCATCTGCAACAACAATGGGAACAAAGCCCTGAGTATGAGAAGGTACTCAGCTAGACTTACCCACCTTAAACGGAAATAAAGTGACACCAAGGAGTATGCAAGGCTTTCTTTTAGTGGGCTAGCTGACTCATTTGTTAAAAGCATAAGTTATCATGAATAAGTCATTTTAAGTATTAGCATCATCTTTATTATAACCCGTCACTCTAGGTAAGCACCTATGCTATAGCAATCACTTGATTAATCATTAACATCAAGTTACCATCACAGGTTTAGCATTTTCAAGATCATCCATATGACCACCCGTGTTCCAACATTATTACTACGATGGCGTAGCTTGAGTCAAGTGCTCACTATCTAGAAGCGATAGTGATTCGAATCGATTTCTAACCAGCTGGTGATTTATTCCTCACACAAACCACGCTCATTGATCAAATGAGCTACAGATCACCAATGACACTATTTCGGTAAACACCACGGGACAAACTGGGGCCACGCTACCCAGAGATCGCCCGACAGCCAGGAGTCGGCTTACCCGCCCTTGGACTCACTCTTCGCGTCCCTGTCATACCTCATTCAGCACTAGTCCGCACACCCATGTAGATCCCGGCCCGAATAGTGCCACTAGCTTCGCGGTCGAAAGGTACTTTATTCGGCCAGCTAAATTTGAGGTATGCGTTCAACATGACAAGAAGGACGAGCAACGATCGGTCCTTAATCAACACGGACAGAAACTACAAGCACCCCAGCACCCTGTCTGGTTGCACAACATTTATTCCGCCTGGTCTCCAATTATCCATTAACACTTGGTTATCTCCAGGATATCATCCATAGCTAAGTATTCCGGTAACCACCTATAGTTGCTGGTGACAGGAAATCACCGACTGCTACCGGTCTAAGTAGTTATTCTATCCTAAACCTAGCAGGGTCTAAGGATATAACAAGGTAGACAAGGATAATAATAAATGCGTCAACGGTTTCACTCAACTCCTATAACTTAATGCAACAATATATAGATACATATGTATTTAAATTGTTTTTTATAAAGTAGGAGACTTATAATGCTCCGGGGCTTGACTTTTTCGAAGGAACTAGGCTGATGGTCCACGCACTCGGGCAGATCCTCTCCTTGCTCCTCGGTCTCGGGCACCTCCTGTGCCTGAATTTTCTGTGGGTCAGCCCCGGCCTGTACCTCTTGTACCATTACTTAAACTTTCTCCTGCGATCCTTTATGATGCGTAGGTATAAGTGATTATGCAAGTGGTGCATTATATGAGATGACATATGATGATCATGATTACAAGCAATATAGATGAACAATTAACTTCTTAATTACCGAGTAGGTGCGAATCTCCTCTCTAGTAGAGAAGATTATCACACACACAAAATATGCATACATATCACACATTATTAACATGTTCATTCAAACCAGTAAGTTATTTGATGCCTCAAAGATACACCAAAGCTACACAATTAAACTAATCATGCATAAAGAAGCTTATTTTATTTTATTTTAAACTAAGGCTACAGCAGCAACATATATTTTTGGTGCTTAGAAAATTATGAAAAAATTACAGTAGCTTCCTCATGCAATAAGTAGTCTACCATAAAATTTTTATTGCATTTGGATAAATAAATACACCTAAATTACTTAGCCATATCCTTAGAACATGCATGTAAATTATTTTTCACAGAAAGTACATCACCTGAATAGATCAACAAAATTAGAACCATATTTTTCTGGCCTATATTCTATTTACTATGCATTTTCCAAGAAATCGGTATTTTAATCATTTAAATAAAGCTATACAGAAAAGTATCACAAAATGACATGCAATATTTTTAACAGATAGATCTAGCCATAAGAAGTCTAACAAAATTGGTTTCAACAAATTTGGAGCTATTTTGAGCAAGTTATGAATTTTGGAAACACTTTTAACATTTTCTAGAAAAATCATTTCCTAAATCCTTTTAAAAATCGGCCGATGAAACGTTGGGTGCACCCGGCTCTGTGCAACCAGGTTCATCACGAGTCGCTGCAGTTGGGATCATGTGGCCCCACTGGTTTGCCACGGGAGGACAGGGGAGGAGCCCCGCTGGTGAGATCTCGCCGGCGACGAGCCTTTCGGTGGTGCCACTGGCATCAACGGACTCCTCTCCACGGCGCGAGCTCGGCAAGCTAGAAAAGGGCGGCGGGGATAGGCGCTATCCACCACGGCGAGCTACGTCGACGAGCAGCGAAGCTGCATGGCGGCCTCACCGCCGTTCGCGGCTACGGCAAGCCTAGGCGAGGGGCGCGTACGCCTTGCGGTGCCAAAGTGAAGCCAAAGCACTTGAGCAAGGGGGAAAAGAGGAGGTAGAGCGGGTCGCCTTGCGTAGGCGCGAGCTCTGGCGAGCGCCGCAATGGCGGTGCAGAGGAATCTAGCCTATTCGGCCTTCTCACCTTGCCGATAGGGTACACTGGAGGCATAGCGAATTGAAGCAATCGCGAGCGGAGGCGAAGGTGAAGAGAAAAGGGGTGGAGAAGTGGAGCTCCGCAGTCGGCAATGGCGCGGCGGCGCTCGCTGCTGCTGCGCAAGGAGGAGGAAGGAGTGGAATGGGGCACGTGGGGAGGAGTGGGGCGTTGGCGGGCGTTTTGGCGAGGCGAGGGGGCAATGGGACCTGCCGGAGAGCCACCCGTCGGCTGACGCCGGTGTACGGTCGCCACGCGGTGGCCGTCGCCTGAGCACGGTCGGGGCGCATGTGCGCGGGGGCGAGGCCAAGCTGGGCCGGGCCGGCTTGAGGACTGGGCGAGAAGCGAGGCGCGAGGCCCACTAAGGAGGAAAAAGCATTTTTCTTTTTATTTTCAAATACACAGCCCTCAAACTCCCATTTTTTAGCTCCAAAAATTCATTTTTAGAAGATGCCCCAAAAATGAAAGTTGTTCCAAATTTTATGCTCTTCAATTTTGCCAAATTTTATGCTTATTAATGCATGAAAATGCTTGTACACATGATTTGAAATGCTAATGCAAGCTTAACATCGGGGTGTTACAGGATGTGAGCCTATCTTGCAAACATTTGGCAGCCTTTACACTTCCTGACAAGTTCTTCTACATCTTTTAAAGCTGTCGGCCAATAGAACCCAGAACAGAAAGCTTTACTGACTAGAGTTCTTGAGGCAGCATAGTTACCACAACATCCTGAGTGGATTTCTCCTAGAATCTCTTTGCCTTCATCTGCTGTGATGCATTTGAGTAGTACTCCTGATGATGCGGCCCGTCTGTAGAGTTTGTCTCTCACTAGGACATAATTCTTGCTTCTTCGAACGATCCGGGTGGCTTCCTCTTTATCTGCTAGTAGTTTATTTTCTTTGATGTAATCAATGAAGATCTGAGTCCATGATGGTGCAATTACCAATACTTAGGTGCCAGGAGCTGGGAGTTCAGGGGTTATCTTATCGGGTTGTTTGATAGAGGGAGCTAACAACTCCTCTATGAACACACTAGGTGGGACCTTCGCCCTATCCGATCCGAGCTTGGCAGGGATGTCTGCTGCAACAATTGAATTGCACAAGACATGTAGAATTTCTAGTCCTTGAAAATATTTCTCGAGCTTGTGCACTTCAGCACAATAAGTATCCATGTTATCTTTGGTGCAATTCCAGTCTTTGTTGACTTAGTTGACAACCACTGTTGAATCACCATAGATGAGTAGTCACTTGATTCCAAGAGAGATAGCTACCCAGAGTCCGTGGATAAGGGCTTCGTATTCTGCTTCATTGTTCGTAGCTTGTCGGAGGATTTCAAGAACATACTTGAGTTGTTTTCCATCTGGAGATATAAAGAGGACACCAGCGTCAACTCCTCCTAGCTTGAGCGATCCATCAAAGTATATTTTCCAATAGTCGAGAATAGCATTTGGTGTAGGCTGTTGGAGCTCTGTCCACTCGGCTACGAAATCCATGAGTGACTGAGACTTGATGGCTTTGCGAGGAGTGAAATCTATGTTGAGTGCCACGAGCTCGACTACCCATTTGGATATGCGTTGCATCCCGGTTGCGTAGGATGTCTCCGAGTGGAAAATTAGTTACCACCGTGATCTTGTGACCATCGAAGTAGTGTCGAAGCTTGCGGGATGTGATGAGGAGGACGTAGACTAGTTTCTATACATGCGGATACCGGACCTTTGAGTCTAATAGTACCCCGCTAATATAGTAGACGGGTCATTGTACTTTGTACACATGTCTCTCTTCTTTTCTCTCTACGATAATCGCTGCACTGACCACCATGGTAGTTGCTGCAATGTATAACATCATAGCTTCATGCATTTTTAGAGGTGTCAGAATAGGGAAAGAGATGAGGTATGCCTTAAGCTTCTCGAAAGCATCCTTGGCTTCCTCTATCCACTCAAACTTACCCATCTTCTTTAGGAGTTTGAAAAAGGGTAATCCCTTCTCACCGAGTCATGAGATAAAGCGGTTGAGAGCCGCCATGCAACCTGTCAGCTTTTGAACATCCTTGACGCAGCGTGGGGGACCCATCTCTGTTATTGCTCTGATTTGTTTGGTACTGGCCTCGATTCCTCGATGACTCACTAAGAAACCAAGTAGCTGTCCAGATGGTATGTCGAAAATGCACTTGTTTAGATTGAGTTTCCACTTTCACTTCTTTAAGTTCTCGAAAGTTTGCTTCAAGTCGATCCTTTGTCTTTACTACCACATCATCAACATAAGCTTCTGTGTTCTCGCCAATCTGCTTGCCTAGGCATGTTTGGATGGCCCCTGATAAGTAGCGCCAGCATTCTTTAGTCCAAATGACATGATTTTGTAGCAGTAGGCACCGAACGGTGTGATGAAAGAGTTTTGTTTTCTTCTCGTAATGCAATCTGATGATAACCTGAGTAGCAGTCAAGAAAGGATAATAAAGCAGATCCTGTCGTTGAATCAGCAATTTGGTCAATATGTGGTAGCCCAAATGGGTCCTTTGGGCAATGACTATTGAGATCCGTGTAGTCGACACACATGCGCCATTTAGCCGTGTTCTTTTGCACCAAGATTGGATTGGCCAGCCAGTCGGGATGGAGAATTTCTCTTATGAACCCAGCTGCCATCAATTTTGCAATTTTTTTCTTTATTACTGCTTTCTTATCAGGTGAAAAACGTCATAGTCGTTACTTCACAGGCTTAGAGCCTTCATTGATATCAATTCTGTGCTCAACCAACTCTCTCGGGACACCTGGCATGTCGGTCGGCTTCTAAGCGAAGATATCTTTGTTGTCTCGAAGAAAGTTGGTGAGCACGAGTTCCTATTTTTAGAGAGGTGGGCACTGATGGACGTCATTTTGGAGGGATCACCAGTGCCCAAGTTGATTTGCTTGATATCTGCCTCTTTTGGGGGGGCAAGGATGCTGGGCCTCTTAGCCGGGATCTCCAGTTCCTCCGGGTTCATTTCTGCGGTGATCGTAGCGATTTTTTTTCTCTTCCATTGGCTGCTTGAGCCTTGGCTGTGATTTGGATTGCCTGCACGTCGCAATCAAAAGCACACTTCAAGTCACCTCAGAGAGAGAGAGTACACTGTTGGGCCCTGGCATCTTGAGTAAGAGGTATGGATAGTGCGGAATTGCCATGAATTTGGCCAACGCTGGTCGCCCAAATAGCATGATATGATCATTCAAAGTCTGCTACTTTGAATTTGATGAATGTTGGGCATTCTTATCGTCATTACCAAAAGTAGACTTAGTTTTCTAATTCTGATAACGGCGCCAAAAATGTCGAACCTATCCCTCATGCCACTTAAGCCAAGTTGTCATCCCCAGCATGACATGAGAGACGCGGTATTGAAATATGCAACTGCTCTTCTAAATAAATAATAAATAAGATCTGCAAGCGCACAGATTAATACCGATGTAGCATTTTAACCGGGAAGTATTCTAGGTATCGTTATTTATATTTTTACCACTGGGAAGGGATTACTAACATCAATGTTGATTATGGAATGGAATATAGGAATGAGTATCAATCATTGCATGTATAAGTGAGAGCATTCATCTATCTCTTGCATACAGGGGTAAGTGTCACGTAAAATATAGATAAAGTATGAATGGTGACAAAGATAATTAATCTGATCAGCTAGCCACATATAATAATGATAAGCACCTCAACAGATATTCTAGCAAGTCATTAGCATGGTATTAGGACGAACTACAAGGATATTTCCTAAGTTATTCTTAACTATAAAGTCTAGCATATCATAGTTAGTGCAAGTACACTTGGCAATCATTGCGAGAAAGGACTAAGCCCATGCATAGTGATATTATCAAGGAAGATGAGAAACATAGCAATCACTCCCCCGTAATAATGTTGCTCTGCCTGCCTTACACACGGGAGGGGGACTATATAAGAACCAACGAAGCTGTCACCATCGCGGACCACCCCACGATCCGGCATATAAGGTGTAATCGCAGATAAATATGGTCTAAGCACCACGCCTACACAATATTTATCATTTACCCATGGATCTGATGGATAAACGCTATACGATCCTAAACATGTATATAATTCCAATCTAACTAAGCCAAGCGTATAACTACGATAAACTAAGAACAATATAATCGCAAATAATAACAAGTAGAGCATAGTCATAATCAATATATTGAAATAGAACAAAGTTGTATTCATAATATTGAAGAACAAAGATGAACAATGAAGAACAGTAAAGGAATTACCAAGAATCCTCTTGACAGATCCGGAAACCAATCGAAGATTGACTCCTTCTAGTTCTAATCCTATGTAGCTATGCTATACTAGAGATCTAGTTGATGTGGTGGCTCTAGGGCTTGATCAGAGACTCTCCTCCTGAGATTAGGGTTTGAGGAATTGAGAATGAGGGAGTGCCTCCTCCAGGGGCCAGGGGTCCTGCTTATATAGCCCCCTCAAGTGAACGTGGGCCGTCAGATCAAACCGACATTAATCGCACGGTTTTCCTTGATCCCTTAGGTCGGTGGAGCATAATCCGCGAGACGGAGCCTGATTGGCTCTCAGGCCAGGGCGGCCGCCCTAGGGAGCAGGGCGGGCGCCCTGCCTCCGGGCCCGTTCGGCCTCCCGTTCGATCTCGTGGCTTCTGGAGTCTTCTAGATGATAGAAAATCGGTGAACACGTTATTATCTCTATGTAAACCCGACGTGTGGGCCTTTCCTCCGTATTTTCTGATAACCCCCTGCAGAAACAGACAAACACCAAAACTCGTGGAATTCTGTCAGATAAAACCCTAAGTCTAGGTGTTGGTTGCATTTGGATCCTTTTCTTTATTTATTTGATAACTATATTTGGTACTTAAGGAACGTCAACAAACTCCCCCAAGCTTACCTCTTGCTCGTCCCTGAGCAAGGATAGACTCATTATGGATCAGAAGTTGCTGCAACACCTTTGAACGTTGACGGTACATATGCTTTCAAATAAGGTCTTATCCTTGAGTTAGAGTAAACTGTCAAGACTTAAAACTTACTCATTTTACCTTTCACCATGGGGCTTGCAACCGTCACCTGCATCTTGAGTGGTTAAAAGATAGAATGGTCTAGTCAAACGCCATGTCTCTTATTCTTGATCAGCTATAGCTCTGGAGTTTTTACAAATTTTTTCAAATAAAACTCAGAGATTCCTTGTATGACTTTCTCGGGTCTCTCTTTTGTGGTATTTCTGGATCCTTACCAAGGCAGTAATGGTATATGCCTTCTCTCTCAAAGTATGTGGTATTTATGGTATAAGGCGTAGTGACATTGCCTTCTCTCTCACCCTACTCTAATAAGGCTTTGATATCTGGAGCTCATAGGTGGGAGATACAGTATACATACTCATAGAACATTTATTGCATAGTCAAACCATGGATCCAGAGAAACAAGTCAATAAGTCAAATCAAGATGTGCATGTGTGGTGATTGAGTGGTGTATGGTGATAACAAAAGTCTAATGCTCTTTTTGAGGGAATACATACCTTTCTTGCTTTTTAAAACTTTTGAGGGGAATGAGATGCTCTATTTTTTTTCTCTCTTTTTTTCTCTCAGGTGGGTATCTTGTACCCCTAATTCTACTGTCGGACACTTGTCCATTTTTACCTCTCGTCTCACTTTTTCTTTCTTCGAGGTTCCGAGCACTTGCTCCTTTTTATTTCCTCGTATTTATATATATTTTTTTAGAGCAATCTCCCTCTTTTGAAAATATAGCAAGTGGTAGTAGAAATGACTTGAGCATTAACTTCACAGGGAATAATAGGAATGGGATAATGTTTTTGGATATTTTCTCCCGGGTCAGGAGTAGAATAATTTTGGGTGAATCTGGAGATGGAAATGAGTGGATATATGTGGATGCGTACTTCCGGAGTAGAAGCAGCATGTATGAATGAACGTGCAAGTGAATCTTGATTTTAACCACATGACAAGTTCCTAAGGGTGTACACAGCTTGACCACACTCAATGCCCATAAGCAGTAAGTAGTAAAAGTGCGGCTCATAATCTAACAAGGATGTATATATGGCTGTGGTAGGAATTTAAACTCTCATCATACAGGAACTCATCATGCAACATTTTAAAGATTTTTAAAGATAAAATTCTCCAGAATTCTAGCATCTCTAGGAATAGATAAACAGCAGCTCAACCTTCCCATATCATATCCGCTAACAACTTAGACTTCAGATCAAGTTCTCTTCCCACTAGTTCAGGTTTAGAGCCAGTTTTAAATTATAACAGTTATGTCTAAACTAGAGAGAGAGCAAATTTGAAAATTAGGCAGAGCAACTATTCATCATATCCATGCTAGAGTTTTATTTTCAAGATTCAGTTTAGCATAGCTACTTTATTTATTTATTAAACTAAGCAAATATATATAAACACAAAATATTTATTTGGGTTTTCATGATTATGCATCTTTTTATTTTAATAAAGCATAGGTATAAATGTAGATAAAAATACTTATCGGGATAAATGGGGGTGCTCTCCCCCAAGCTGGATCTTGACGTAATTTCTTCTGATGTAGCTAGCAGGTGCAGAGGTGTATTTGAATGTCGGCAGCACCCTGACAACGATTAGGATGTCCTCCATCTGCTAGTCTTCCTGAATTCTGTGGAGCTCAAATAGACAACAAAGCTTCGTGGAACTTGATTAAGCGTTAGCATAAATATCTAGCCTTTATCATGTTTGAGCTTCCTTGATAAATGTCACTCTCTATTTTTATTTTCATTTTTATAGAACAAAAAAAATATATTATTATTTTTTTATGCCACCACAGTGAATGTACTTATGGGTTTTATGCCACTCGCATACTCACATGGGGCTTACTGTTTTCAACATTTTTTTAGACAGAATGAACATGATTAACTGAGCAATAATTAAAGGGAAAATGATAACTACCAAGTTTACCTCTTGGCACGGCGTTCGGTGTTTTTAAGTCCTCCGAACATGACTTCTTTTCTTCTTAGTTGTCCTGGGATTTGGGTGGCGTAGACGGTGGTTCCGGCAGCGCCTCCTCTTCTTGTGTAACTGTCTTCGCTTTCTATACCCAACTTGGTGCTTCGGTCTCCTGTTGTGTATCCTCGGGCCTTATGACCTCTCCTTCATAGTATGCCCATACGTCCTTGATGGTTTGCCTCCTTTGGTTACGGTTACGTCGCCTTCTTCTTGTCCTGACCTGCTTAGAATCTTCAACTATATAGTTAGGGTCATTAAAGTAGCGGCGTACCTTCTCAGAGGGGAAATGCATATGGACTTCTCCGGTTCCAATGTAGATGATTGCTTTGACGGTGCCTAGGAACGGTCTTCCTAGGATGATGGGTGGATCGTACTCGTCGTCTCCCATGTCAATGACCTGAAATTCTGTATGGACAAAATGATCGTTAATTTTAACAGGGACATCGGTTACTATACCTTCGACCTTTCAGGATGTCTGATCTGCCATCTGGAGCTAAGTGTATATTGGTTTTAAGGGCATGGATCCGTACAAGAGCTGATAGGTGACTGTGGCCATTATGTTGACGCCTGATCCAGTGTCGCAGAGCGCCTTCTGAAAGGAGTATCCATTGATTGAGCACTCAATGCTTGGCATACCTGGGTCGTCCTTCTTGTTTAGGAACGGCGACTTGGGTCATCGGTCTTGACCTCCTTGAACTGCAGTGACCATCTTAGCTGATTCGGTCCATCCTTGGTTATTCTTGTTCTGCTTGTTCCTCCTGTTGGTCCTCTTCCTTGGTTCATGTTGGGGTTGCTCTGGGATTTGTGTAATCTTGTTCTTGAAGGAAAATGTCTCCTTCCTCCCCTTGATGTTGAAGTTGATCTTCGCAGCGCTGGCGTAGATGACAGCTCCCGAGGTGTCCAGGAATGGCCTTCCCAGAATAACTGGTGACCTCTCATCGGACCCGGTCTCTATCACCACGAAGTCAGCTGGAGCGTACGAGGTACCAACTCGGACACACATGTTCTTTAATATTCCTTTAGGAAAGCTTAGTGTCCGATCTGCAAGCTGCAAACACATAGTTGTTTCTGATAAAGGATATGTAAAGAATTTTTCATAGAGTACCCTGGGCATAATGTTGACGCTGGAGCCAAAGTCACAGAGTGCTTCTGGGAAGTCCACCAAGCCGATGGAGATCGGGATGACGGGGCGTCCTGGATCGCTTCTCTTGACTGGCAGAAGGTCATTATGTACTCCGACAGCGGGATTACTCCAATAGTTACCTGCATCAAACATGTCTATAAGATTTGCAGATTCTAATCCTTTCGGCTGTGATGGTATACCGGGGTTAGTAGCAGGAACAGCAGCAGCTATTTGATTTAACTGAGATTCAATCATTTTATTAAAGCTAATTTGGTTTTTGATGGCAGTAGAGAAATTATCCATTCTATTATTTATGTTTTCTAGTATTTTATCATTGGATGCCAATTTCTTAGACAAGTTATCCATTAGCTTTCCTTGATTAGACACTAACTCTCTCAGGGGTGGAAAATTATTATTGTTGTTGTAAGAGTTATTACCTTGATAATTACCTGAGTAGTTACCTGAGTAGTTAGGCCTCTGTTGATTCCAACCTTGATTTTGTTGAGGACGGTTGTAGTTGTTGTTGTTGTTGATGTACCTTGCATCCTCAAGCATCTCAGGGCAGTGATTGCCTGAGTGTCTAGTATCTCCACATTCCTCACAAGTCATGTGAGAGTCGTAGACGTTCATGACTTCTCTTTTGTCTCCAGCTTTGTCATCGAGCTTTTTCATGAGTAGGTCTAGCTTTGCAGACAGCATGTCTACCTCCTTGAGCTGGTGCATACCTCCACCCATCTTGCGTGTTTGGATCCTCTCTTCGTTCCAACCTTGGTTGGACGCCATCTTCTCCACAAGGGCTGTAGCTTGTGGTATGGTGAGTGATAGAAATGCGCCTCCAGCTGCAGCATCCATGGTCTCACGAGCACTAGTGATGAGCCCATGATAGAAAGTCTGCATAAGTAGCCAGCTTTCCATTCCATGATGGGGACATTCTAGGATGTAATCTTGAAAGCGCTCCCATGCTTCTGGAACAGATTCATCATGTTGTTGCTGAAAACTTGTAATCTTCCCACGGAGAGCATTGGTCTTGCCCATGGGAAAGAACTTAGCCAGAAAGTTCATAGAGCAGAGTGCCCACGTAGTGTTCTTATCCTTCGTCGCATAGCACCACTGCTTCGCTCTCCCCAATAGTGAGAATGGGAAAAGGCGAAGTAGTATGGCGTCTCTAGGAACATCTAATAAAGTGAATGTGCTGCAAATCTCCAGGAAGTGTTGGAGATGAGCACTTGCATCTTCGTGTGGCTTCCCACAAAACTGGTTGGCTTGTACCATGTTGATGAGCCCTGGCTTGAGCTCAAAGTTCTTGTCGATGGCCGCGGCAGGTCCAGTGCGGATGTTGTCCGTAGTGGGAGCTGAGAACTCGCGGATCGTCTTGTTCGCCATGGCTGCGAACTCTGTTGACAAATTCCGGATGAAACTTCGGCGGTCTTCTGGATTGGATGAAGTGTTGCGTCGAAGTGTTGACTTCTTGAGCTTGGCTCTTGCCCCTCTGATTAATGCTTCGGGGTTGTCAACAAAATTTTCTAGAAGATGTCCTCTATTCATACATCACCCTGTAAAACAATAAGAATGGAAAAATATAGGGGTAAATCTGTATGGGAGAATTGATGATCTCAATCACTTAATGATGCGAATGATGACTCAAATTCCGTATTCATTCCTTGTTAGTAAATCAACCTTCCCCGGCAACGGCGCCAAAAATGCTTGTTGGGCATTCTTAACGTTATTACCAAAAGTAGACTTAGTTTTCTAATTCTGATAACGGCGCCAAAAATGCTGAACCTATCCCTCATGCCACTTAAGCCAAGTTGTCATCCCCAGCATGACATGAGAGACGCGGTATTGAAATATGCAACTGCTCTTCTAAATAAATAATAAATAAGATCTGCAAGCGCACAGATTAATACCGATGTAGCATTTTAACCGGGAAGTATTCCAGGTATCGTTATTTATATTTTTACCACTGGGAAGGGATTACTAACATCAATGTTGATTATGGAATGGAATATAGGAATGAGTATCAATCATTGCATGTATAAGTGAGAGCATTCATCTATCTCTTGCATACAGGGGTAAGTGTCACCTAAAATATAGATAAAGTATGAATGGTGACAAAGATAATTAATCTGATCAGCTAGCCACATATAATAATGATAAGCACCTCAACAGATATTCTAGCAAGTCATTAGCATGGTATTAGGACGAACTACAAGGATATTTCCTAAGTTATTCTTAACTATAAATTCTAGCATATCATAGTTAGTGCAAGTACACTTGGCAATCATTGTGAGAAAGGACTACGCCCATGCATAGTGATATTATCAAGGAAGATGAGAAACATAGCAATCACTCCCTCGTAATAATATTGCTCTGCCTGCCTTACACACGGGAGGGGGACTATATAAGAACCAACGAAGCTGTCACCATCGCGGACCACCCCACGATCCGGCATATAAGGTGCAATCGCAGGTCTAAGCACCACGCCTACACAATATTTATCATTTACCCATGGATCCGATGGATAAACGCTATATGATCCTAAACATGTATATAATTCCAATCTAACTAAGCCAAGCGTATAACTACGATAAACTAAGAACAATATAATCGCAAATAATAACAAGTAGAGCATAGTCATAATCAATATATTGAAATAGAACAAAGTTGTATTCATAATATTGAAGAACAAAGATGAACAATGAAGAACAGTAAAGGAATTACCAAGAATCCTCTTGATAGATCCGGAAACCAATCGAAGATTGACTCCTTCTAGTTCTAATCCTATGTAGCTATGCTATACTAGAGATCTAGTTGATGTGGTGGCTCTAGGGCTTGATCAGAGACTCTCCTCCTGAGATTAGGGTTTGAGGAATTGAGAATGAGGGAGTGCCTCCTCCAGGGGCCAGGGGTCCTGCTTATATAGCCCCCTCAAGTGAACGTGGGCCGTCGGATCAAACCGACATTAATCGCACGGTTTTCCTTGATCCCTTAGGTCGGTGGAGCATAATCCGCGAGACGGAGCCTGATTGGCTCTCAGGCCAGGGCGAGCACCCTACGGAGCAGGGCGGGCGCCCTGCCTCCGGGCCCGTTCGGCCTCCCGTTCGATCTCGTGGCTTCTGGAGTCTTCTAGATGATAGAAAATCGGTGAACACGTTATTATCTCTATGTAAACCCGACGTGTGGGCCTTTCCTCCGTATTTTCTGATAACCCCCTGCAGAAACAGACAAACACCAAAACTCGTGGAATTCTGTCAGATAAAACCCTAAGTCTAGGTGTTGGTTGCATTTGGATCCTTTTCTTTATTTATTTGATAACTATATTTGGTACTTAAGGACCGTCAACACATGCCGATGGAGATCGGGATGACGGGGCGTCCTGGATCGCCTCCCTTGACTGGCAGAAGGTTATTATGTACTCCGACAGTGGGATTACTCCAATAGTTACCTGTATCAAACATGTCTACAAGATTTGCAGATTCTAATCCTTCCGGTTGTGATGGTATACCGGGGTTAGTAGCAGGAACAACAGCAACTATTTGATTTAACTGAGATTCAATCATTTTATTAAAGCTAATTTTTTTTTGATGGCAGTAGAGAAATTATCCATTCTATTATTTATGTTTTCTAGTATTTTATCATTGGATGCCAATTTCTTAGACAAGTTATCCATTAGCTTTCCTTGATTAGACACTAACTCTCTCAGGGGTGGAAAATTATTATTGTTGTTGTAAGAGTTATTACCTTGATAATTACCTGAGTAGTTAGGCCTCTGTTGATTCCAACCTTGATTTTGTTGAGGACGGTTGTAGTTGTTGTTGTTGTTGATGTACCTTGCATCCTCAAGCATCTCAGGGCAGTGATTGCCTGAGTGTCCAGTATCTCCACATTCCTCACAAGTCATGTGAGAGTCGTAGACGTTCATGACTTCTCTTTTGTCTCCAGCTTTGTCATCGAGCTTTTTCATGAGTAGGTCTAGCTTTGCAAACAGCATGTCTACACTCCTTGAGCTGGTGCATACCTCCACCCTTCTTGTGTGTTTGTATCCTCTCTTCGTTCCAACCTTGGTTGGACGCCATCTTCTCCACAAGGGCTGTAGCTTGTGGTATGGTGAGTGATAGAAATGCGCCTCCAGCTGCAGCATCCATGGTCTCACGAGCACTAGTGATGAGCCCATGATAGAAAGTCTGCATAAGTAGCCAGCTTTCCATTCCATGATGGGGACATTCTAGGATGTAATCTTGAAAGCGCTCCCATGCTTCTGGAACTGATTCATCATGTTGTTGCTAAAAACTTGTAATCTTCCCACGGAGAGCATTGATCTTGCCCATGGGAAAGAACTTAGCCAGAAAGTTCATAGAGCAGAGTGCCCATGTAGTGTTCTTATCCTTCATCGCGTAGAACCACTGCTTCGCTCTCCCCAATAGTGAGAATGGGAAAAGGCGAAGTAGTATGGCGTCTCTGGGAACATCTAATAAAGTGAATGTGCTGCAAATCTCTAGGAAGTGTTGGAGATGAGCACTTGCATCTTCGTGCGGCTTCCCACAAAACTGGTTGGCTTGTACCTTGTTGATGAGCCCTGGCTTGAGCTCCAAGTTCTTGTCGATGGCCGCGGCAGGTCCAGTGCGGATGTTGTCCGTAGTGGGAGCTGAGAACTCGCGGATCGTCTTGTTCGCCATGGCTGCGAACTCTGTTGACAAATTCCGGATGAAACTTCGGCGGTCTTCTGAATTGGATGAAGTGTTGCGTCGAAGTGTTGACTTCTTGAGCTTGGCTCTTGCCCCTCTGATTAATGCTTCGGGGTTGTCAACAAAATTTTCTGGAAGATGTCCTCTATTCATACATCACCCTACAAAACAATAAGAATGGAAAAATACAGGGGTAAATCTGTATGGGAGAATTGATGATCTCAATCACTTAATGATGCGAATGATGACTCAAATTCCGTATTCATTCCTTGTTAGTAAATCAACCTTCCCCGGCAACGGCGCCAAAAATGCTTGCTGGGCATTCTTATCGTCATTACCAAAAGTAGACTTAGTTTTCTAATTCTGATAACGGCGCCAAAAATGTCGAACCTATCCCTCATGCCACTTAAGCCAAGTTGTCATCCCCAGCATGACATGAGAGACGCGGTATTGAAATATGCAACTGCTCTTCTAAATAAATAATAAATAAGATCTGCAAGCGCACAGATTAATACCGATGTAGCATTTTAACCAGGAAGTATTCTAGGTATCGTTATTTATATTTTTACCACTGGGAAGGGATTACTAACATCAATGTTGATTATGGAATGGAATATAGGAATGAGTATCAATCATTGCATGTATAAGTGAGAGCATTCATCTATCTCTTGCATACAGGGGTAAGTGTCACGTAAAATATAGATAAAGTATGAATGGTGACAAAGATAATTAATCTGATCAGCTAGCCACATATAATAATGATAAGCACCTCAACAGATATTCTAGCAAGTCATTAGCATGGTATTAGGACGAACTACAAGGATATTTCCTAAGTTATTCTTAACTATAAAGTCTAGCATATCATAGTTAGTGCAAGTACACTTGGCAATCATTGCGAGAAAGGACTAAGCCCATGCATAGTGATATTATCAAGGAAGATGAGAAACATAGCAATCACTCCCCCGTAATAATGTTGCTCTGCCTGCCTTACACACGGGAGGGGGACTATATAAGAACCAACGAAGCTGTCACCATCGCGGACCACCCCACGATCCGGCATATAAGGTGTAATTGCAGATAAATATGGTCTAAGCACCACGCCTACACAATATTTATCATTTACCCATGGATCCGATGGATAAACGCTATACGATCCTAAACATGTATATAATTCCAATCTAACTAAGCCAAGCGTATAACTACGATAAACTAAGAACAATATAATCGCAAATAATAACAAGTAGAGCATAGTCATAATCAATATATTGAAATAGAACAAAGTTGTATTCATAATATTGAAGAACAAAGATGAACAATGAAGAACAGTAAAGGAATTACCAAGAATCCTCTTGACAGATCCGGAAACCAATCGAAGATTGACTCCTTCTAGTTCTAATCCTATGTAGCTATGCTATACTAGAGATCTAGTTGATGTGGTGGCTCTAGGGCTTGATCAGAGACTCTCCTCCTGAGATTAGGGTTTGAGGAATTGAGAATGAGGGAGTGCCTCCTCCAGGGGCCAGGGGTCCTGCTTATATAGCCCCTCAAGTGAACATGGGCCGTCAGATCAAACCGACATTAATCGCACGGTTTTCCTTGATCCCTTAGGTCGGTGGAGCATAATCCGCGAGACGGAGCCTGATTGGCTCTTAGGCCAGGGCGGCCGCCCTAGGGAGCAGGGCGGGTGCCCTGCCTCCGGGCCCGTTCGGCCTCCCGTTCGATCTCGTGGCTTCTGGAGTCTTCTAGATGATAGAAAATCAGTGAACACGTTATTATCTCTATGTAAACCCGACGTGTGGGCCTTTCCTTCATATTTTCTGATAACCCCCTGCAGAAACAGACAAACACCAAAACTCGTGGAATTCCGTCAGATAAAACCCTAAGTCTAGGTGTTGGTTGCATTTGGATCCTTTTTCTTTATTTATTTGATAACTATATTTGGTACTTAAGGACCGTCAACAATGAACTCGGTGCGATAGTTTGTAGGTGTTCCAAACGTAACCGATAGAGTGATTTGTCCAAGTGGCATAGTGGCCTTGCAGGGTACTATTCCGTAGAAAGGAACGCTCGTTAGAGTAATCATCCCGAAAAATTCTAGTCCCATCTTCCTTAGTGTATCGAAAAATATGATGTGAGCTATGCTTCTCCATCAATCAGGAATTTTGTGACGGTCATACTAGCAATGGTCGGATCCAGAACCAGTGGGTAGTGACCAGCGTTCCCTACGCTAGTCCATTGATCTTCTCTTGAGAACTAAATCAGATACTGTGACCAATTGAGGTATCTAGGAGTAGCTGGTTCTGCTGCCATGATGGTTCGTAGAGCCAGCTTGTCTTGATGCTTGCTCCTAGAACCCGAGACTCTGACAAAGATCATTGTTACTGTCCCCTTAGATTTCTAGAATCCTTTATCCCTCCGATCGTCATTGTCCTTCTTCTGATGGTCTTCTTTTCTATCTCCTCTGTTGTCTTTTCTCATGTATCGTTCGATGAAGAAGCGACAATCTCCGGTCATGTGACTACTGCCCGAGTGCCATATGCAGGGCATGTTTTCAAGATCCTCAAATTTCCTTGGTTTGGAAAGCTTCTTGGCTTTATCTGCTACGGCCACGGTGTTGTCAGATCTGCGCTTTCTGCCCTACTACTCGTTGCTTTGTTGGTTTCGTCTGTCAGAGTTGTCCCGGTTGTTTCGATCTAAAAATCTTTCCTGGGTTTTTTCTTCCGCAGCGATCATCTTCTCTGCCATGCGCTTGAATTCTTCATTGCTTCACGGGTTCTCTTTGTAGAAATCATGGAATTGCCACTTAGCCAGGATTCCATAGGAAAAAGCCTTAGTGACCCCTCGCTCAGTGATGTCGTGTACTTGAGCACGTAGTTTACCAAACTGTCGGTAAAAGTCTCTGAGACTTTTGCCACTTTTCTGCTTGAGTCCTTTTAATTCCGCTTGAGTGATAGGGTGTGTGTTGATGCCTACAAAATTTTCATAAAAAGCTCTCTGCAAATCCTCCCAGCCCCTGATCAATCTGGGACTAGCTTGTCAAATCATTGGAGCGGCATAGCTTCTAGCGCCATGGGAAAGAAGAGTGCTTTGATGTCATCGTCCTCACCGGCTAGCTTGATTGATTGAGAATAGATCTTGAGCCACTGCTTTGGTTTAGTCTTGCTGTCATACTTGGTATGGTTGGAAGGCTTGAACTTGTAAGTAGTCATACCAAAAGAAGTCGGTTTGCAAAACAAGGGAACCTGTCGGGTACCACAGCTTCCTTGTACTCTGACTCAGCTCCGCCCTCTCGCCAGTCGATGCAGTGAGAGTGGTTTCGAGGAGCCGTAGGAACTGGTGGCCTGCTCCTGTTGTCCCTTGGTTGCTCAACTCGATTACTTCGGTGCTAGTCTCCCCTGCTTTCTCTATTGTTGCTTCCATTTGGACCCAACCTGTCAAAAACGGATTTTCGCTGACTTTGGTTGTCTTGTTTCTACGAAACTATCCTAACGGGTTATTTCAAATGAGTTTTTCCATCCTGCATCCGCAAGGCTGTTGACCGTAGGATTTCTCGAAGGCGCTCTTGTTCTTCGTTGGGATGAGAAATAGCTTCATATTCTTCGACTAACTCTTGAATCTTGGCATATAGAGAGTTGTGTGTTTTTCCGGCCGCACGCTTATCTTCAACTTCTCGCTCTGATTTCCTCTTATTGTACTCAGCTAGATTAGATTCGTATTTGGCCCAAGCTTCCTTGCGTTGTTTGGCCCGGCGTCAGCGTCCCTGCTTCAACTTGTTCTTCCTCTCTCTGACTTGTCTCTGGCTTTCAGCTTCGCTATCATCTCCCTGGGCATCAGGTGATATATTGGACTTGGATTCGTCTGATGACCTGACGTTGGGTTGTTCTGGAGGAATTAATGGTGACTGGTTGCGACGAACCATGAACACCTTTCGAGTGCGAATTGCTTCGTCGTTCGTGCCAGTTTCTGTACTATCAGAGTTATTGAGGATCTCAGTGGAAGCTTCAGCATCACAGATTGAATCTCTTTCCTGGTAGGGTAGGACGATCGTTGCGTCAACTAGCCCGGTGTTGTCGTCTTCAGAAATAGAACCTGGCCAGTGGATGATATAATATTGGGATGTTACAATCAGCACAAGGCCTTCCTAAGCTCCTGTTAGGGGTATCATTCGTACCGAACTAGCTGAATCTTGAAGTAGTGCTTGATAAGATGCAGCCATGTTGCAGAGTCCAAATGGAAAAGGACTCGGACCATCATATAAAGAACTCGGGCGGGACTCTAAGCCGGATGCGGCGTCTGAGTTTGAGTCGGAGTCCGTCATCCACGAAATTCGAGTTGGATTAGACATCGTGAGCTGCAAAATCCTCTTGGTGAGTCGATCCGCTGTAGTCGCCGAGACATCGTGGGCTTCATGGTGCTCTGAATTTTTGAGGAGATGACCTTGGAGCTTACCATCACCGTCTGCCTCGCAAATCCAGGATCCGAAGACGAAGGTTGATCCCGCTAGGAAGAACATATTGTCGAGGTCCGTCGAGGTCTTGCATGCAAATCCGCTGGAAGCTCTTACCTGGCGTGCCAGCTGTCGATGTTTTACTACCGATAGCCTGCCACAAGGGTACCCGGGACAGTTTTTGGGCTTCGCCATATGCTGAACTCGACGATTAACGCAAGAAACAGTTGATTTATACTGGTTCGGGCCCTCGTGATCGAATAGCCTTTACTTCCAGTCGGCGTTAGCCTTTGGGTTGGATTGATTGTTATGATTGTGTTACTGAGAGGTGCCCATAGCCTCTCTTTATATAGGGAGAGACAGCTATGGCGCGGTTACAATTCTAGTCGGATCCAAAGAAAGTGTTCTGATTTTAATTATATAAGGTACTTTCTATTAAGAGTCCGGCTAGTCCGGCCTATTCTACTCGGAGTTGGCGTCGTCTGATGTTGCGCCTCTCCTGTCAGGCTTGTGGGCCAGGCCAGAGCCCACTGCTAATAGTAGTACCGATGAGGAACACTGTGGGTCCTGTCTCGACAGTAACAGCAATATATACATAATAATTGTTTTCGGCTTTTCTCGATTAATGACCTGGAGGGATTAAAAGACAAGAAAAAAAATGCTTCTACATATCCAAAAGTGAAATTGTCGTTTTCCGCTTTCCCTAAATAGTAATGTAGTTGCTAAATTCATAGCTACATAAGGGAAAGAAAAATTAAAAATGATGGAAACAAAAGAGAAAAGCTTGTTATACGTATAATCAATTCCCTCAACAAGTAGTGATCCTATTTTGTAACAATTTTTAGAGTTTTACTTTTTTACGGTGTATTTCTTGAGGATTAAACAGGAGGCTCCAACGGAGCATCTAATCGTTAGGGCTCGTACGCATGTATTTCTCAAGAATTAACCAGCGCACGTTTAGAATGCTCATATACGTGTCAACATTCTTATAGCTTCTTTGGAAACATAGCAATTCCACTACTATACCAAAACAAACTTTGATGATACGAAAAAACGTGCAACAGAGGTGGGCACTAATGCCGCCTCTGTCATTTTGTCGAACAATGTCAGTAAAGGAAAAAAAAACTCAAACCTGCCGGAACCCGCTACCTAGGCCACTGCGCTCGCTCAATCCTCGGCCGCGCTAGCTCAATCTACCATCACGCCATACTATTTTTTAGCAACTTAATGATCTCAAATAAAACTATTGAGAGTTATAATTTCCATACAAAAATTATCTTCATCCGAAAACACAATTTTTCTAAGGTGAAGTCTTGTCGTTGACATGTGGGTCTATCTACCAGATCCTTGCCATGTGGGATAGATGAGACCTGATACACCTATGGAGCCAAACAAACATTTTAGAATTTTAGGGACCTTGATGACATCTACAGACAACCTTGATGACCGCAAGTGAGTTTTACTTATATACTTATTTGTTTTAGATATCAATATAGTGTTCTGAAAACTTGAAAAAGAATCTGTATAAAAAACATAAATAACTTATTTTTTTGAAACCGGACCGACTATGTTTTAAGCTATGCGCCTGACAGGCTTGGTGATCAGATCGGATGCATGCTGTGGTAGTACTAGATCCGTAGTTGCCCTTGATTTTCATAACAACCTCGGATTCAGATCAGACGGTCTCGACGGTCATGTGCTCCGTTGCACGGACACCGGTCGTCCCACATGCGGGCGGCCGCCCAAGTGGCGCGTCGGTTCTCAAACAGCGTGTGCCCACAATGGCCATTACCATGGGAACAAGGTCAGGATCACGAGATACAGCGGGAGCAAAACTACCAGAATCAGGCAGCTGATTGCCTGATTCCCCGGCCCATAGCCACAGCGTGTCAGAATCTTGCAGCTGGGTCTAGCTAGCTGCGTTCCGCATTCACATGGACCAGCAGCTTTCAGCTGAACACGTGACGCACCAAACAAGTACAGCATATCCAATTCAAGGCCGTGTTTAGATCCCAAATTTGGGGACCCGAATTTGTACAGTGCGCATAAAATGCACACTGTAGCAATTCGTTTGTATTTGGTAAAAATTGTCGAAACTTTGACTAATTAGGCTCAAAATGTTCGTCTCGCAAAGTACAACAAAACTGTGCAATTAGTTTTTAATTTTATCTATATTTAGTACTCCATGCATATGCCGGCATTTTAATGTGATGAGAATCTTCTTTTTGCATAGTAGAATTTGAGGTTGAAATTTGGGATCTAAAAACAGGCCGGGCCTGCTGGAATGGAAGCAACGTCCAATTCAAAACCGGTACGTACAGATTATTTTACAGAACCGTTGCGGCTGACAGGGCAAGGAGTGATCCGCCGGCCTCTTGTACGTGCTTGGAGCCCAGACAAAGCGGCACGGAGAGGTTGTAAAAAAAAAAAAGCGGCACGGAGAGGTTATGCGACAGATGACCCACACACACGCACACTGTCAACACCTACAATGCTTGGTTTCCATGGGGAAAATGGAAATAAATTGGGTACATCCTGGGTCCATTAGCTCTCCCGTGCGACCCAACGTGGGAAAAATACACCCGTGCGAGTGCGACAAGCCGACAACCAAAGTCGTTCCGGTCGTGAACCGAGCTTGGGTGGGTAGTTCTTCACCAAGCCACACAACAATTGATCTAGAGGCGATCACTTGTTGTAGCATCCTAATCTCAAGAGGACCTCAAGTAAAATCGCGGTTTGCGAGAAAATGGAGGCTTGGGAGGCTGGAACATTATTAACACTGACAATACTATTTCATTATTGTTATGCAAAATGGTAATTACATACAGGGACTCTCTGAAAACCTGGCCACAAACTTTTTTTGTTTTTTTGGGTTTTGTAAGGGCTGGAATTAAACTTGCCCACACACAGCACACACGGACAATAAAGACGAAACCGTGAAACAGAATACAGGATGGCCATGCTCGTGTCTCAGGACAAACAACATTTTATTACTACTGTACTGCACAAGGGAGGAGCGCCTTCAATTTTTCATGTCCGTTGTTATGCAACATTGATTGCATAGCAAGCTTGAAGCTCTAATCCTCCATCCTCATGATGCAGCGCAGGCTCTCCCCCTTGAGCATCAGGTCGAACGCCGTGTTGATCTCGGAGAAGGGCACGCTGTGTGTGATGAACTTCTCCAGCTCCAGCTCCTACATCGCAGGTTATTGATGAGTCAGGAGGAATATGTTTGAAGATTCAGGTTTTCCTTTTCACTAGCTTGCAACTGAAAGCAGTTGCAGATCCAGCGATTCCATGGTCATTATATTACCTTCTTCATATACATCTCGACGACGTTGGGCAGGTCGGTGCGGGGCTTGTAGTTGCCGAAGAAGGTTCCCTTGAGAGTCTTCTCGTTGAGGAAGTTCATGGGGTGGGTCTTGAACTGGTCCTCCCTGTGCGGGACACCCACCAGCACGGCCACACCCCATCCCTGCATTCACAATTACAATTCACAATTCAGAGCGCCGCCCGTTTCAGGATTCCATTCAGTCTGAAAGCAAATGGTGATAGAACTACAGAAGAATCATTGGATTGGCTGAGGAGGACATACGTCGTGGACACATTCGAAGGCAGATATCATGGCGTTGACGTTGCCGGTGCACTCCACGCTGCGGTCCACACCGCCGTTGGTCAGCTCAATGAGTACCTGCAACAGCAATGAGCAGTGGATATCAGATACGCAATGGGTAAAATTCAGTATACTCGTCAGAATTCAGAACAAAAGAGACACAAACCTCCTGCACTGGCTTGTCATAGTCCTTGGGATTAACGAAATCAGTGCAGCCAAATTTCTTAGCTGAAGAAAGAAAATGGAACACGTTGGTAAGTTCAGTTTACCATCAGCATCAAGAACCATTACCAAACTGTCATTTTACACATAAGGTGACACTGACAGTAATTCATAAGTGAAGTACCTTGCTCGTATTTTGCTGGGTTGATGTCCACACCGAAGATCCTTGATGCCCCAGCCAGTCTAGCACCTTCCATAGCCTGATCACGTACGTGCAAACACAGTACAGAGATTCAGTCCAAACACATATATATTTCCCATTATTATGTCGCACAAGTACTACTTGTCATCAGATGCTGAAAGACTCTGAAAACTGCCACCACTTACAGCAAGACCCACAGCCCCAAGACCGAAAATCGCCACTGTCGAACCCTTCACCGGTTTTGCCACATTCAGTGTTGCGCCAAGGCCTGCACCAAAACAATGACAAGGATTCTGTAAGCCATGCCCATGCTGCTAAAAACATGGTATTTTCCTTGGGAAACAATGGAATCATTAAGGACCCATGCATGCATCTTACCAGTTGAGACACCACAGCTGAGGATACAAACTTTGTCGAGAGGCGCCTCCGGGTTGATCTTGGCGAGGCAGCCGACATGGATGACGGTGTACTCGCTGAAGGTGGATGTCCCAACGAAGTGGAAGATGGGCTGTCCGTTGATGGTGAAGCGGGACTTTCCGTCGCCGATCATCACGCCCCGGTCCACGTTGATCCTGAGGAGGTCACACATGTTGCTCTCCTCCGACTTGCAGTGGGCACACTCCTTGCACTCGCCGGTGAACACCGGCAGGACATGGTCGCCTGGTGCGAGCTCGGTCACACCCTCCCCAACGCTCTCCACGATGCTGCGAGATGAGGGAGTTAGTTTAATTTTGAAATTTAAATGGATTTATTAAACAGCTTGAACTAGTATTAGGAGTGTGAATAATAATATTCATTAAAATGCTAGCTATCAACATCCTATTTCAACAGAATCGACCTCTGTCTCTATATAAAATTAGTCAACCGAGATGTTTCAAGAAATGAATAATATAATTTGTTGTCTGTGTCAGGCTATGAAAAAAAAAATGAAAGCATAAACATGGTAAGTACAGTTTCATATTATCTAGAACTCAGAAAAAAATATTATCCTATCAAAAGGCTAATTGTGGGCGTGCTTGTGTTCTTTGAATCTGCACTGCGTATGAGGCTTTACTTTGCTTTATATATACGAGATCAATAAAATAAGCACACTTGCTTTCTTTAGTCATGGATCTTGAATCCACTGCGGCAAAACCAGTGCTCGAGATGAATTATCAGCTTCAATAAAATATGCACACTTGCTTTTCTTTAGTAATGGATCTTAAATCCACTGCCAAATCAGTGCTCGAGATGAATTCACTAACTATAATTAGGAATCGAAGCACTAAAAGTCTAAAACTAGTAGAAGCGCATAAAAAAGACAGAAGCACATATGCATCTAAAAAAATATAGTGAAATAAGTGACGAGCTCATGTACAAGCAGTAGAAAACAGTAACAACACAACAGGACATACCCTCCCGCTTCGTGTCCTAAGATTCTGGGGAACACTGGAGTTTGCCCCTGCACAAAACAAGGTTCAGCCAGAAATCACAAAGTTAGGCACCGATCTGTCATGCATGTCAACGTTCTGCAACTCAGTGGCGGACCCAGCTTGAAATATGAGGTAGGGCGGACCGTTTCATACACAACTTCACCGATATATTGATCTAACCGTGCATGTATACCGTATCTATATAACTATATTGGTATATCACGTAACGAATTATATTCTAATATGTAATTCAGCAAACAAATTGTGCGGAAGAAGTTTCAATATGATTACCTTTCACATGAAAAACACATAAGGAGAATTTTTATTCCATAGTCCGGATAATTTACCATACACAAATGATCAAAACAAAAAAGCATAAACATCCTGCAATTAAAATAAATTGAGCAAGTGAAAGGTAAGCTTAGGCCTAAGGCCCAGCCGCCAAGGGCACTGGGGCAGCAAAGGGCAGCGGCGCAGGTGCGCTGGCCGCCGACGCGGCTATCCGGCTGGGCGTTTGGCCGCCGGCGCAGCTGGCCGGCCGCTGCGGGCTGTGGCTGTCTTCCGAGGAACCCGGCCGCCCCGGGCGCAGGGCCTCCCGCCGGCGTAGGGATTAGGGGGCGAGAGCGGGATTCAGGGACACCGGGACGGGGAGCACGGGCTGGAGCCGTTGAGCGCCGCCGCCGAGAGACCGAGACAGCACGTGCGTCCGTCCCTTCCCTGCTTCTTCTTGCCGGCTGTGCTTAAGGGCAAAGCCAAGAGATGCACGTTGCTGGGCCTTACAGGCTAGAAAATGGGCCATTAATATTGGGGACTTGGGGTGGGCCTTGTTGGCCTGAGGGCCCAGGCACCCAGCAGCGCTGCTGGCTGCTGCGTCTTCAACCTCACGATGCTCGGACAGCTTGGCGGACGCCATTGCCGACCGGAGGACTGGGAGATATGGGTGATACTCGCCGGAGGGGACCTAGGGCGGCCGCCCTTGCTCGCCCTATAGGTGGGTCCGCCTATGCTGCAACTAGAGAAGCCGAGTAGCGACTAGCGAGGATATATATGCACCTTGGCCTCCCAGAAGTAGACGTCGGTGTGACAGAGCGCGGTGTAGAGGATCTTGACGCGCACCTCCATGGCCTGCGGCGGCGCCACCTCCACCTCCTCGATGGACAGCGGCTTGCCGGCCTCCCACGCCACGGCGGCTGCAGAGGGAATCCATGAACCAAATCAATCCGATGATTAGGCTGCTATCTAGTAGCCATCACGAAAGGCAGAGGTAGAAGATCAAACGGACCTTTGCACTTGATCACCTTCCCTGCGGTCGCCATTGCTTGCTCTCTCGCTCTGACGAAGCTGGATGGACCACTCCAAGAACACGAGAATGGAATCCTTCTGCTACTGCTTCTTCGCACCTTTACACTTGGCTGATGATGAGAAGTTGGCGGGGAAGAAAGCGGGGACGAGTACTGTATATATAGTGGTCTAGGACTAGGAGGGAGGCAGCGAAAACGCCTGGACTGTAGCGGCGCAAGTTGGGGGAAGAAAGGCTCGTATTTTTTTAGTCGCGGGAGAAACCGGGGAGGTCTCCGCCGTCGCTTTCCGTTTTCCCGGCCTCCGCCAGACCGCCGTGGCCCCGCCGGTTTCTGCCTTCAGCGGTTTCTTGTTTACGGTTTTCCATGTCCTCCTGTAGTTAGTACTACTTCCTCCCTTCAACGTTTTGATTTTTCTTGATACATTATTTTTATTATATAAATCTAGATATAGATACAATATATATTTAAGTGTATAACAAAATTTGTATATCTAAAAAATTTAAAACAACTTATAATTTAGAATGGAGGAGGTAACATTATGAACATTAGGCTAAATACATAGTTGCATTCTTCTTTGAAAGCTATAAAAAAACAATAGCAGGCTATAAGCCTATAACTAAGGTTACTTACTTTACCGGTATTTATAAAAGAAAATATGAAAATTCTTAACTAATTATGCACAAAAATATTTAATTGAAGAAAATTTTATGAATACAAAATACTCAAATACATATACCAGTTCTAGGAAAATATGTATCCACGCTAATGACTTAACATTCACTAAATCAGTCACAATACTCATAGCTACAATCAACATTCAATATTCAATGATTTAATAGTTATTGAATGGTTTATTAAGTAAAGAACCTCATAGATAGACATAGATTATAGTCATCTAGAGTAAGAAATAAATATTTTAATTGGTCAGGTTAGCAACGCTAAAATATTTCATGGCTGAGCAAGATAGTGGTGTTTAACGGAGCTAATACCCATTAGCGGAAGATTAGTGATATCGTAGTTGTAGACCTTTGAAAAAGCTATAAAGATGCTATAGCACGCTATTTACAACAATTGGTTACTATTTTACTAACATTTATCCATTTTATAATTTCTTCTTTATTTATACCGGATATATTTGAAATTTATGTGTTAAGTGCTTTTGCAAAACATGATTATTTTAAGGTTTGTTTAAAGTCAAACTATGTGACACTAAATTTGTGTCAAGTGCTTTTCCAAAACATGATTATTTTACTAACATGATTATCATTTCTTTTTTCCATAGCATAATTTTTCACAACATACTCCCTCCGTCCCTAAATAACTGTCGTTTTCGCTTCCCGAGAAACAACTTTGACTAAATATATATAAAATATTCATATTTATGGTACAAAATTAATATCGTTAAGTAGATCGTTGAATCTATTTTCATAATAAATTTATTTGGAGATACAATGTTGCACGTATTTTCTACAAAACCAATCAAATTTACGGCCCGGAAACCAAAAGCAACAATTATTTGGGATTGAGGGAGTACTTATTTGGTTCCGCCAATTAAATTTCTGCCTTGATTTCTCGGTAGGTTTGGATTTTAATCACGGCTGGAATTGGAGGTTTGGATTTCAATTTGACTGATAAAATACTCCATGGGTTTAATTAAACTTGTTTGCTAATTCAAACTTCTCTAAAATAATTAAAAATTATTAACATCTATAAATTTGAAGAACGAAACACATTTTACAGATATATTTATGTTACAGTTTTGTTTAAATTAATCAAACAGAAGAGCTATAGATTATTTTGAAAAGGAGTACAACAAAGATACAGCAGGGCAAAACAACCAACGACGACAACAACATACAATGAATAAAAACTCTATTGAGTGTGACCGGTTTAAATGGAATCTCAACACATGATGCATATTTCTATTATGCTTTTCGTTAAAATTATACAAGTTTCACTTAGAATAAAATCAAAGTGAATTATAATTTAGAAAAAAATAGGTGTAGTCCCCTTCTAAAAGAAAACTAGGTACAGTCGAAGGATTTTTCATCCATCATCTGTCGGACGATAAAAAAGATGGAGACACAGGATATTCCTGCTCCAGCATCATGATTCGGTATATGATGTTGCGCCAGCGAGGAATGGTGAAATTTGTCGATCGGTGCTGAGCTGACAACTCGAATTCCGAACGATCCACAGGAATCTCCCCCGTCAGCGCGTCTACGTCGCGTGACGCGCGACCTTCGTCTTTGGGCGAGGAGGCCACAAGCCGGTACCGGAGCGGACACGGGATCGCGGCAGGTCAACGCCCATGACGATGACGCGGAGGCCGGGTTTGACTTCGATTCCCTCGTCCCTGCTGCTGGCGCGTCCAAATCCAGTTTCCAAAACCGGGGCTGTATTTATGTGTTCTCCTCGAGCCTGCCTGCCCGTGCCCAACAATGGGTTTCGTTGTTTGTTTATGGGTTGGATTGGATCTCGTTGTTTGTTTATGGGTTCATTCGTTGCCATGCATCCTCGCTTAGTTTACTGTGCGAATTGCAATTGCAACTGCAGCGCAGCCCCGGTGCGGTGCAGGCGGCGCGGCGGGTTTGCCTGCCTCTGCCGGGTGCCGGCGGCTTACATGCGGTTTTCTTCCTGCGCCCATGGTAACAGTAGTGTACACGCTGCGCTTTTGCTTCCGCGCTGGATTATATTAGCTGTGATACGCGTAATACGTTTTCACACCCAAGGGAACGAACACCTAGAGCTAGCTGCACGTACATGCATGTCTGACTTTGATTTTGTTTCTTTATTTGGTTATACATATGGTTTCCTGTGTGTCAGTATGTCCCGTCTGTTTGCTGCTCGTTTTTAGTTTTCAAGCCGCCAAGGAACAAATGAATGAAGTCAAGTAATTATTTTGTCATCTCGGTTTGGTTTGACCATGCACGCACTTATCTTGTATGTCCTAGTTGAGTGCTCACCCAGTCTGTGACGCAAACGCTTGATATACTTAATAAATCAATAATTTCTATGGTGCGTAATATTAAACTAAGCGTTGACCTGACTTATATGGTTGAAAATTAGCCATCTAAATTGAGAAGTTGAAAAAAGAACAAAGGTGTGCCACACGCGCGTGCCCCACCGCCGGCCGGGGCGTGGGCGGGACGTGCCAGGCAGGCGGCAAGCGGACGGGCGTGGCGTGGCTTGGTTTTGCCACTCACGTCCCATGATTGCAGGAGTTTCAAGTCTCTTGCATTATGGAGGATATGAGTTGGTTTTAATCCTGTTAGTTACTGTTCTTTCGCTCCCACATCTCCTGAGATTCCGGCTGGTTCTCCTCCTCCCCGCAGAGAATAAAAAGAGTCAGAGTTCCTATCTCATGTTCCTCTCTCTTCCCAACCCGAGACAAACCAGAAACTCATCTTCTGCTACTCGATGTCGATCTCCGTCCTGTGACTCCACGCGCACGGAACCACGGGAGAGCAGGTGCCTCCGAAACTCACCTGAGAACCTTGCTCGGGGTGTGCGGGCAATTAGGTTTTTGGGGAGCGACTAGGCGACTGATCGACGTCTTCTTCGTTTTCTTCTTGGTGATCTCACGTTCGCGGGAATCGGCACTACGAATCTCTTTCTGCATTGCCTGTGATCTACTACTTCGAGCAACGCACTAATCCGCACACCATGACTGAAGGTGCTAGTGCGAGTGGAGCCTCTGATGCCTTCGGCATGGGACTCTCCTTTGGGTATATTCGTAACCTATCTCTTGTTTCTATAGTTCTACGTGTTCTATTTGATATGCCATGGTTATATGGTTTCAATCATGTTGTTGTTTTTCACATGTTATATGATCTTGCTGGTACATTTCATATGCCATGTTTACATGCTTTAAACCTTGTTTTTGTCATCTACATATGAATATATGATGTCACAATTTTGATGTTATTTTTCTTATATGTCATCATATTCATGCTGTTATTTTTTTGGATTAAAGCATTTATATCTGAATCGTGAGTCTTGTGCCATTTATGTCCCTTTATGTGTCGTCTCTTTTGGGTTTCATCTCTAGCCTACCCTAACTTGCTTGGGACAAAAGGCTATGATGATGATGATTTTTTCGATTAAAATGACATGGAAATTGCCTAAATATCTAACAATCCAAAAATCTAATATTAGGCAATTTTCTCTTAGTGGTTTTGCTGCTGCTCTGAAGCCAAACATTTTTTGTGGAAAAAATTTCATGATATGGCGTGCCAAGATGGAGTTGTGGTTAACTGATATGAATTGCTATCACGTTGCACAAGGGAAGCCTGAGAACCTTACTCCAAGGGAGGAGTCAAACTTTCGGATGGCCGATAACCTGTTTCGAGGCGCTGTGATTAGTGCTCTTCATAGCAAGTTTGAGAAAAACTACATATCTTGTGCATCAGGCAAAGAATTATGGGATGCTCTTGAGGCGAAGTTTAGAGTTTCTGATGCGGGTAGCGAGCTGTACCTCATGGAGCAGCTGTATGATTACAAAATGGTTGAGAATCGTTCTGTGGTTGAACAAGCTCATGAGATTCAGGCACTAGCTAAGGAACTAAAACTTTTTCCATGTCTGTTGCCCAACAAGTTTGTGGTCAGTGGTATAATCGCTAAGCTGTCACCTTCTTAGAGAGATTTTGCTACCCCTCTAAAACACAAGAGATAAGAGTTCAGTGTGTTTGAGCTTATTGGTACTCTTGATATTGAGGAGAGGGCGAGAGCAAAGGATGGTCGTGGAAAAGAGGTTGAGACCTCTGATGCAAATATGATGCAGAAGAAAAACTCATTTGCATTCCGTAATAACAAGAGGAAGAAGAACCAGCAAGAAAACAATCAAAACGATCAGAACAACAAGTCTAAGGAGACAACAGAGTTCAAGAAGAAAAATGAGAAAGGTGGAGGTTGCTTTGTTTGTGGTAAAGATGATCATTGGGCAAGTGCGTGCCCATACCGCAAATTTAAGTAAGAAAAGAAAGAGCTAACATGGTGATAAGCGAGACTGAAGGAGGAACATCTGGGTATGGTAATCCTTTACCTTTTGTTCTTTCAGTTTGTTATTTACCTGAGTGGTGAATGGATAGCGGCGTCAATATTCATGTATCTGCTGATGTTTCTTTATTTGCTTCCTACCAGGCCGGTGGGACTGGAACCTTGCTGATGGGGAATGGCTCGCATGCCCTTGTTCTTGGTGTTGGCACGGTCGTTCTAAAGTTTAGTTCGGAAAAGATGGTGCTATTGAAGCACGTGCAACATGTCCCCTCCATCAAGAAGTTAGTGGATCCATGATGTGTCGCGATGGCTACAAGATTGTGCTTGAGTTTAATAAATGTGTCGTGTCAAAATATGGTACTTTTATTGGTAAAGGTTATGATTGCGGATGTCTATCCCGCTTATCTTTGCTTGTCATATTAATTTTAGCTGTCTCATGCGGTTAGCGAATATGAATTTAATCCCGAAATTTAGCATGGTCAAAGATTCTAAGTGCCATGTGTGTACAATCCAAACAACCGCGCAAGCCTCACAAGGCTGCTGAGCCAAGGAATTTGGCACCGCTAGAACTTGTTTATTCTGATTTGTGCGAAATGAATGGTGAATTGACTAAAGGTGGTAAACGATACTTCATGACTTTTTATAGATGATTGCACTAGATTTTGCTACATGTATCTACTTAAAACAAAAGATGAAGCGTTAAATTATTTTAAGGCCTATAAAGCTGAAGTAGAAAATCAACTTGAGAAGAAAATTAAACAGTTAAGGTCTGATCGAGGTGGAGAATATTTCTCTAGTGAATTTTCTGAATTCTGCGTGGAACATGATATTATTCATGAGAGTACACCGTTATACTCACCATAATCTAATGGAATTATCGAAAGAAAGAACCGTACTCTAACTGGATTAGTGAATGACATGTTAGACACTGCGGGACTATCTAAGGAATGGTAGGGTGAGGTGATTTTGACTGCATGTCATATCCTAAATAGAGTTCCTACAAAAAATAAAGAAATCACACCATTTGAGGAATGGGAAAAGAAAAGATTAAATCTCTCATATATGCGCACTTGGGGTTGTTTGACTAAAGTGAATGTGCCAATCAACAAGAAGCGTAAACTTGGGCCTAAAACTGTTGACTGTGTATTCCTTGGTTATGCTATTCACAGCGTTGGATATAGGTTCTTAATTATAAATTCTGAGGTACCTGACATGCATGTATATACAATAATGGAGTCTAGAGATGCTACATTTTTTGTTAATGAATTTCCCATAAAAGTTGCACCTAGCACGACTAGTTATGAATATGTAATTCCCCACGAGCATGAGAATTTTATTCTGATAGAACAAATTGAGGAGCCCCATACGTAAAATCTAGAGGAGGATGACATTGTAGTCACCAGGAAAAGCAAGAGGTAGAGGATTGCTAAATCTTTTGGTGATGACTATATTGTGTACCTTATGGATGACACACCAACGATCATTGAACAGGCATATTCCTCTCCTGATGCTGACTTATGGAAGGAAGCAGTACGGAGAGAGATGGATTCTATCATGTCTAATGGAACTTGGGAAATTGTTGATCATCCTTATAGGTGCAAACCTATAGGGTCAAATGGGTGTTCAAGAAAAATCTTAGGCCTGATGGTACTATTGAGAGGTACAAGGCAAGACTTGTGGCCAAATGTTATACTCAAAAAGAGGGTGAAGACTTCTTTGATACTTATTCACAAGTTGCCCGATTGACTAAAATTCGAGTGTTGCTTTCTCTAGTAGCCTCCTATAGTCTTATCATTCATCAAATGGATGTTAAGATAGTTTTCCTAAATGAAGAGTTGGAGGAGGAGATCTATATGGATTAGCCAGATAGGTTTATAGCAAATGGCCAAGAGGGCAAGGTGTGTAAGCTATTAAAGTCGTTGTATGACCTAAAACAAGCTCCTAAGCAATGGCACGAGAAGTTTGATAAAACTTTAATATCTACTGGTTTTATTGTGAATGAAGCTGACACATGTGTGTATTATCGGTATGGTAGGGGTGAAGGAGTTATTTTGTGCCTGTATGTTGATCACATATTGATCTTTGGATCAAGCCTCAAAGTGATTGAGGAGGTGAAAAAATTTATCGAATAATTTTGAGATGAAAGATTTGGGAGAAGCTGATGTTATTCTTAATATTAAGCTTTTAAGAGAAGGTGATGGTGGGGTAACTTTGTTACAATCTCACTATGTGAAAAAGGTACTGAGTTGCTTTGGGTTTAGTGATTGTTAGCCTGCTCCTACACCTTATGACTCTACTGAGTCATTTTGGGTTTAGTGACTATTGGCCTGCTCCTACACCTTATGACTCTAGCGTGCTATTGAGGAAAAATCGAAGAATAGCAAGGGATCAATTGAGGTATTCCCAGATCATTGGTTCACTCATGTATCTTGCTAGTGCAATAAGGCCTGACATCTCTTATGCCGTGTGTAAGCTGAGTCAGTTTGTGTCAAACCCAGGAGATGACCACTGGCAAGCTCTTGAGAGAGTAATGCGCTATCTAAAAGGTACTATAAGCTATGGTATACATTATACCGGAAACCCAAAAGTGTTGGAAGGCTATAGTGATGCCAACTGGATTTCTAATGCTGATGAACTTTATACAACGAGCAGATATGTGTTTCTACTTGGAGGTGGCGCTGTTTCTTAGAAGTCTTGGAAGCAGACTGTCTTAACGAAGTCTACAATGAAAGTAGAACTCGCAGCGTTAGACACTACTGGGTCTGAAGCCGGGTGGCTGCGTGATCTCCTTATGGATTTACCGGTTGTTGAAAAATCGATACCGGCTATTTTCTAGAAACGGTGATAACCAGACTGTGATTACCAAGGTTAACAGTTCTAAAGATAACATGAAGTCCACGAGGCATGTTAAGAGATGATTAAAATCTGTTAGAAAATTGAGAAACTCCAGAGTTATTGCGTTGAACTATGTTCACACGTCCAATAATCTAGCAGATCATTTTACGAAGGGCCTGTCACGAAATGTGATAGAGAGTGCATCAAGAGAGATGGGTATGAGACCCACTGGAAATCTACTATAGTGGTAATCTATCCTATATGATTGGAGATCCCATGAAGTAGGATGATGGAACAAGCTAGTAGTAGATTGTGAGAAAAGATCATTTATAAAGGCTCATTTCTAATGCATATCTTTCCTTCTGTAAGACAGGTTGGTTGTTTACCTTAATGTGTTCCAAGTGTCCTGATGAAAAAGAGATGTTGTCCTACAGAACATCTTTTGAGAAACATACCTATATGAGTCAGATTGTTGGTCACAGTCTATGAGATTTGAGTAATATCTAAATACTCATGAAAGGCACTGAAGTATGACTTATACACTTCAAACAGAGGGGATGCCTTTTGCAGCCTAGTACCAGTAAAGGACTTTAGTGGATCTCACCTCACACAAAACTGTCAATTCAAGGCATAGTCCATTGTTCAGTTGTGACTGAGTGAAACTATTGTTCTAGATGGATGTTCAACTTAACAGTCTCTATTGAAACACTGGTATATCAAAGAAATGTGGTTCTGAAACTACCTTGTTACTAACCCTAGAGTTTGGTGGGTATTCTTCGATATATTGTGGGCTTGGCCCATGATATACCTAGTAAATCAATAAACTCTATGATGCATAACATTAGGCAGTATATGGTTTTATACCGTACGGAAAATTGACTAAGCGTTGACCTGACTTATATGGTTGAAAATTAGCCATCTAAATTGAGAAGTTGAGAAAAGAACAAAGGTGTGCCACACATGCGCGCGCTGCCGCTGCCGATCGGGCCGGGCGTGGGCGTGGCGTGGCAGGCAGGCAGGCAGGCGGCGAGCGCGTGGACGGGCGTGGCGTGGCTTGGTTTTGCCACTCACGTTTCATGATTACAGGAGTTTCAAATATCTTGCATTATGGAGGATATGAGTTGGTTTTAATCCTGTTAGTTACCATCCTTGCGCTCCCGTATTTCCTGAGTTTTCGGCTGGTTCTCCACCTCCCCGCAGAGAATAAAAAGAGTCCTAATTCCTATCTCGTGTTCCTCTCTCTTCCTAACTCGAGACAAACCAGAAACTCATCTTCTACTGCTCGATGTCGATCTCCGTCCTGTGACTCCGCGCGCATGGAACCACGGGAGAGTAGGTGCCTCCGGAACCGCTGCTCGCCTGAGAACCCTGCTCGGGGTGTGTGGACAATTAGGTTTTTGGGAGCGACTACACGACTGCTCGCACGTCTTCTTTGTTTTCTTCCTGGTGATCTTACGTTCGCGGGAATCGGCACTGCGAATCTCTTTCTGCATTGCCTGTGATCTACTACTTCGAGCAACGCACTAATCCGCACACTATGACGGGAGGTGCTAGTGCGAGTGGAGCCTCCGATGCCTTATTCACCAACACACAAAGATAACGAATGACGTAGCCAATCACACATCATCGTTACCGAGCTTATTGCTACAATAGCGCTAGAAGCAAAGAGTGCCTATTCACGACTAACCTTGCACCTCGCTCGTCCCTTCATAGAGATCGCAACGGTGGTGTTGTTGCTGAGCTTGATGAATCTCACAGCTCTGACTTCACCACTGCAAGCCACCCCAGAGAGCATGCAACACACAACGTTTCGGATGCGGGGGACACACGGAGGCACGACTTCAAATCGATGTGCTGACATCCTTGGCAAGGTGATGACTGATGAGAGATCTCCTAGGCGCCGCCTCCAGCGATTACATGGCACCAAACACCATTGTCATCCGCCTAGAAAACACCATTGTCACATCGCTATACGAGACAAGGACAATGGCCCTATTCGCTTGTTTTATAATCCGTACTTTTCAGCTCGTTTTTCCAGTCAGAACAATGTTTTTCTCTCACAACGAATCAAGGAGCAATACTTTCAGCCATGGCTTTTCAGCGAAGCGAACAGGGCCAACAAACGCAGCAGAGGCACGGCTATATATGGGGTGCATGCTCGGCCCTAAACTTGAGGACAGGTTATTCCTTCAATGTCCCAGCCACAAAAGCGAAGGTATAGCTATGGAATCTTTAATATCAGAAATTATTCATTTAAAAAGGATGTCTAAAGTTTTAGATTTTACAAACAGGTATAAGAAAAGTACTATTTTGACACTATTTCCTGAAAAAAAATTAAGAGCTACAGGTGCATGAACCATTTGCAACCGTATGTATTAGCATCAGATGACACTACTAGCTCCAAATTCAAGAATGATTTATCACAGAGCAGCATGGCTAGCACAAGCTAGGAAGTTAAAAACACCACTCGTTTTGCAGCAGCAGTGATTGGCTGAACGCTCAGATTTAGAAAGGCGGAGATGCGCTTGTTGCACCAAGGTGTTCATATCCTGTGCAACCTTGGCTAAAAGAAAGCGACATCCTAATGGACAATGAAGTGAGCAAGAAAATGGTGAAGATTGTCGGCTCTGATGCTTATATGGCAGATGCATGCACCCAACTTATCAGACCCTAAATTCTGCAGTGGGGTCGCTGTTCAGCAGCGCACTGGAATGCGTCAAGCATGTGCACGGGATAGGATTCGTTGCCTCCTCTCTGATTAGGGCATTCTTCCTTTTCGTCAGGATACTTTGTCTTCACAATGCAGCTCATATTACGTCCCATCATGAATTGGTTCGTGTCGTTTTCGGCAAACGGGAAGCTAAAATCCACTGGCTATTGCCTCATCTTGGATTCTTGCAGCCCAGTCATGACTGGTGGCCAGACTTGTCTTGGTTTCCTGTTCCTAGTCTATGCTTCCTGATATAATTAACTACCAGAGAAATCATCTAGTTCTTACTAGTAAAAGAAGATATGTACTCTCTCCATTCCAAATTATAACAACATTTGATCCGAAAAAAATTATAAATACATTTCTCTTTTCTTGGTTAGCTTTTAATATGTATCCTAGATATGCCATATATTTATTAAGAAATGTTAAAACGATTTATAATTTAGGACAACAGAGTAACGACTTATAATGTGGGATAGCGGAGTATAAAAGAACTTGTCTTTTCACCAAAAAACTCAAATATTGAGGTTAGCCGCAAAAGGTGTAATTAAAAATGATCAACATGGAACAAATGGATTCACCCGCCTGTGCAGCGTTGAAAGGGGCAGCACAGATCAGATCACAAGTTCCCAACGATGGCTGCCCAGCAGTGTGCTAGTGACCTAGTGTTGTTCTCACGCCATTCGCCCACTTGGTCACCTGATGGGGAAAAAAGCAGTGGCTGCAGATCTCGTCTTTGGACAGGCTTAGGGCTGGTTTGGTTAGAGGTGTTAAATTTTAACCAACACTGTAGCACATTTATCTTATTTGATAAAAAGTTTTCAATTTTGAATTAATTAGGCTTAATAGATTCGTCTCGTAAATTATTCCTAATATGTGTCGACATGCGTACAATTAGTCTACATTTAATACTTTATGCATTTGTCACGATATTTATGTGATGGGAGTTAAACTTTAGCGTTGATGAATCAAACAGGGCCACGCGTGAGATTGAGGCCCGTCGTTGATTTCCAACGCTACGGCCCACGGCTGGTCAGTCAAGACGGGGATAGATATCGTTTTCAGTATCAGGAGACACGACGCGGAGCATCAGTTGGCTGTGTTGCTGTCAGGCACAGAAATTCTCGGACTTACCTATCGTAGGGCAGATTCTGAAAGCAGCAGCGGCGCCTATGGTTCGTTTAGGGCAGTCCCAATGGTGCATTATGATGATTTTTATCCTTATTAAATGATTTGCCACGTAGGCAAAATGCTGACATAGCAACGTAATTAATGAAGAAAGAGAACAAAAATCATAGAAATGGTTTCTTCATGAAGAAATCAGGTCTACTCTTGACCCAATGCACCAAGAAACCATAAAATCATCATTGGGGAGAAACCATCAGTTTCTAGGGAGCCCATGTCGCACTCCCATTGGAGAAAGAAGATAGAGTTGGGACGAGAAAGAAAAAATAATTATTACTCATAAAAACTATGGGTTGAAAAACAGTACTTTTTTTAGTGCGGTATTCTATGTTATAGAAACTACTAGTTTTTTTTATTGGGACTGCCCTTATTCATCACCTTTTTCGGTCGGTGTAATAATGTTGGATCGCTAGCTTCGCTGGATTTTCCAACGGGCCGGCGCATGCATGCTAGCTAGGACAGCCACACTGCTGTGGAATGCTTCGATTATACTTTGTAAAGTTAACTGAAGATCACCCAAAAACGTGAATAAATGTCGCTCAAAAACATTCTCGCAATTCCTATTCCGGGGTACGTACCGGCTTTGGTTCTGGGTTCTATTCCAGCTCATAGATGATTTCAAACAACGGATGATTGAGGCATGTCGAGTCTTAAAATTACGAGCACAAGGATGTATGTGTCCTTTTGTGTCGAGTTTATGATGAGTGATTATTGGAGATGATCAGTTTTGGTTGAGTTTGGAGACTATGGCGTGAGTATGTATGTGCAACATGTCTCTCGGGCCTTGGCTATGTTGGTGTGCAGGTGCGTGGAGCACAGAGACTGGCAACGGATATGGTGAAGGTCAAGTAGAGATAGGTTGCGCCGATGGACAAAGAGCGGTAAAGGATGGACGTGATGCTTGAGTGACCAAGGACCAAGATGGCTGGAAGACTGACCGTAGTGGCTAACTAGCTCCCACTCCATCATCCCCACAAACCCGGAGGATTCTAGCATCGTCGTATGGCCATTGCACTAGGCTAGCTGACGAGGACATCACCACGCTGAATACAACGATGTTATGGTCTTCCCCAAGTTGCAATTCATCCCCAACCCAGCTGCCACGTCACCCTCAGATTCAGCAGATACGTCATCACTGTTTCGGTCATAACTTTCTCATATGACATCGAAACGGGGCGTTCTTGGATGCGTTGGAAAGGGGACGACGACGCCGTCGTTTTGGATCTGGTCCCAGCTCCAGAAGATCCGTGGGTCATTCTGTGTGACCACGGCAATGTCTTGCGTCACCTATTTGGGCCAACTTGACCATGTATCGTGTCGGGCCTTAAGCCTAAGTTGTGGGCGCCCAACCCCTGGTCGTCGCCAACCCTAGGTCGAGTCTTAGACTATAAACACAGCCGCCGCCATTGCTAGACAATTGGTTTTTGTTTAGAGTTTAGTTTTTCATCGATTCGCTTGTAGGAAAAGCCTTCTTGACAAGGTCAATCAAGTTGTGCTTGGTTGATAACCAACGGAGCAGTGGTGTAACGGTTGCAGGGTTCGAATCGTGTCTGATTTGAAGCCGGATCGCCAACGTCGAGATCTCTACAAATCGAACTTACTTGCTACCTCTCGGAAGATCGGGCCTGTACTCATCAAGTGGTATCAGAGATTTCAGGTTTACCGTGAGGTATATTCTCATTTGCCTTAGATTCATATTTGTTCATTACCTAGAGTCCACAAAAAGCCCAAAAATATTTCAATTTCCGCTGTCCTATCACCCTTTGTGCCTTTGCAATTTCGTTTCAGATTCGCGCTGCTGAGTTTATGTCCATGGTCGAGTCTTGTTGCTTGTTTAGGATTGTGTTCGTGGTCGTAGTTTAATCGCCCGTTGTTGTGATTTTTATTTTCCGCCGCTATCCCATCCACCGTTCCCAAACAACAAGTCGAAGCCACCACATTACTCGACTTGCCCCGCTAGCCGCCTTGTGTAACTTCTCGCCGTCGCGCAAACCCTAGATAGGTTGGCCAGCCGCTCTTATTTTGCCTGCATCGCAGCCCTCCTTACATCATCAGGCGAATACCTACTGCTGTTAGTCACAGGGACGATCTTGTGATCGATGTTGGAGTTTAGGGACGCTTTGCCCTAACTGTCGCTACCGTGTTGTGCCTTTCGGAAAACATAACTTGAGATACCTTCGGTAAAATAGGCATAACTTTTCGCTCGTTTATCAGAAAAATCTGAAATTTTTACAGCAGCTCTCTTGACACCATTTGGAGCCGACCCAAACTCGGCTTTGCCCAGTTTGGTTTCATCAAAATTGTAAAAAAATTCGGAAAAATAAAGAAAAAAAATTGTCAAAGTTTTTGCACGCTTTTCAGAGAACATGCTGTATTTCTGTAGACCACGTACCACCTCAGTTGTAGGTGCCAATTTTTGTGGTTGCATCTTTTTTGATCCTTGTTCAGAGAAAAATATAAAAAATATAGTGAAAAAATAAAAAAAGTTTGATTCCTACTAGTTCCTTTTGATAAATCCTAAATGGGGAAGGAAAGAAGAAAAAGGAGGGGTATTCACCAGTGAAGCTGGTGACTCGGCATTTGCCTTTCTAGTTGCCATATATGAATCTAGCGACAAACTGGGACAGCTCCTTACGATACTTGGATTCAGAGATGAGGCGGTACTAGGAGCGACACACACTTGCAGTTGCACAAGGTGCGGGCAGTGAGACGGTGGAGGATAAGGACCAAGACATCGTCTATGAGGATGTCTACTTTGTTCCTCTTGTTAGTGGCCTCCTCCTCCATCTTAACTAGGATGTGGTGGAGCGGGGCCAGCGATGGAAGTGGCAGCGCTGACGTTTGAATCAAAGTAGGAGCACCTACGTTGATGTGCCCATGAGCTCCTTAATGATCAGGTGAAAGCTTGATTCGTACTTAGATGAGATAAGAGGGGAATAAAAAGCCAAGAAACATGGATAAGGAAAGTGCGAGAAAGTATTACCCTTACCTTTGGATCTTGCAGCAGTGAGCTCGAGCGGCCAGTACTAGCCTAGTCACCGGTGGATCTGTGCTGGCATGCCGGTGAGGCATACCGATGCGTAGCACTAGCTTGTCGGCGGTGAGTGGTGGCTTGCATGCCGATGAGTAGGTGAGGAATAGCAGCACTTGAGGAGGAGATGGACAAAGTGGCGGCTAGGTGGGTTCTGTCTTTGTAAGATAACTACAAATGAGGCAAAAATTCTAAAAACACGCTGGAGTCTCGTGCTGGCTTGCAAATTTTGACGATATCAGCGGTGAACGCTACCGGCGGTGGTGGTTGGGTCTTAAAGAAGATGGTACATAGCACCTAACGATGGTCGTGTCATACGGAAATTGAATGTTGGAAAGGAATACAATATTATGAATATTATTTTTGTAGGTTACAGCAAGAAGATGTTAGCACCTAATGGCGAATAGCGGTGGTGATACAATTTTTTCAATGATGCTTATATCCGACGATGATATAATTGTACAATGTTGATACTAATTCGGCTAGGCCTTAGTAGCTTACTGAACACACATCATACTTTTTACAATAATAATGGACACGAACATGACAAATTTTGTCAGCTGATGTTGCATAATAAAGGTACTAATGTCTACAATAACAATGAACGCGATTACAAAGCCATACCATGTGGCAGTTTGCACATACAAAGCAGAACCCCACTAGCATCATAGTGAGGTAATAGTGTTCAAAATCAACAAAAGACATTCTTTTTCGATTAACTCTGTTACACTTTTCATTCACAAGGCGTACAATAACAAAGATGTATCATCAACTACAGTTATGATGATAAAAACTGGGCCCTGTTCTTTAGCACTATTTTAGTAGTACTTTTCAGTGAATGGACAATGTTTTCTCTCACAACAAATCAGCATAAGCATCAGTATAAGCTAAATTGTAGCGATGATCGTAGGTTTATCCCTACATTGGTCGATGGATATCTCATGAAGCGTAGAAGCCAGATGAAGGCATAACTAACCTTCACCGCACCTCCAAATCTTCACCACGAGCAGAGACGATGCTTGGAAGAAGTCTGGGGAAGAACCACCTCACGAAACTCTCTCTAACATCCGAGAGAATGAGGAGCCCTACGAGGAGCATTGCCCGTGTTGTCTTCGTCAACATCTGGGAGGAACACATGCCACGACGTCGAGAGATCCTAGGTCAAGATCTTTGGGCTCAAAAGGTTTCTCAGCAACAGGAAGGCACCCTTCTTTGCCCTACAGATATTCTAACCTAGAAGTCTCCTGCATGCCGACCATCAACGAGCCTAGCCACTGTGTCATCGGTGACCCAGGCCACCAAAGATGGTATTGTCTTCCCCATCTCTTCGTGGAACTTCCTCTAACACCCAAGATGAATGGCCACCAGTAGGATGCTATAGAACCCAATCTTGAAAGCCTTCTCCTAGCAACAATGGAGCCGCTGAAGAACACCATGAACCATGGTGGATGAAAGGAGTTGTCGCTCTCTCACTTAGTCTAATGCTAAGGGATTTGGAGGCAGGGCAGGGGAGGGGAGGGGCAAGAGACTCTGGGCACCCAAACCCAACTTAAATAGGCCAACCTTGAAGATGCACCTAGACTCAATGTAGATAAGATGCGTGATCTAGGGAGCACGCATCAGGGAAGACTGTTGATACTAGATACGCACGCGAAGGAATTTAAGAGAAATAATCCGCAAGCGCACAGATATCGGTGAGCACTTCACCCAGGAGATAAGTCTAGAGTATCGTATTTATTTTATCCGCAAGGAGAAAGCATGCGATGACTAACCTAGTCTTTACTATTACCCTTGGGCCGCACTACAAGGTGGTGAAGATATAAGCAATTAGAGAGAACTACGACGACAGTCTAGTTCCAACCCATGGCAAGCTATGATACTATTGGTCTAAGGGGAAATACCGATGGAAAAGAGACACCATAGAGGATGCTTGACCAGGGTACTTAAATCCTACCAAACCTTCTGACAGGAGGAGGGCTCCAAAGGTAACAATGAGATTGTCATTTCCCACATTACTACACACTGATCTGGCTAGATAGGGGGTATCTACGAGTATTCCTAGACCAAGCACCACGCTTACGCTACGAATGATTACTCTATTCCCTACGCAAAGCGAATAAAGTAAACTCGTAAACCAAAGAACAATAATAACAATATACTTACTTAGTATTAGAAGTTGAATTGCCGAAGAATCCTAGAACCAAGCGTCGGGTTAGGAGACTTGACCCCGTAGATACAAGCTTGGAGAGGAGACACCGACAGGCCGGGCTTCCTCCAATCTTCTACCTCCACTCTAACACTCTTAATCTAGAAGAATAACTCTAATCTCACATAGAGACTACAAAGCTAAACTCTCTTGTATGTGCCCTAGAGAAAGATCCATTCAAGGGACCCCTCTCAGGTGAATTCTCTCTGGAAAATATGAATTAGGGTTTCCGAACTCTCTCATCTAGGGGCCAGAGGCCTTACTTATATAGCCCCCTAGGAAGCACCACAGCCCTCGGATCAAACCGACCTTGATCAATGATTTTTATTCATCCTCAAAGGCGGTGGAGGTAAGATCCGCGAGGTGGAAGCTAATTGGCTCCCTAGGTGGGGCGGCCACCCCTGGGGCTGGGCGCCTGCCCCTGTCACAGTGACAGGTGGGTCCCACCTCCTAGAGTTTGGCTTCTTGAACCTTCTAGATTATACATTTTCCATCTGTGGCCCTTTCTCTCTATGTAGTCCTGACATGTGGGCCATCTTTGATTATTTTCAGTTGGCACCCTGTAGAAATAGATATTCACCAAAACTCATGGAATTCTATTAGTTAAACACCTAGTCTATGGTCGTAATTAATTTTATAGCATTCTTTTATTTAAGTTGATGGTTAAAAATGATAGTTAATTACCGTCAACAAACTCCCCCACACTTAGACTTTTACTCGTCCTCGAGAAAAGAATGGATTATCTTAGGCACAATCTCTAGACAAGACATCAATAGTAGATTTATTCCTTAGTCATACATGCACTGCGGCATTCCAAGTGTCTACCATACCATTTTGGGCAGTTGAGGAATGGAACAGCTTGAAACTGAGCCCCTTTTCCTTTCAACTTGTCATGTGGAGTTTTGTATGCATTTGAAATAAAAACATAGCTTACCTTCTACCTCATGTGGTACTCTCAAATCACTCAACATTTGTGGTATTTGTGGATCTCTCTGAGGCATGTATGAGGAAATGTCTTGTAGCACATCCTACTTCTACAAAAGCTTATCTGGAGTTGAAGGTATTTCAAGGATGTAGCATACTTACCTTGCATATGTTGCCCAGTCAAAATGGGATCCAAGGAGGGGAGTGACATACCCCTAGATCAGGACGTGCATGTGGTGTGGTTTCAAAAGAATAAATGTAGTAGAAAATATTTGTGGAAGATAGAAGGGGTGCAAGATAATTCTACAATGCTCCTTTACAAAAGATATATTATCCCACTTTGATTTGAAGAATTGCAACTGAAACTTGTACTTCACAAAAGGCAAGACCAATGCTTTCTTCTTCTTTCTGCTCTCTCTTTCTCTCTTTTTTTTCTTTCTTCTTTTTTTTTCTTTTTTAATAACAACGTAATACATGAACTTTGATAGAACATTGTGAGAAGATAATAACATTCTGGAGCATTTTAGAATCATGGCTAGCAAACAAGGAAAACCTATAGGGAATATATTTTTGATTGTTTTACTCCCAGGGTAGGAGTAGAACAAATTTTGAGTGGATCTAAATAGGTAATATGGTGGTGCGTACTTCCAGGGTAGAAGTAGCAAGGGGTGCAAAAATTAGTGTGAATCCTGATCTTGGGGGCATGGCCCACCTCTCAACAAGGGTCTAGCACGGTTTGACCAAACTCAACACAAAGTAAATAGCTTATATGCTAGTTTTATACATATAAGGCTCTTACTAGGCATTTTATTCTTACCACAGAGGAGAAGCATAGCTAATAATTTTAACATTTTGTAAAAGAAATTCTCCAAGTGACAAAGTATCAGAAATCAGGTTCTCATGATTCTACTATCTCTCACTCCACAACAACTTAAATGATATGGGGTCCCTAAAAATTAAGTTCCCAACAGCAATAGGACTCCCAGGAAAGAATCATGGTGTGAGTCTATAAAGAGATTATAACTAGAATAATCTATCTTTTTCAATTCAACATTTAAATAGGTTGTACTCAAGAATTCATAATGCAAAACATAACAAAGAGTGTATATATAAAAATTAGAACATGTAGGGAGCAAACCTGACCATGGTCGAAAGACGGAGTAAGGAGGGCTTACACCCTAGGCGGCCGCCCCATGCTCTAGGCGGCCACCCCACTTGGGGTGGCTTTCCAAAGCCCGCTTAGACGTGCAGGGTCCTCATGTCGTATATCTTCAAAATTTTGGTTCGTGCGGTAAAATCTGTTCGTTATATCGTCGAGTGCTTCCTCCACACTTATTTCCTGCTTTCTTTTATATAAAACATGGTGGAGACAAAAGCACAAGGAATATATCCAATAATAACAGAAACTAACTCTTTATTCAGTATCATGTAAGGCATATGTTTACAATGAATTATAAATAAAGGAATTGAACTAAGCAATGAATCTAAGCAATCTCGTGACTAATCTCGAAGGTGCCTTATCAACTACTAGACTGGCTCAATCTACTTCTTTGGCTTAGGAGGCTCTAAAGCACTTAAGCGCTTGTCTAATTTCTTGTTGTCTTTCTCTATGTCCTCAACTTTCTCATGTGTGCGAAGAAAGCATCTACGCTAAAGGCGTAGAGTGGCTTCTATAGAGGAGATAGTCACTTGCTGAGCCTCTATCAATTTCTCTAGATCAGCTAAAGTCTTATGACGCTTGCGTGGAGTTTCAGATTTAGCAAGGGCGTGCTTAGGAGCTTCCTTGGGTGGAAGGAATTTGACTTTGCTTGGATGAGTGCGGACTGCTTCGAAGTAGGTGCATTCCCTAGTGCTGTACTTGGCACAGACGATCTCTCCTTTCTTGTTGGTCTTCAAACCAACAAGCGTCTTATTGTGCTTCGGCGGCAAGAGCTTGGTTCCAGCAGGTAGCTAGATGACTGGCCCCTTCAGCGGTTTATCTTCTAGTAGGAGGGGCTGAGGAGGTGCTGCGAGAACTGGCTGGGCGAAGTAGGATTGGCTATAGCTATTAGGCCTTGTTGGAATGGCAGCGAGGGGTGTAGCATCGCTAACTGGGATAAGAGCTTTGCAATCTGGATCTTCCTCAGGAATGGAGTTGAGGTTGAGTCCGTAGGGGATGATCCTCTTATCGTTGTTGGCCATTAGAGCTTTGGAGGGAGAACTAACAAGGTTCAAAAAGGAAAATAGGAATGATCTAATGGAATGAGGATGACTGACGTCATGGGATGTTTATATAGGAGGGTTCGGAGGACCAAAATGGCACCTAAATGGTATCTCGTGATAAAAATACCTGAATAAGCTAGGAATAAACTTTTTCTGGAAGAAGAATATGGAACAATCATGAAGGCAAAAGGCGGCGGTGAAACGGCACAGGGGGTGGGGTGGCCGCCTAGACCTAGGGACGGGCGCTCGGCCCACGAGCCCAGCTCTGGTCCACTTTTTCGTAGTATTTTCTAAATATTTTTGTTATTTCAAAAAATATGTTGGGCCCTAAAAAACAAAAACTAAAAAGGTCAGGCCCAACAATACTTAAGTAATAAAGAAATTAATCACAACTAATTCTTCTAATTCTTTTTTAGGCTCTAAAAATAATTTAAGGCGTTGACCATTTACCTTGAATAACGTACCTTCGTCATTTTGAAGTGTAATCGCTCCATGTGAAGATGTGTCTACCACTTTAAATGGTCCTTCCCACTTACTTCGTAGCTTTCCATGTCCGAAGAGTTTTACCCTGGAATTAAAAAGTAATACCTTATCTCCTGGGGCGAACTCCTTCTTCTTGATTCTCTTGTCATGCCATCTCTTGACTCTCTCTTTATAAATCTTTGAATTGTGATATGCTTTTTCTCTCCATTCATCTAGCTCTGAGAGTTGCATTTTCCTCCTTACTCCGGCAGCATCAAGGTCCATGTTCCATTTCTTGATAGCCCAGTGAGCTTTGAATTCTAATTCCACTAGTAAGTGACAAGTCTTCCCATACACCAACTGATAAGGAGACATCCCAATGGGTGTCTTGTATGCCGTTCGGTACGCCCAGAGTGCTTCAGGAAGCTTGTCCTTCCATCCAGTACCCATCTCATTTACTGTCTTCTATAGAATATTCTTGATTTGCTTATTGGATGTTTCTGCTTGTTTGCTTGTCTGAGGATGATAGGGGGTAGCAACATTGTGACGTATTCCATGCTTAGATAAGTAGTGCTCAAAGCGCTTGTCAATGAAGTGTGATCCTCCATCACTTATCACTATCCTCGGGATTCTAAATCTTGGAAATATTATCTCTTCAAACATCTTCTTGGAATTTATGTTATCAGCATTCTTGCATGGCAGAGCTTCGACCCACTTGGAGATATAATCTACTGCCACCAGAATATACTTGCATTTCTTTGATGGCGGGAATGGTCCCATGTAGTCAATTCCCTAGACATCAAAGAGTTCGATCTGAAGATTGTTGATGAGTGGCATGGCATTTCTTGTATTGATATTGCCGTGCCTTTGACATGGTCCACATCTTCGGATAAATTCTCTTGTGTCTTCATACATTGTTGGCCAAAAGAATCCGCATTGGCGAATCTTTGCATGTGTGCGGAATGCCCCATAATGTCCTCCATATGGTGATGAATGGCATCTCTCAATGATTTTTATTCCTTCTTCAATAGGTACACATCTCCTGAGCAGGCCATCTGAGCAGACTTGGAAGAGGTACGGTTCATCCCATATGTGAGGATGACTTTCTTGGACGAGTTTCCTTTTGTTTGCGCCTGGTGGTACATATCCTGAAACCATAAAATTAACAATATCTGCATACCAGGGGTCAGATCTGTTGATCTCGTAGAGCATGTCATCCCAGAGTGAATCGTTGATGGGTAGTTCCTGTAAATTCTCAAACTGCATTCTAGATAAGTGATAAGCAATAGAATTTTCTACTCCTTTTTTATCTTTTATTTATAAGTCAAATTCTTGGAGTGACAAAATCCATCGTATTAAGCGTGGTTTAGCATCTTTCTTAGTGAGCAAATATTTCAGAGCAGCATGATCAGAATAAACAATTACTTTAGCTCCCACTAAGTAAGATCTACACTTATCGATAGCAAAAACAACAGTAAGGAGCTCTTTTTTAGTAGTTGCATAATTAAGATGAGGTCCTGTTAAAGTTTTGCTAGCATAGGCTATTGCATGATGCTTTTTATCTTTAGTCTGTCCTAAAACTACCCCCACAGCATAATTACTTGCATCACACATAATTTCAAAAGGTAAAGACCCATCAGGGGTTGAATGATTGGTGCTAAAATGAGCGCTTTAAAATTTCAAAAGATCTTAAACATATATCATCAAATTCAAAAGGACCATCCTTGGCTAGCAGACGAGTAAGAGGTCTAGCAATAAACGAGAAATCTATTATAAACCTATGATAAAAACCAGCATTGCCAAGAAAACTTCTAATTCCTTTCACATTCACAGGTGGAGGTAGCTGTTCAATTACTTCAATTTTAGCTCTATCTACCTCTATACCTCTTTCAGACATTAAGTGTCATAACACTATTCCTTCTCTAACCATAAAATGACATTTCTCCCAATTAAGGACTAAGTGCTTTTCTTCACATCTTTGCAAAACTCTATCTAAATTTTCAAGACAATCATCAAAAGTTTTTCCATAAACAGAAAAGTCATCCATGAAAACTTCCATAATCTCTTCAATCATTTTAGAAAATATGGACATCATACATCTTTGAAAAGACGCTGGAGCATTACATAACCTAAAATACATTCTACGATAAGCATATGTTCCATAGGGGACATGTAAAAGTGGTTTTGCTTTGATCATCAGGATGGATAGGGATTTGGTGATACCCTGAATATCCATCAAGGAAACAGAAGTAAGAATGATTGGATAACCATTCTAACATCTCATCAATAAAAGGCAATGGAAAATGATCCTTCCTAGTAGTTTTATGAAGCTTTCTATAATCTATGCACATCCGCCATCCTGTGACGGTACGCTAAGGGATCAACTCATTCTTCTCATTCTTAACAACAGTCATGCCTCTCTTTTTAGGCACAACTTGGACAGGGCTTACTCACTCACTGTGTGGCACAGGGTAGATAATCCTGGCATGTAACAGTTTTAAAACTTCCTTTTTAACAACCTCCCTCATCGCATTGTTGAGTCTACGTTGTGGTTCTCTAGAAGGTAGAACAATGGGATCTGTAGGAATGTGATGGGTGCAAAGGGCAGGACTAATTCCTTTAAGATCTTGGAGTGAGTAGCCAAAAGCTGATCGATGTTTCTCTAAAACAACCATTAAGCGAAGAGTTTGTTCTCAAGTGAGTTTATCACTTATGATCACAGAGAACTCTGGATCATCATTTAGAAAAGAATATCCAAGACTAGTTGGTAAAGTTTTAAGCTCTATATGAGGTCTAGGTGGCTCTGCAAACTCATCTAAAGGTTCAGGCTCAGAGTAATCAGCCTCTTCTTCTATGAAGAATTGAGCATCATCCTCTATACCTGAGTTGGATAAAAACTCTAGAGAAGTAGCCTTAAATTCCTCTAGGGGTTAGATTCTAGATAAGATTCGGTCCTAGTACTTAGAGAATGAGATATGGACACTGGAAATTGGAGTTTCTTCCCAAAACAAATATTTAATTTCCCTGTTTGTCCTTCATAAAGAAGTCTTCTAAAAGGTTGTCCTATCAATAGGTTGAAGTCCCATATGGGGAAGACATAAAAGCTCAAATGAACCAAGGTTCCTTCTACCTGGATTGGTTGGATATGTAAAATTCCTAAACTGGGGACAATATTTCCTGAAAGAATCTTCATCAATTTTGTAGTTGGGGTTAATGTCATGTGCTTCATAAAATGTTGTGCAAGTGAAGCAGACATGATATTAATACCCACAACTAGATTATAGAGAGCATCTATGTGGTCGGAATCAATTAAGCAACGTATTGGAAGAGAGGGTGAATCCAAATGGATCACATCAGAAGAAAGCTTTGATTCTTCTAACCATTCACTGCTTATGACCGACACTAGCTCTGCTGAAGTGCTTCTATAAGAAATATCCTCAGAAGGATTCAAAGATTTTCTAAGGTGACTACGATGATTCTGTGGTTTCTTTATAGAATGATGGTTCATCACGTTTCCAAAATCAGAAAAAGATCGGGTTCGATATCAAGCATAAAATCAGGAAATGGAATTTCTTCTTCTTCTTGCTCAGAACTTGGAATAGCTGAAGTAGATGGTATATTTGGCAAAGAATTTGCTTCAGCTACTTGAAGTTCTTCTTCTAGGAGATTATCTAATTTAGAGGATAGGATTTGATCTAAGATTGATCTTGCTTTTTCTGACAAAACATGCAAAAATGATCCTCCAGAAGTTGTATCGAGCAATTGCTTACTCTTTTTATGAAGACCTTTATAAAAATGTTGAAGAAGAATAGGGTCTTGTAAACTGAGATCCGGGCCAGATGCTAAAAGAGTAGTGAAATGATTCTAGGATGAGGCCAAAGATTCACTAGGTTCTTGCTTAAAAGTCAGAACCTTGACTTTAAGGTCGACGGTTTGAGAGATAGGGTAGAAATCTAGGCAAAAATTAGAACGTAAGGATCCCCAATCTCCTTGTTGCTTACCTACGGCTTTATCATACCATTGTCTATCCATGAGTGAATGCTATCCGTGGGGAGATGCTAGAGCCCTGCTCGAGCGCTTTCTGTGAGGTAGAGTGGCAGGTATTTGATGATGAAGAGGTCGTCGTCCACCCCGCCCACTCGACAGGCGAGGCAGAAGTCTTCTAGCCACACAGCGGGGTTGGTGTCCCCAGAGTACTTGATGATGTTTGGCAGCGCGTGGAAACGAACCAGGAACGGCGTATGCCAGATCCTTTTAGCAAACACCTATAGGCTACAAGCGACCGGGGTTAGGCTGCGTCGAGCATCCTAGACCCTAGGGTGTCGGCTGTGGTTGTCTAGGTTGCTGTCGCTGTAGTGCAGCTGATCTTTGGCCACCAGGCCTAGCCTAGGGCATCTGGGGCCCTGAGTCATATGGGCGTTGTGGTTCCCGGCATAGCGGCTATGCGCTGGGGAAGGTTCCCGCCCATGTGCCATGCCGCCATCGACGGGATAAAGTATGCTCGGTGCGTGGTACCCCTTGGGGCCACCCCGCATAGAGGAGATGTGCATGAGGATAGCCTTGGGATGCCACCTCTCTGTAGAGCTTTGAGCTTGCTATGCCGCTGTGGTTTCTAGCAAATCTCACAGCTCCTAATGAACATGCTTTCCCTCATTGTTTGAGGGCTCAGGGGCCGTCTGCATGATCATGGCGGCCACCATGACATTTTGGCTGGCTCGAGGGAAGATGAGTGTCTCCCTCTTGCCCTATTGGATTTGAACATACACATGGCACGCCCGTGCCCGCGTGCCCTCGACGTCAAGGTGCTACGGGCTAGGGAATCCGTCATCGCGGTGGTCGTTGGCCGGGTCAGCCTCACGGGCCCTAGCTCATTCTAGGCATTCCTGGTCATACTCTGCCTGTTCTCCGGGGGTGCGTGGAATCGGATAGGCATCATCCCCTGCGCCCTCCTCTAGTGCCACCCCATTCTCTGAGAGGTGCAACATGTTGCATTCCCTTAGTGGGTGGCGGCTCCCTTCAGAATCGGACACAGAGTCTGCGTTCTCAGGGGTCACCAGCAGGAGGTCATAGACGAACTCCGGATCCTGCTCCATCATCCCACAAACCCAAAGGATTTTGGCATCATCGTATGGCCATTGCGCCTAGCTAGCTCTCACTCAAAGATTGCGATCGTGTCCCTTATTTCGAAGGGCAATGCGGTGTTGGGGTTCTAGAATTCGGCTACTGGCAATAGGGGCCTGCCTCCATAGAGTTGGGTGAAGGCATTCTCCAACACTTAGAAAATGCGTCGACTTAGCTTTGGCTCGGGTTTTGCCCCGAGATAGGCGCCAATTCTACATGCTAGCACATCAGAATCAACGATCGTCGGGCCAGCGCGTGCCGGTTCATGATCAAGCATCGAGATGTGCAGTGGGTCTGTATTCTCTTTGCTGAGTTGTACCTGACCCAGTTGGTCAGCTATGAAGTCTAGGTCCCCGAAGCGTAGGGCTTGGCCAAGGAAAAGACTATTAACGGGAGCTAGCCCTTGATGTCGGTGAACTCAAGGCTTCCAAAGCGGATGCGACCAACGGGGGCCGCACCAAGAGCAAGTCCAACATGGGTGCAGGGAGCCATCACATCCTTTTCAACAACAACAGTGTGCGACTGTCCCATACCTAGCTCACCAACTATCGGTGTTTTGTAAATCGAACTAGTAAATTTATATGATTGCCATGCTGATCTAGAAATATGATGGTAACATCCAAAAGACATAGGGATTTATACTGGTTCAGGCCCGGAGCCCTACATCCAGTCTCAGAGATGATCGAGTATGTGTTCCTCACTTGAATGCTCTGAAGTTCTTACAATGGAGGGTGTAAGAATGGTGGAAGAGTTAGGAGAGCTAGAGGATGGACTGTCTGAAGGGAAGCTCCAGGAGCCTAGCTATGGTGTGAATGAATGAATGTAAAAAGGATGTCTAGAGATAGCGCCCTAGCTGCCCTTATATAGAGTTTAGGGTTAGGGCAGATATAAAGAAGCAGGTTCTCCCGACCGAGGGGTCGTAAGCCTGAGAAAGGGGCCCAGCTAACTTGGCTTGCAAGCTACAACATCTTGTGGTGCACATCTAGGCGTAGTTGTCATCATGGTCTTGCGCCCACGGCGCGGTAAGGTGTGGCGTGGTGCCACTATGCTAGCCGTGGCGGCACTGTAGGCACGGTGGTGGTTCGCCAGCCATCCTATGCGACGTGGTCTCTGCTGTGGTCTTCGTCATCACCTCTTGGTTTTCTAGGGGTGTCGTATAGGAGTTGGTAGCCACTCCTAGGTCACCGATCACCTGGCCGTCTTGTGGAGTTGGTGGCCACGATCCCAAACTTCGGGGGCGTGGCTTCCACCGGTCTAGACGGCCTCCAAGTCAAGGCCTTTATTGTGGATCCCATCCTGTAGTGGGTAGAATCATACATGCATCTTGTCGGGCCATATCTGGATGGTGGGCACCATACCTGTCCGTCATTGCAATGCGGTGTTGTCTTGTTCGTGCTGCATGGCGTAGGTGTTGGCGGTCCTTAACGATAATATCCGACCGCCAATTACTATCCAAAATAGGAGAAATAAACAAACTTATAACACATATGCATTTACTTTTGACATAGTTCTACTTGTATTGGAAGAAACATGTTTTGTAGGACACACATTTAAATACAAGTGGAAACAAAGCAAAATGTGCAATCCAATAAGCGTAATGCAGATCCTACATCAAAGTACCAAGCAAAGGTCTACCCCAACGAAGAATCTGGGCCGAACATCAACGTGGGAGGGGCCCAGGCCTACCCAGGAACTGACCACATGAAGGCGATCGCAAAGCAGGCCTAGTAGGGTGCGAGCGCACTAGGGTTGTGGCCGCACCCTAGAGGCTACCTCCTAGGCGCAGCTTCCACCAATGGTTGCATAGCAACATGCTATGGCAGTTTAGGATTGTTTCCTATTTTATCAGAGCCAGACCGATCATGAGCTAGTATAAATGTAGGGGTGGAGCTCTCTCCAACACACACCTCATTTGGACCCTCTACCTTACTACCACACTCTTGTACTCTTTTAGTTTTTAGTAGCATTTGTGAGCTAGGCAGGAGCTATCAAGGAGAGCTTGGCTCCTTGGAAGAAAGGACTTTGGTATGAATAATACAATGAGCTCTGCCAAAGCCTTGTTCTCATTTCATCATAGTAGTGCATATGAACTAGAATATAGTTTTTATGTTATTTTCTTGACATATGAACTAGTACATAGTTTGTATGTTATGATCTTAACATGTGCAACTTTATGCTCAACCATTAATATGACTTATATGAGTAGAAACAGAGCTAGGTTGAGGTGGTGGTTCGCTATTCTTTCGGGCTTTCCCATGTCCTATGCTTGTTGATTTATAGGGACGGAGTCCCAGGGGGTTATGGGTAGTTTCTTTGTACACGGGTGTGGTGCTCGGGTACACGGGAACCTTCGGATATGACGGTGCCCCTGGTTGAGGGGTGGACAGCAGGTGGTGATAGCCCTATCTATCCTTTGTAATTTCCCATGTTTGGTTATCGTGTAGGAATCTTATAGTCTCCCTGGCCTGCTACAGATCAATGCTCGGAGATCTCCCCATCCATCTTACACTTAGTTCTAACTCTAGTCATGTAATTTGTATGATCATTAGCTGTTCTTTGCATGGCTATATTAGAACATGTCTGCTCCGCTTAGGAACATTCTTTTATTCTTTGTTTTTCTTTTATCCTTGAGGTTGGCCCAAGTGTGTGTCCATTGTCATTGAATTACAGTTTTTACCCCTATGTTGAACTATTGGTTTACTATGCACGTGTGTAATCTTATTCATGCCATGCTAGACTCTTATACCTTGTCCTCCTTTAGAAAAATATAAATAACGATACCCTGAATACTTCCGGGTGAAATGCTACTACGATAAATTCATGCGTTTGCGGATATTCTCTGTAATCATTAAGAACTATCGTGGTTGGTGTTTCTTGGCGGCATCGCTAAGGTTTACTCAATCTTAGTGATGGTGCTAAGAAATGCCAACAAGCATTCATGACGCCGTTGCCTGGGATGGATTCTATCTATATTCTTGGTAACGACATTTAGAAATGCCAACATCAAGGAGGGTGTTTGACTTGGCCAAGGTGACCGCTGTCCCCTCGGTCTTTGCGGGGTCAATGCGGTGTGCTCACTCCTATCAGAGCAGGCACGCTTGGCTGGGTCCGGCCTCTCCTCGTTTCTCCCAGGGGTTAGGACGGTGAAGAGGTCGTGAGTCTCTTGTGTTGTACGGCTAAGTCCGGTGAAGGGGTCGTGGCCGACCCTGGCCTTAACGCTTGGCCCGGTTACTTAGCTTAGCTGGGCCTCGGTCGTTCGGGTTCTTGCTGGCTGATATATTGAGGGCCGCTCGACTTGCTAACTAATCGATACCTTGAGACACCCGAGGATTATAACGCGACACAAGGGTTTCGAGTCGGGCTCTTGCCTCTTTGTGATAGAGATGGAGAGCACCGTTCTAGCCTTTTTTTTGGTGTTGTGTTGGTTTTCCAGTCGCTGTGGTGTCCTGCTATGTTCCTAGTGAACATTCAGCTACCAGTTGGCTCGATGGCATAATGTTTGCAGTGTTTGGTGCTTTTGGAGGGTGATCTTAGAACAGCGGCCATTTTGAGAGAAATGTTGGAGTACCACAGCAAAACACAAATCTACCGTATACCCTTATTTTCGTATACCATTTAAAACCAGTAGAGGTCTGTGTTCTTAGTTTTAAGAGAAATTATAATAAAAAATTGTATGCTGAGGTGGAGGATAGAGAAGAGAAGGGGGAAGAGAGAAGAGGGAAGAAGCGGGGCGACTTAGGCATAAGAATAAAGAAACCTTTTAAGATAGTTAAGTAAAACATATATTAATAGTGAACATCTCACTATTGTATTAGTGGTCTGAGAGACGGGCTGCAAAGACATTATTAGGCTTGCTCTGAGGAGCTGAGGTCAACCAGAAACTTCTTAGTTAAGAGCCTGTTTAGTTGGTCACCTAAGCCAAAAAAAAGTTTGCGCAGTACCCGTCACATCGAATCTTTGGACTATGCATGGAGTATTAAATGTAGGTAAAAAAAATTAATTGCATCGTTTGTCTGTAAATGTCAAAATGAATCTTTTGAGCCTAGTTAGTTCATAATTAGATAAATTTTATCAAATAACAATGAAAAGTGCTACAGAAACTTACCCAAAATTTTTCACCAACTAAATAGGCCCTAAGTTGTGAACTCGGCAGCTGCCTCTTTGCACGGGGACCAGTGCACTGGGATACGATATCTGTAAACGTCACAAATCCCGCCGCATACCGTGCACTGGGATCAGCACAGAAGTGGAATTCAATTTTCTGCTATCTTTATTAAGAACGGAACATGTGACAGGTGCACCCTGGTCAGTAATAAAGATTAGGGGGCCCTGTGCTGGCTCCCAGCCTGAATTTGCACAGGCCTGCACTGTACAACCGGAGTTTGTTTAGACAAGGGAAATGAATCCAGCTTCATCTCCAGTTTGTTTATTAGACTATTACAAAAGGTATAAGAATTAACAAAGACCAACTTAAAACTGAACTCTAGTATTAATGGCCATTCAAACGAAACAAAAAAACTGCATCGCAAGACGTGTTTAGCGTTTAACATGTTTGAAAAATATGTTCTTTGTTCGCTTCAATCACTATATATAATTGCGTTTATTGACATAGCCATTGTTATCAACAAACGAATGTCCCTCCAATCAACATGGGCTTAAGAGCAATCCCTCCTTGTTTGCATAAGGTCATGATCATTATTTGGGGGTTTCAAAGTTAATATAATAACGACTGTTTGCCAGAGGAATTTAACAGCAGAATGCACATAATTTGCTCTCATTCGAATTTTTTGCTAAATTATCTTTTGTTAGAATAACCCCTCTCTTTAGGAACCACTTAAATATTTTAATTTTAAGTGTGGTATCCTCAAACGCCAAACTTCTTGAAAAAACTTTAATCCTGTGTTGATTAGGTGTGTATACATGAAATTCACCGTGACAGAACTATTATTTTTTAATAGATAAAAAAAGAACCACTTCCTTCCTCCAAAACAATGTTACGCAATTCCCGCTTGGTCATGAAAAGATGGCAGCCGCCATTGCTGGATGTGGCTGTGAGCTGAAGCCAAGGAGATGATGGCAACGGAAGAAAGAAGCAAGGATAGACCAAAGCGATAATTCATTTGTAGGCCGATATATCTAGACTATCGACTATTTTCTAGTACATTGTCCAAAGGTATACTTTTTGGATTTATCTGAATGTATGCAAACTGAAGTTTCGCAAGGACTTTTTAGATAAATGAAGCTGTTCTCGTATAACACGACCATTACATCCAGGAGTCACAACCATTTTAAGTTCTCTCATGCATGGCCTCTGCATATATAACTAGGATATACAAAACTAGAGATTCTTATACAATCAAAAGTTTTCTGATAGACTAGATGGAAATGCTATTGACTATCAATACGAAGATAAAGCTACACCCACGGGCCTAGGTAAAATATTCCATGACGATGTGCCAACACACTAATCCTGTGAACTTCGATTTAATTTGTTGCATATGTAGTTATGGATACAGTGGCTAGTAGGGAAGAAAAGAGACTGAAACAGGCTGAAAAACTGCTCTCCCATTTCCGTTTCTATATTTTTAGCGGAAACGGGGATGGGTTCAGGAAAAAAACAGAATTAAAACAGATGAGGATATGGCGGAAACGGGAAGTGGCTAGTGGGTCACTAACTAGATAACCCGCCAAGGAGATAGACATATTTTTCCTATCAACAAAGCAATGTCATTTCTGCATAGTCATGACAACCTACGAGTAGTAATTGCTCCGAACATAACTTTTGGTTTGAGGTCGTCCTTTATAAAATTGCACATAGTAGACTTTGAGAAAATGCTTCAAGCCATGTCTGTGGTAGACCATACTGCACCTACAAAACAATCTTGTTATTACTAATTAAAGGCTCCAACAGAGACACCATGTTAATAATCACCAGGCACAATAGAAAAAAATAAATCTTAGAAATTCTCACAATAATCTTAGCAACACTAGACTCTGATCATTATCACTGATAATAGCTATTGGATCTATTGCAATTTATAAAAATATTACCCATCCCTGCCATTACAAAAATATATAAAGTAACCCTCTAATTTTGCATCTATACCCACCTCTATAGTTAGGAAAAATAATTCAAAATAACCCGTAAATTTTTATATTAACTATCCACATCTATCATTATGAAAAATAATACAAAACCTAAATCTGCATATAAGTTACCTACTTTACCATTATGAAATATAATTCAAAATAACCCCCTCACATTGCATCTAAATTACCCACTTTTGCTATTATGAAAGATTATTTAAAATAATCGTCTAACTTTGTATCTAAATTACCCACATCTATCACTATAAAAGGTAATTTAAAATACACCATAATGAAGTTATAGATTGCCCACCTTTGTAATTATGGAGATAATGCAAAACAACATCCAAAATTTACATTCAATATACCCATATACGTCGTTATGAAATATAATATAAAGTAGTACTTTATATTGTATCCACCTCGGCCATTGTAAAAAATAAACAAAAATATCTCTCTAATCTACATGTAAATACTAATATATGCTATTAAAAAAGATAAATTGGTATCCATAAAGTCGGAGACATATATATTTCTAAATTATAAACTTCTACAAGCATGAAATTAAATAAAAATAATGCCATGTTTCATCATGTATAACAAGTAAAGATATATACATTAGGATAAATATTTATTTTAATATCATATGAAGCATGAAAAAAACATTTAACTGACAAACCACATAGCAATAGCATAACACTGCCAATTCACTTACATGATAATCAATTAATAAGTTGTTATTGTAAATAAGTTTGATATTTTTACTTGAAACATTATGTCACATAAGCATTGGTAATTTAATTTTAAGCACTATCTATATCGAACAATCTTACACACATACAATCCTATGATATACCAAATTCAACAAGTTCAGTACAGTTCAATGTAAGTTTCAACTTATTTAACATGTGGAAAACAAAACTACTAGGTCCGAAACTCTTTCTAATAAAAAAGTAAATTTTGAATAAAAGATGAAAACACTAGTGCTTCTACCTAATAGGTGAAAAAAATTGCACAACTAGATTAAAAGTCAAAAGCTAAACTATGACTCATAAAGTTACAATTTCTAGATTTTATAACTAGAGTTTATACATCTTGATACTACATTTCAACTAAATACATATAACACTAGGAAAAAAGATAAATGCTACAAATTCTAACTAGAGGTTCCTAATGGAGCCTCCATGTTGTCATCACAAGATACGATAGGAAAATAAAAATATATCCTAGAAATTGTCTCGAAAACCTAAAACATTTGACCATCAATTTGGTATAACCTAATCACCATTGATAATATAACTATTAGAGCTCTTCTATTTTTCTAAATAATTACCCATGTACTCTTATGGTGATAGGATAAATAATTTGCATAACCCAATTTTTATCTTATTATTTGAAAAATTAAATATCTTCTCAAATCTACATCTAAAATTATCAACATTTTCTAAAAAAATTGTTTAATACAATGATGCATGTATATGTTTCTACATTACTCACTTCTTTCAATACAAATATATTAAGGTTTGATTAAAGGAAGCATACAAATTGCGCTATCATGCATGAGCAATAAATTTATATGACATGTGTCATCACAAAAAAAATCTTTAACGACTATATGCTAATGATACCAACAAATTATTTAAAACTATATTAGTAACCATTACATATAACTTCATAGGTTGTTACTTTAGATATATTTATATATTTTTAACTAAATGTTTGGCATGTCTATATTGATAGTATAACAATAACAACACATATAGTTCCTTTGTGGAAAAATTCAATCATCTTGAGAAGTATGGAATACCACTAGTGGCTATATTTTTTTAGCTCTTTAAGATTATCTTAGAGTAAATAGTCAATCATTGTAGGGATGAAATATGAAAGTTCTATTGAGGTGAGTGCTGCTACCCTCATCTGAGATCTGACTTGAAGCTCTATCACTTATCTTAAGTGACATGGTGTAGGTTTCAAATGATTGCTTATGCTATTATAGTATTGAAAACGTACTCTATGACCTAAAATCTTTATTTGTACAAAGAGAAAACAAGAGAGTTAATAAAATATATAATAATCACAAGAGTTTCAACTTGAATAAAAATTGATAGTAGTCAATAAGAATAAAAAATAATCATATGAGCTGCAGAGTAAAATTCAAAAAATTTCAAATAACCCCGGATGGAGAAACTACTACAACAAAAATTGTAGATCTCGAAGAGTTATGAAATTTTGTAGTTGACAACATTTTTTATATGAAATCATCTATCCAAGGAAAATTACTTTTGAATTTCTCACACTTGAAATTCAAAATTTTCAACGACCTGAGATGAAGATATGACCAAAACTAAAGTTGTTGATCTCCAAAAGTTATACAACTTTGTAATAGACATCTTTTTCACTTGAATTCATTTATGTTTTGAAATACTTATTTCAAAATCAGACAAAGATAAACACGAGAAAGGTAGGGTGGATAAGGGAGATAAGAGTGAGCCCCTACGGCCGCCAATCACTCATTTTTCGCTTGAAAAATCACATGACTAATGACTGCCTAATGGCGTCTTCATTAAAAAAATTGCTATTTTTTGGGTCCGAATTTGTGATCTCGCAATGATTTGTAGAGGTGGCTCGAAATACAGCCACCTCTACAAACTGATGATTTCTAGAGGTGGAAGAGTAGAGGCATTCCAGCCACCTCTACAGAGTCAGTATGTAGTAGTGGTATCCAACATGCTCGGAAGATGGTTATGGCATTTAAGTTAGAACTTCAAACCGTAGTCCTATTAGGAGCAGGTATTATTTGTTGGTCGCTTTCGTTGTACATGAAGGATGTAACTTTTGAAACAAAAAACTATTTCTTCTCCTTGCGGGTTATCTTCTCAACTATCCATTGGTTTCATACCTAGGCCAGCTTATCCCTTGCGAGTTATACTACAAGGCCGGCTTCCCAAGATTTGGTTGCGGTGTTTTATCTACATTTGACACATATGGTCAAGAAATGTTTTTTCTAGGGATATAGGTAGCGACCTAGTCTACTAATTGATTAACATTAGTGTGCCTGTGTTTATTTAAAATTTGTAGGTTGTGTGCATCATAATATAAAGAGGACGAGGGTAAGATTTTATCAAGTCGGTGTAAACTTAAAACATAATAGAAACTTTCTTACCAAGAAAAATGTTCTAAAGCAGAAGGACCAATGTACTATACATGTGCAAAATCATATAAGAAGGAATAGCGCCGCCTCTGGCAGGAAATATATGGTGGGAAATTTTAAATTTTTAAAAACACTTCACTAGGGGTTTATGCGACTAAACCACCTCTGCAAGTCAATTTCTAGAGGCAGCTGTTTTAGATAAATCGCTTGTGAAAATGCATTTACACTAGCGTTTCTTAAACTAATTGTCTCTAGAAATAAATTTACACTAGTGGTTGGCTTAGATGAACTACCCGCGTAAATCATTTACAATGGCGGTTGGCTTAAGCTAGTTAACCGCTAGTGTAAATAGATTTACATTGGTGGATTTCAAGAAGACACATGTGAAGTTTGCGATTTTCACTGGATTTTCCTCACACTGATGGAAGCCTCAAACACTAGTATAAATAGGTCTGGAAGCGCCAGTGCTAATGTTCTACGTACTGCCGTTCTGGTGGGCATAAATGAGAGCCCGATGAAGTAATAAAAACTGAATAAAGAAGTATATGGTATTGGTAACAATAAAAACGTGACGAAACACAAATGTAGAGGTTCTAAATTAACTGGATGGACCAGACACACACACACTATAAATACTATATATGTACTCGTCAAACAGTGAGCTTGCGTAGGTAGTTGTAGCTAGCGAAATAGTAGCAGGACAAAGACACAAAGTGGAGAAACTCTACCAGCATGTCCTTCTCGAGGCTAACCGCCGCCGCAACGTACACTGCTGCGGTGATGGAGTCCAGCACCAAAATGGCCTTCGCGGCCACAGACGGTGCCGACGTCGAGGTGGCGGAGCAACAGCTTAAACCGTCTCGGTTCATCAACGGAGTCATGCCGCAGCCTTCGAACGGGCGCTGGTGCGGCGCCCAAACCTACGAACGGCCCACACGGAAGTGGATGGGCACGTTCCCTGATGAAGAAACCCCGGCTTGCGGCTACGACGACCTGGCTGCTCCTGCGCGCCGCTGCCAACGTGGCGTCGCCAACTTCTCAGCGGAGCGCAGGACGGACGACGGCGAGCTTGCGTTCCAGGCGACGAGCTTGAAGTCCGTGACGACCGTCGAGACGTTGCGGATGCAGACGTCTGCCGACGAGGTGAGGCCGAGCCTGTGGCGGGCAGCGCGTGCGCAGCCGGCGACATGGGCGCGGGAACATCTTTTCCAGAAGGCGCTGACGCCCAGCGACGTCGGCAAACTCAACCGCCTCGTTGTGCCGAAGCAGCACGCCGAGAAGCACTTGTTTCTGAACCGCAACCCCATGATGGCCGCCGGTTTTGGCATGCTCGTCGACTTCGTGGACGTCTCCGGGAAGACGTGGCGGTTCAGGTACTCGTTCAGCGCGACCAGCCGGATGTACATCATCACCAAGGGATGGAGGTGCTTCGTTCGGGAGAAGGGCCTCCAAGCTGGGGACACAGTGGCGTTCTCCCGGTCCGCGTTTGGGGCGTACAAGCAGATGCACATAGACTACTGGAAGACGCAGAAGAAGCCAGAAGATGCCATGGCTGATGCTATTGCCGTTGATTGCCATGCCGTCATGCTGTTCGGCGTTGATATTGCTACAGCCTAGCTAGACGAGGCTGGCAAGTGTAGCCAAATGATCCCAAAGCTAGCTATTAGCACATCATTATTATCATCCCTCTTGATCTAAGCTCTCTAGTCTGATCGTAGACGTAGGGTCTGTACTCCTATATATGGTAACCTCTCCACCTTGTGTAGTTTGTTATCCATCCATCTGCATGTTACCTTAATGGCTCACTGAGGTATTAAGATTATTGTTATTGGAGCATCTTCAATAGTTCCTAAAAAATGATTGATAAATCAACGAGTTTTTCATGTCTCTAAAAAAGTAGAAAGCATATTTGTTGGCTTTCTCAATCATTTTTAGTATCTTGCTGAAGAAACTAGAAGGCAATTTTGCATTAGGAAGCACCTACTCACTATGCCAGAACATGGAATCATTACCGGGTTAGAGCCCTATCACTGTCGGAATTGCTTCCAGTAGAGGATAATCGGCGATGATTGGAGTGGTGTATCAATGCCAATTTCACGAATTGGCAGTAATAATATGCTACCACTGCCGGCTCTAATCATAAGCCGGCATTGATCTCATGAGTATCACTGCCAGGAGGACGCATCACCCGGCAGTGGTATCATGAGTGTTAGTGCCGGGTTGGAGCATTAGTTGGCAGTGACACTTATGAAACCACTATTGGTTCATGCTTCAACCCAGCAGTCACAATCATGGCACCACTGCCGGATTAGTGCACACTCGACAGTGAATTATTGAGCACCTGTACAACCTCAATATGACAACAGGTAATATCTCATTGATAATTAGATTCAAACATGAATACATCTCTAACAAGCTGATTTTCTTTCATTTTAATGGAGTCATAATTTTGCTTAGCTAGGCAATGTTTTCCTCAAGGACATTACTTGTACCGTCGTGGAGCTCTTCTAATATAACCAAATTTCATTTTCTTTTTTTAGGATGAACACTTGGTTAAAGATTTCCATGCTAAAAGATTCAAACAAGCAATGTTTACCTCTTGCATTTAGATGAATTTCTTTTTCATCACTTGCCGTAGATTTTTCGGGATTCATTAGGGGTTTCATCCCATCATGAGTGACTCTCCAAACACTCAAATCTATCGCCTCAAGGTAGTAAGCCATTCTAGCACCCCAATGGGAAAAGTTAGTGTCGTCAAAGTGCGGAGACCTAAAAGTAACTCTGTGATGCCAAAGGTCCAACTTGAGCTAACCTGCTCTAACACCATTTGAAGGGACCATGATGCCTAAGACGGAGGATGAATTAGCATCTTAAGAAGTACTTGTGACTATGGCCTCTAATTTCCACCTAGTCAAAACCTATGCAATAAATAAACTATCTAAATGTACAACTAAGGTTTTGCTAGGTATGTTGCTATATCTACCGTAAAAAAGTTATGCAACCTAGATTCGAATCCTATCAACTAGCCTATCAATCTAAGCTAGGAAGGTAAGCACACAACCAAGGTACATAATACAAATGCGCAAGGTAAAGAGGCGATAGAGATGCAAACTGTCGTCGATGACTCCGGTATTTTTACTGAGGTATCGAGAAGCTCACGCTTCCCCCTAGTCCTCTTTAGAGCCACTCATAAGGATGCCCTCGCAAGGGCCAAGCTCCTGGTCAGGGAACTCCATAGATTGTCCCTGGGCCTTCACCATGCACAAGCGAGTCTCTGAGATGACCTCTCCCTGATCGCTCCCCGCCATCTTCACTAACGATCTTCTGGCCAAACTGCTGCGGGCCTTGTTCCTCCAGCACATGGTGACGGCCACACCACAAATGTAGTTGGTGTGGTCTCGTAAGACTGCAAGCCCCTCCGATGTACAATATGGTGCGCGCAACCACCAGTGATAAGAGTTATGCAAACCTCACTAAATACTAGGCCAAAACCTAAAGCAAGCACATTAGCGGTGGTCTAACTAGCCTAAGCGCTTCGCAAAGCACCTACACTAATCACTGAGTGAAACACTAAGCACTATGCATGCGGAGAGAGAATTAGAGTGGATCCTCAGCTCCCTTGTATATTTCCCAACTCCCACGCACCATCAAATGGCCGGTTGGGGTGGTATATATATAGCCCCAAGAATGGAACTAGCCATTGCAACCTGCTACAGCTTTATGCGCAGTCAGTGGACGTGTCCGGTGGGTGTCACCGGATAGGTCCGGTGCCCTTCTACAGGTAGCCACTAGAATCTAACCTTTGCTGACAATTGGAGCGCAGTTGCAGTCCAGTGCTTCGTCCGGTAGGTGACCGGACACATCCCATGCCTTGTAGATGTCTCGAACTCATTTTGCATCCTCTCTAAAGCCCTAGTCCGGTGAGGAGTCTGGTGGGACGCTACAACCATTGCCCGGTGCACACAGTGGCGTATGATGCTCCTCCTTAAGCAGATCTATCGGATAGGTCCGATGTGTCCAGTGCGGCTGTGCAGCACCGACTAGCTCCATTTTTTTCCGAGCTTCTTCCATCCTGTGTCTTTGACTCTTGCAAGTACTTATGGGTCTTCAGTTTGGCTTCTAATATCTAGCTTGAGGTGTTGATCGTCCGGTTCACCACTTTGCCTAAGTCCAAGTCCACCTTGCATCCATTTGTACTATACCTTTTATACTAGCAAACAACATTAATTAGTCCAATTTTACATGTTGATCATCAAACACCAAAACAAAACTTTAATCGGCCAAAGGATCCATTTTCCTTACACTTGGATGGACAAACGACCAAAACAAAAGTTGTATATCTCAAAAAGTTACGCAACTTTGTAGTTAACAACTTTTTCATTTGAAATCATCTATCCAACGAAATCATGTTTGAATTTCTCATATTTGAAATTTGAATTTTTTGAACGACCTCAGATGAAGAAATGGCCAAAACGAAAGCTGTAGATATCGAAACGTTATACAACTTTGTAGTTAATAACTTTTTCATTTAAAGTCATTTTGATGTCGAAATATTTGATTCATACCAAAGGAATCCATTGCTCTTAGTCACAACTCACAGGTGAGTGCGTAGTGTAGTGGTAGTGGTAGGAAAGTATCTCATATGGAAAAGCGACCAAAACAAAAGTTGTAGATCTTGAAAAGTTTTGCAACTTTGTTGTTGACCATTTTTTTCATTTGAATCCATCTATCCAACGAAATTATATTTGAGTTTCTCACATTTGAAATTTAAAATTTTCATACGAGCTCGGATGGAGAAATGACCAAAACAAAAATCATAGTTTTCAAAAAGTTATGCAACTTTGTAGTTGATAACTTTCGCATTGGAAATTATCCATCCAAGGAAAATTCTGTTTGAACTTCCTCACATTTAAAATTCAAATCCTTCAAACGACATCGGACAGAGAAATGACTAAAACGAAAGTTGTAGATCTTAAATAGTTATTTGTAGTTGACAGTTTTTTTACTTGAATTTATTTAGGTTCCCAAATACTCATACCAAAACCAGATGCACATAAAATGGGGAGGATGAATATTGCAAATGGACATGATTGTCCTGTGAGTGGAGTGGTTAGGGATGAACGCATGAACACTGAGGTCGCAAAGCGCGTGTTTTTTGTGCGAAGAATCAGTAGGTCTCCTGGTATTTAAAAAGTTGTTGTTTTACTATTTTTTCAGTCTGAATTTGTGTTTTTTGAACATGCAGCGAAGGGTTGTTCTGGGTAGTGAAAATAATTGTAATTTTTTGGACGGAAGTACTAATTATTCTCTTCGCCTTACATTCAATTCACACTTTCAGGTCGCTGCTGAAGGAAGCTGTGTCCAAATAGTGTTTTACAAGAAGTGAGACACGTGGATTGGACTCAGGGTTAAATGTAGAAATTTCTCATCATTCTATAAACGGCTCATCTCGCCTTGTTCTTCCGTTGACTCCTTGTACCGGCGCGGTGGGGACCTCCGCTGATACTCTAAATAAATATATATACATAATAACGTCATCATAGACATGTTCCGGACACTGCTGCACAACGGGGCTTTAGTCCCGGTCCAAAATGACCTCTAGTCCCGGGCTGCGAGCTAGGACTAAGGTTTCGGGACTGAATGTCCCACCTTTAGTCCCGGTTCTCAGGCCCAGGACTAAAGGGAGACACCTTTACTCCCGGTTAGTAATACCAACCAGGACTAAAGGTGCTGCCAGGCATCGACGTGGCGCAGCACCTTTTAGTCCCGGTTAGTATTATCAACCGGGACTAAAGGTTATTTTTTCTTTTTCCTTTTTCTTTCCAATTCATTATTGATTTTGGTTTTTAGTTATATTATTTTCAATTTATTCTTCGCTGCTATTATCCGTATACGTTGCACCTATACGAGTGTGTTATTATTGCACACAAATAAAGTATGAAACTATATATATATTATAGAGCTATACATATACATACATACACATTACATTTACAATAATATACAAGTAATCAAGTGTTCGGCCGCCGGTTAATGAGTTACACAAATGTTTGTCCGCTACTCAAATCTCATACAAGTGTTCGTTCTTGTTTGGACTCTTCAAATTTAACCTAGGGTTGTGGTAGAACTCGCCGTCTTCTGGGATGACATGATCGTTGATGAAACCTGCGATCGTCTCCTGAATTGCGACGAGTATTGTGTGCTTGAACACTTGTTCTTTCAATTCCCACTCCTTCCATTTGCATTAATTAAAGGAAAAGATATTAATATACATAAGATTTATTTAGTTTCAACAAATAAATAAGATATGAATTTATTGTATACACATGTTACTTACTTTTAGTATCTCTTTAGCAGGTGTAAATTTGCTACACCGCATGTACTTGCAAACGTAGTATCCACATAAATTGGTTCCGTACGGTTGTCTGGACACCCACTTATGTAGAATAGGAGGGGGGAGTGGCACTTTCAGATCCATACGATATCTTTGTTGTAGCCAAGCCCAAGCCCTGCCCAATAAGTCGGTCGTTGATTAGGAGCAGACAACGATAATTAACGAACGATATAACTTACCTCTAAATCATGTCTATCATGTCTTGGTACATTACCAGCTCTTTTCTCATTGAGTCCCACACATTTATAGTTTGTTCCTTGATCTTAATCTCAATGAGTATCCAGTGATCCCTGCATTTGTTTATAGAGTCAACTTATATATATTAATGTTGGATTGACTAAGACATGACATAACACAACACTTTACCCCATATTGTAAGGGAAGAGTATCAACTCCTTATGCCTTTGTTATAAAAGAACCTTCGGAGGTTTTTCTTCATTTCCTTGATCTTCAGATTGAATGGATCTTTAGTCTTTGTGTCCTTGTACACGATATACGGATCGATAAAACCAATTTGATCGTCTTGTTTCAATCTGAGTTCTCTCATCATGTGTCTGCACATCGTGAGCATAGTTATTACGAATACGTACATATGCTAGAGTGAGATTATTGATTAAAAGGAAGAATCACTTACAGACAGTAGCAGCTTATGAGAGATTTGTCAAGAGCATCCATATAGAGAAGCTGGTGTACTTCATTAAACTGTACCCAGATGACGTCATCTCCACGGAAGTAGTGACGGTCTCTGACTTGGACGCCCAGATATTGTTCACTTTGATGTTGTGCACAGATCAAGTAGTACTCGTGCAACTTGTATATTTGTGTACCAAGATTTTTTACCTTTGCAGGGTCGCATAGACTCCTGCCATATACGTACTTCCTCCGCCATTCATCAACAACTTCGGCCTCTTTAACAGTTGTTAGTTCCTCCCAACCGAGAAGTTGTTCTAAGGAAAGCCCAGTCACATTCATCCAGTTGGCGAGTTCATCTAAGTCCACATCATCAGGTACTGACATTTGCATCAAGTTCATGTTGGAACCATATTGATTCTCAACCACTAGTGGCGGCACCAATGCTGCGCTTGTTGGCTGAGCTGTGCAACATCTTTCCCGGGCGTCTTCTGTTTCCTTTTGTCCTCCTTGATTTTCTTTGTGATAGTACGCTCATAGTCTGATAGTGGCGGCACTGGCTTTTACTAGCGGCACGCTTCTCGTCTTGTATAGCCTACACCACTTGACGTAGCTTTACACGAGGATACATTAGGTATGGCTTCTTTTGCTTTGCTCGTGCGTCAACTTTGGTCTTTTCGAAGAACGCTTTCACTTCTGCCTTGACTGAAGCATTAAGTTCTTCATCAGTCTTCTCGTATGAAAGCTTGGTCATCTTCGGGATCTTCGTGACCACAACTTGTTTCTTCGGCGGAGGTGGTGGGACCGATCTCTGTGGGCCAGCGGGCCTCTTGTTCCTTGATTGTAACACCCTAAAATTTGAAGAAAAGAAAATTAGGGAAAATGTGATTTTTATATTTATTTTTGGTGAAGCATGCAACTATAGAATAAGAATAATTTTATAAATTTAAAATCAAATATAAGGGTAGAAACATGATTGAGCATTCATGCTGCTGCATTTGGAGTTTTGTGTTGAGTGGTTTAAATCAAATTCAAATTTGATTTGAAAATCATTTGAAAAATGGATTTGAAAATTCGGAAAAGAAAAAGAAAAGGGATTTTTCTACCGGGCCGTTTTTCTCCCTCAGCTGAACTCGGCCTGCTAAGCCGCGGCCCATTCTTTTCCTCCCCGCGAGCCCGCGCCGCCTCCAATTTCTTCTGGGCCGAGCCCAAGGTGCGGCCTGCTAAGCCCAAGCCGCATTGAGCCACCGACAGGTGGGACCCGCTTGTCAGCGACTATCTTCTACCTTCCTTTCTTCTTCCTCCCGACGCCGGCGGGTTTCTTTCCTTTCTTCAACCGAATCAAATCGATCTCCGTATCCTCTCCCTTCCTTACCTAGAGCTGCTATCGGGGTATAAAAACGGAGCCCTTGGCCCTCCCCGCTCCTTATCCCACCTTTTTCCGCAGCCTAGACCGCCTAGGGTTGCCTCGCCGCGAGCTCCGCCTCCACCGCCGCCTTGCCGAGCTAGCCGCCGCCCTCCAGTTGCTCCCCGGTCACGTTTTCGCGCGGGGTAAGGTCGCGGTGTTGTGCTCTTTCTTTTGGTGCCCTCGGTTCGGCGTTTGGTGCTCGGGAGAGTCCTCTTCGCAAGCTCCGGCGAGCTCGGTTTCGTCCGGCCATGGCGCCGCCGCCTGGGTCACTGTGGCCGCCGGCCGTTCTTTCCCTCTCTCCTCCGATTCAATCGCGTCCGTCCAATTCAAATCTAACGGATGTAAATAGAGGATACCGCTTCGTTTGACGTTTTTGCTAAAGAGTCCCTGAGTTTTTGTCTTTTTGAACCCGCGGTCCAAAGCGTAATCTGGAAAATACGTTTTTATTAAATGAAAACGTAATTCGTTTCGGAAAAAGAAAAATACGCTTTCTCATATTTACAGATTTGCCACTCAGATTGTTTTAGCCGTAAAATCTTTGTTTTAACTCCGATTTGATCCACTCAAATTGCGTTAGATTCATATTTGCGAGCTCTATCTACTGGTGTAACTGTACAGTAGGTTTAGATTAATTTATTTTCGAGTTTTAATTAAAGTATTTATTTTTCTATAGGAAATCTTCGGAAATTCATAACTTTGTCGTTTTAGATCCGTTTTTCGTGATCTTCGCGTCTGTGTGATCCTAGCGAGTTGTAGATTCGTTTTAAAGACTTTTTATTTTATTTTCTTACTGTTGGTGTATTGTTCTAATTATAGTCTTGTTTGCCTATGCATGATTGCCTCTGGATGTGTGTTGTCGATAATGGTTGATCGAGTATAGACGGTGAGCAATTCGTTGGAGATCAAGAGCCTTACTACGAGCAAGATCTTCAGGACCAGTTTGAGCAAGGCAAGTATAGCATGGGATTATCCTTGTTGTCCTATCCACCTTATGCAATTAATGTCATTATGCATTTATTCCTTGTTAAGGATGACTTAGTGATTGATCCTATACCTTGGTACCCATTATGATGCATTGATTAGTATGGTTAGTGCTTAAACATGGACTATGATCATGTAAATTGATTAGAGGAATATGCAATAAACATTAAAATATGATTTTGATTATTGTATAAAGGGGGATTAGAGCATGTGTGTTGCTTTTTGATGCTCTAATTGCTCTCCATAAGGACTCATCTATAAGCGACAATCCGGGACTTACAGTACAACTGTGGGGGCTATATGGCTCTGGCTTTAGTCATATAGAAGGACCTTTTCTAGCTTGTTAGAGGTAACCTTTTTGGCGTAAGAATGGCTTGACGAATCGGGTATAGTGCGGCCTCTATCCTTATGTGTATAGGCTGCGGGTTATTGTGCCATTTGGAAGGGGGGCTCTACATCTGTTTGCCGAGTGAATCTAATGGCCCTAACTTGTTAGATGAACCTTCGAAAGACTTCATAGTGTTTACCCTGCCTACTCACCTTGGTAGTGTTTTGGGAGTAATTAACCCGGGCATTTGGGTAACACGACTCACAGTGAAAGTGTACAACCTCTACAGAGTGTAGAACTGTTATAACAGCCGTGCTCACGGTCACGAGTGGCCTTGGACCCTTATGGAATAGTTGAATAATTGTTTATGTTTATGTTTTTGCTATTCATTAATCATTTCACATGGATCATATGTTTATTGTTTACATTGAGACCTTTTTGATGCTATGGATATGCTAAAATCATGTTAACTAAAAGCTACATGCTGATAAACCCATGATTATGCCTATTTGAGCCTCATGAACCCCATGATACACTTGTTGAGTACGAGATGTACTTACGCTTGTTTATTTCTCTTATTTGGATAAAAATCCCGGATGGGTAACAGATGGAGGTAATAGCGACTACTACGCCTACTTCCCTGAGGATTACTAGTCTTGCTGTCAACCAGTCAATGTACCTGTGACTGGAGCTACCACGAGAGATTTTTATTTATACTTCCGCTACATTGTGTTAAGACTAAGTGTTTAAATATCGTGATGTAATAACATTTGCCATGATACTTCTGTTATAATTTGTGAACTTATGTGTGATTGATCTCTGGGCGCACATAAGGGTAAGCATTCCATTTGGTCGATAAATGGGTGTGACAAATTGGTATCAGAGCTCTTGTTGACTGTAGGACGCAAGCCTAGCTAGCAATGGTCGAAGTAGTGTCATCTTTACACTATTTTTATGCTCACTACCTTGCTCTTGTTATTTGATAAATTTTTATGCTTCTTATGTCTCATTCTATTACGAAATTTTGCCTCTATTCTAACTTCATCTAAAAATTCTGTAGATGACTCATGACCGTAAGACTGCCCGCATCAGCTTTGGAGGATACTACCCACCTCGTGCCCTGCTTGCAACTGAGGAGCCACAAGAGCCAGAACCTCAGGAACAAGAGAAGACCCCTGTAGCACCAGTCCAAGCACCAGCACCTCCCCAGGAAGAGATTGAGCCTGAAGAAGATCCAGAAATCGTTGAGATTGAAGATGGTGAGGAAGAAGATAATGGAGGAGTACAACCCCCGTCTCCACCACATGAAGCTCCTGAAGATATGCCACCTCCTCCAATGGGGTGGACTGTGAGGATCTACCACAGGAATGGAGGGGATGCTGTCTCTCATATTCGCTTAGTGGGGATGCTCACTGCTTACTTTGCGGATTGGCATCCAGCTGTGGAGTACGTCTGCTGGGAGTATACTCATCCACTAGAGAGCACGTACTGGAAGGCAAGGGCAAGCATCTTTGCACACAAGCAAGACAAGGGGGCATATCAGCTGGACAGGATGTTCTCTCATGTGGGACATCGAGCTACCATAGAGGATAGCATTGAAGATGCTGCTTTTGAAGCATGTATGGGTCTTCGCTATCTTCGCTTTAACCTCATGAAGCATGACATCCATCGCTTCCTTCCTCGTGCACACCCCGAGCTTGGATGGGCTATGACAGATCCAGTGCAGCTAGAGCCACTACCTCGGGTGATGGTGAACTTTGTCTATGACATGATGGACAGGAAGCTGCAACTAGAAGAGATGGTGAGGACACAAGGGAAGACTATCAAGAGATGCCAAGCAACCATTGATGAGCTCCGAGCAAACCAAGGCATGCCCAAGATCTACAAGAAATTAGAGCATGAGCCACTTCCTTAGGAAGTAGGAGTCCTTTTATGTAATAAGAACGTTCTTAGTAACGTCAGTTGAGTCAGTCGAGTCTGTCGTGTGGTTTGAACCTTGGTGTGCTAGTTGCTTTATTATTATGCTTATGTGTGAGTTGGATCTTTGTTTGAGTGTCTGGACTTGTAGGCATGTCTACAAGTTCCATTATTAAGGATAATAAGTTTATTAGTCAAGGAATAATAGTTGGGTTGATATTATCTCGTTTCTGTCCTTGCTGTTTTCTGGAGCAGTCTCTGATGTTTCTACTATAGTTTAAAAACGGTTCGTGCAATATTTATGAAATTTTTATGAGAGAAACTAGACTCAAGCATCTTTCAAATGCCACTGGAATCACCTTTTTATCTAATCTGGTTCGAGAGATATAATTTTCACAAGTTAAAGTTTCTGCACAGTCTGGAATCTGGAACAGTTTCTGTTACGCCTTATTTTTCATAGACTTAACGACAGAATCTGGTCTTGAGGTCTGAATAGAAATTGTGGGTAATTTCATAAGCTTTCCAACCATATAAAGCACGCCTCTTTTGGACTTCTGTAGCCCGAGATATGATTGAAATACTGAACTGTCAATATTGCTACTCGTCCAGAAAACTTTCAGATCTCATTCTTAATCTTATAAGTGGTTGATAACCTGGATTTCTTAAAGTTTGCATGTTTATGGGTGGCAGATGGCCGGAAGAGGAAGAGGCAGAGGTCGTGGAAACATTCCCCCGAATCCACCACCACCACCGCCACCAACTATCGAGCAGTTGCTGGCAGTACAGACGCAGTTGATGCAACAACTGGTGCAGAATCAGCAGAATCAGCCAGTTGCTGGAGTTCAACCACGTGACAAGCGTGGTGAATTTTTGAAGGGTCGTCCCCCAGTGTTCACACATGCTGCTGATCCTTTGGAGGCCGATGATTGGCTTCGTGCTGTGGAGAAACAACTCACCATTGCACAATGTGATGACCGACAGAAGGTGTTGTTCGCTTCTGGGCAACTTCAGGGAGAAGCTCAAGATTGGTGGGAGTCATATGAGTATGGTCGTCCTGCTAATGCTCCTGCAGTCACCTGGCAGGAGTTTAGAGAGAACTTCAGGGCTTACCATATACCTGAAGGGATGATAGAATTGAAGGCGGAGGAATTCCGGAACCTGACCCAAGGGTCAATGACTGTAGCTGAGTACCGTGACAAGTTTGCTCAGTTGTCACGATATGCTCCGCATGAGGTGGCCAATGACAATGATAAGCAACGCCGCTTCTTGAAGGGATTATATGATGGACTACAGTTGTAGTTGATGTCCAATACCTATCCCAACTTTCAGACGCTTGTGAACCGTGCTATCGTGGTGGATAACAAGCGCAAAGAAATGGATGCTAAGAGGAAGAGGTTACAGGGACAAGCCTCCAATAGCAACACCCGTCCACGCACTGGCTTCCAACAGAATACTCAGCAGAGACCTCCTACTGGACAGTGGAACCGTGGTCAGACCCCATTCCGTGGACAGTTCCCTCAACGCCCCCCATTTCAGCCACAGAGTAGCAATCAACGTCCACCACAGCAGAACGGGAATCAAGTGCAGCGCCAGGGTCCTTCCAACAACACTCCTACAAAGACCAGTGCTCCCAATACTCCCAACAGGTGTTTCCATTGTGGAAAAGAAGGTCACTTGTCTTACAACTGCCCGGAGAAGCCTAACCAGCAGACTCCCCAGAGACAGAGCAGCCACCAGAAGCCCGCACTTAACTCGGGAAGGGTGAATCACTTGTCCCAGGAAACTGCAGTGGAGGAGCCAGAAGTTATGCTTGGTACGTTCGATGTCCACTCTACTCCCGCCACTGTTCTTTTTGATTCTGGAGCATCACATTCTTTCATATCACAATCATTTGTTAGAATACATAGAATCCATTTGTGTGCCATGAAGAACCCTATCTTAGTAAACTCACCTGGTGGAAGCATGCCAGCATCTTATCGCTGTCTTCCCATTAGTCTCAACTTAAGGGGGGTAGAGTTTACAGTTAGCCCTATAGTATTGAGGACAGCTGGGATTGATCTTATACTGGGAATGGATTGGATGATGCAACAACAAGCAGAGATTCAGTGTAAGGATAAATCAGTTGTGCTGACTACACCAAAGGGGGATAGGATCAGGGTTGAAGTCAAAGTGCAAAAACAAGCGACCGCTACAGTGAACCAGCTCAATGATGGTGCCAATCAGGAGGATCCAGTTGTGGAGGAGTTCCCAGATGTGTTTCCGAAGGAATTGCCAGGTATGCCACCAGACCGTGACATTGAATTTATTATTGAATTATTACCTGGAACTGCACCTATAGCTAAGCGTCCATATAGAATGGGAGTAAATGAATTAGAAGAACTTAAGAAACAAATTAAGGAGTTACAGGATAAGGGTTTTATTCGTCCTAGTTCTTCACCATGGGGTGCACCAGTGATTTTTGTGGATAAGAAAGATGGAACTCAGAGGATGTGTGTAGATTATCGGTCTCTTAATGAGGTTACTATTAAGAACAAGTATCCACTGCCTAGAATTGATGACCTGTTTGATCAGTTGAGAGGAGCTTGTGTATTCTCCAAGATTGACCTTCGCTCTGGATATCATCAATTGAAGATTCGTGCCAGGGATATACCCAAGACAGCATTTACCACACGTTATGGGTTATATGAGTATACAGTGATGTCCTTTGGTTTGACTAATGCTCCTGCATACTTCATGTATTTAATGAATAAAGTGTTCATGGAATATCTGGACAAGTTTGTAGTGGTATTCATTGATGATATACTAGTGTTTTCCAAGACGAAGGAAGAACATGCTGAACATTTGAGGTTGGTCTTGCAGAAGCTCAGAGAACACCAACTATATGCAAAAAGGAGTAAGTGTGAGTTTTGGCTTAAGGAAGTTTCTTTTCTGGGTCACATCATTTCAAATGGAGGAATATCAGTAGATCCTGGCAAGGTGAAAGATGTATTGAACTGGAAACCACCTATCAATGCAAGTGAGATCCGTAGCTTTTTGGGATTGGCTGGCTATTATAGGAGATTTATAGAGGGATTTTCCAAGCTTGCAAAACCAATGACTGCATTGTTGGAGAAGAATGCCATGTTTGTGTGGTCCGAGAAGTGTCAGGCTAATTTTGAGGAATTAAAGAAAAGATTGACTACTGCACCTGTCTTAGTTTTGCCAGACCTGAATAAACCTTTCTCTATCTATTGTGATGCATCTCGATTGGGATTGGGATGTGTTCTGATGCAAGAAGGTAGAGTTGTGGCATATGCATCAAGGCAGTTAAGAAAGCATGAGTTAAATTACCCTACTCATGATTTGGAATTAGCTGCAGTAGTTCATGCATTAAAGATATGGAGACATTATTTGATTGGACACAAGAGTGATATATACACTGATCACAAGAGTCTCAAGTATATTTTCACTCAAACGGATCTGAACTTGAGGCAGCGTAGATGGTTGGAGTTAATAAAAGACTATGATCTAGAAGTGCATTATCATCCCGGAAAGGCCAACGTTGTTGCTGATGCTCTTAGTAGGAAGAGTTATGCAAATGAAATACAAGTAATGCCTATGCCAAAGGAATTGTGTGCTGAGTGTAAGCATCTGAACTTAGGATTTACTACTAATGCAGTGGAACTAGTATTGGAGCCTACTCTGGAGCAAGAAATCCGTAAAGGGCAGCAGAAGGATGAAAAGTTGAGAGAGATAGCTGAAAACATAGCGAAAGGAAAATCTCCAGGATTTCGTAAGGATGAAAATGGTACGCTATGGTTTGGGAAAAGGCTGTGTGTGCCCGAAGATAGGGAAATCCGAATGGCAATTCTGCGTGAAGCTCATGAGTCAGCTTATTCCATACATCCGGGTAGTACTAAGATGTATTTAGATCTGAAAGAGAAATATTGGTGGTATGGTTTAAAGAGAGATGTAGCTGAGTATGTTGCTTTGTGTGACACTTGTCAAAGGGTGAAAGCGGAACATCAAAGGCCTGCAGGATTGTTACAACCTATGCAGATACCCGAGTGGAAATGGGAAGAGGTCGGTATGGATTTTATAGTTGGGTTACCACGGACTCAAAGAGGATATGATTCAATTTGGGTGATAGTGGATCGTCTGACTAAGGTTGCTCATTTTCTGCCTGTGAAGACTACATATAGCAGTGCGAAATTGGCAGAGTTGTATATGGAAAGAATAGTGAGTTTACATGGAGTTCCTAAGAAGATTGTGTCTGATCGAGGTACTCAATTTACATCTCATTATTGGCAAAAGATACATGAATCATTGGGGACCAAACTAAATTTTAGTACAGCTTATCATCCTCAGACAGATGGTCAAACAGAGAGAATTAATCAGATATTGGAAGATATGTTGAGAGCTTGTGCTCTACAATATGGTACTAGCTGGGATAAGAGTTTGCCATACGCAGAGTTCTCTTATAACAATAGTTATCAGAAGAGTCTTCAAATGGCACCATTTGAGGCTCTGTATGGACGAAAGTGTAGGACCCCGTTGTTCTGGAATCAGACAGGGGAGAGTCAAGTGTTTGGACCTGATGTATTAAAGGATGCTGAAAAGAAAGTAAGAATGATTAGAGATAATCTAAAAATAGCCCAGTCTAGACAGAAAAGTTATGCTGATACTCGCAGAAGAGAGTTGACTTTTGAGGTAGGAGATTATGTTTACTTGAAAGTGTCACCCATGAGAAGTGTGAAGAGATTTAACATGAAGGGTAAATTAGCACCAAGATATATTGGACCTTTCAAGATTATAGAGCGACGTGGTGAAGTGGCATATCAATTGGAATTACCCGAGAGTCTGGCAGGTGTACATGATGTGTTCCATGTGTCACAATTGAAGAAATGTTTACGAGTACCAGAAGAACAGATTCCGATAGAGGAACTCACTGTTAAGGAGGATCTTACATATGAGGAGTTTCCGGTTAAGATTTTGGAGACTGCGGACAGAGTCACAAGAAGTAGAACAATCAAAATGTGTAAAGTACAGTGGAATCGGTATACCGCAGAAGAGGCTACTTGGGAACGAGAAGAGGACCTGAGAAAAACCTACCCGCAACTGTTTGAGTAAGCACCGGTCGAATCTCGGGGCGAGATTCATTTTAAGGGGGGTAGAATTGTAACACCCTAAAATTTGAAGAAAAGAAAAATAGGGAAAATGTGATTTTTATATTTATTTTTGGTGAAGCATGCAACTATAGAATAAGAATAATTTTATAAATTTAAAATCAAATATAAGGGTAGAAACATGATTGAGCATTCATGCTGCTGCATTTGGAGTTTTGTGTTGAGTGGTTTAAATCAAATTCAAATTTGATTTGAAAATCATTTGAAAAATGGATTTGAAAATTCGGAAAAGAAAAAGAAAAGGGATTTTTCTACCGGGCCGTTTTTCTCCCTCAGCTGAACTCGGCCTGCTAAGCCGCGGCCCATTCTTTTCCTCCCCGCGAGCCCGCGCCGCCTCCAGTTTCTTCTGGGCCGAGCCCAAGGTGCGGCCTGCTAAGCCCAGCGCGCGCGCAGCCGCGTTGAGCCGCCGACAGGTGGGACCCGCTTGTCAGCGACTATCTTCTACCTTCCTTTCTTCTTCCTCCCGACGTCGGCGGGTTTCTTTCCTTTCTTCAACCGAATCAAATCGATCTCCGTATCCTCTCCCTTCCTTACCTAGAGCTGCTATCGGGGTATAAAAACAGAGCCCTCGGCCCTCCCCGCTCCTCATCCCACCTTTTTCCGCAGCCTAGACCGCCTAGGGTTGCCTCGCCGCGAGCTCCGCCTCCACCGCCGCCTTGCCGAGCTAGCCGCCGCCCTCCAGTTGCTCCCCGGTCACGTTTTCGCACGGGGTAAGGTCACGGTGTTGTGCTCTTTCTTTTGGTGCCCTCGGTTCGGCGTTTGGTGCTCGGGAGAGTCCTCTTCGCAAGCTCCGGCGAGCTCGGTTTCGTCCGGCCATGGCGCCGCCGCCTGGGTCACTGTGGCCGCCGGCCGTTCTCTCCCTCTCTCCTCCGATTCAATCGCGTCCGTCCAATTCAAATCTAACGGATGTAAATAGAGGATACCGCTTCGTTTGACGTTTTTGCTAAAGAGTCCCTGAGTTTTTGTCTTTTTGAACCCGCGGTCCAAAGCGTAATCTGGAAAATACGTTTTTATTAAATGAAAACGTAATTCGTTTCGGAAAAAGAAAAATACGCTTCCTCATATTTACAGATTTGCCACTCAGATTGTTTTAGCCGTAAAATCTTTGTTTTAACTCCGATTTGATCCATTCAAATTGCGTTAGATTCATATTTGCGAGCTCTATCTAATGGTGTAACTGTACAGTAGATTTAGATTAATTTATTTTCGAGTTTTAATTAAAGTATTTATTTTTCTATAGGAAATCTTCGGAAATTCATAACTTTGTCGTTTTAGATCCGTTTTTCATGATCTTCGCGTCTGTGTGATCCTAGCGAGTTGTAGATTCATTTTAAAGACTTTTTATTTTATTTTCTTACTGTTGGTGTATTGTTCTAATTATAGTCTTGTTTGTCTATGCATGACTGCCTCTGGATGTGTGTTGTCGATAATGGTTGATCGAGTGTAGACGGTGAGCAATTCGTTGGAGATCAAGAGCCTTACTACGAGCAAGATCTTCAGGACCAGTTTGAGCAAGGCAATTATAGCATGGGATTATCCTTGTTGTCCTATCCACCTTATGCAATTAATGTCATTATGCATTTATTCCTTGTTAAGGATGACTTAGTGATTGATCCTATACCTTGGTACCCATTATGATGCATTGATTAGTATGGCTAGTGCTTAAACATGGACTATGATCATGTAAATTGATTAGAGGAATATGCAATAAACATTAAAATATGATTTTGATTATTGTATAAAGGGGGATTAGAGCATGTGTGTTGCTTTTTGATGCTCTAATTGCTCTCCATAAGGACTCATCTATAAGCGACAATCCGGGACTTACAGTACAACTGTGGGGGCTATATGGCTCTGGCTTTAGTCATATAGAAGGACCTTTTCTAGCTTGTTAGAGGTAACCTTTTTGGCGTAAGAATGGCTTGACGAATCAGGTATAGTGCGGCCTCTGTCCTTATGTGTATAGGCTACGGGTTATTGTGCCATTTGGAAGGGGGGCTCTACATCTGTTTGCCGAGTGAATCTAATGGCCCTAACTTGTTAGACGAACCTTCGAAAGACTTCATAGTGTTTACCCTGCCTACTCACCTTGGTAGTGTTTTGGGAGTAATTAACCCGGGCATTTGGGTAACACGACTCACAGTGAAAGTGTACAACCTCTGCAGAGTGTAGAACTGTTATAACAGCCGTGCTCATGGTCACGAGTGGCCTTGGACCCTTATGGAATAGTTGAATAATTATTTATGTTTATGTTTTTGCTATTCATTAATCATTTCACATGGATCATATGTTTATTGTTTACATTGAGACCTTTTTGATGCTATGGATATGCTAAAATCATGTTAACTAAAAGCTACATGCTGATAAACCCATGATTATGCCTATTTGAGCCTCATGAACCCCATGATACACTTGTTGAGTACGAGATGTACTTACGCTTGTTTATTTCTCTTATTTGGATAAAAATCCCGGATGGGTAACAGATGGAGGTAATAGCGACTACTACGCCTACTTCCCTGAGGATTACTAGTCTTGCTGTCAACCAGTCAATGTACCTGTGACTGGAGCTACCACGAGAGATTTTTATTTGTACTTCCGCTACATTGTGTTAAGACTAAGTGTTTAAATATCGTGATGTAATAACATTTGCCATGATACTTCTGTTATAATTTGTGAACTTATGTGTGATTGATCTCTGGGCGCACATAAGGGTAAGCATTCCATTTGGTCGATAAATGGGTGTGACATTGATGGACCAGCCTGTGCCGATGAGGCGGCCGTTGTCGGCATTGGCAGAGGCGGCGGCGGCGCAGTTGGAGCTTGCTATTATGGAGGAGATTGGGCCGTTGGCGGCGTTGGAGTATGTCGTAGAGGAGATACGGCCAGCGGTGGGGATGCAGCCTTGTCTTGTATGAAATCATCATCGTCGTCGTGTCCCACGGCACTGTGGTCATGTGGTGAATGGATAGACGGACTTGGGGAGGTCCTGGATTTGAAAAAACGAACAAGGTATATACATGAGTGAACCGTAATTAGATACAGTACATTATTATTGAAAAGCAATTGCATTCACAATCATCCACACCTAGGGTTCGGTTATGGTGGCGGCGCCCTAGGAATAATGATGTACCGTTTCTTCCAACATATGAATGTCTTCTCCGCTTCACCTAGGGTCTTCTCCCCATCACCACCTTCGATATCCAGAGCCACATTTTCATGGCCTTTGACCACTCTATCCACTGAGACACTAGCATATCAGGTGGTATTGCGACCAAGTGGATCCTTGGTGTCTTGGTGGGGTCGATAGGAGATATAACACCGGTAGCCACCTTGACTGTGGCATTTCCCTCTAGAATATGCACCTCACAGGACGTCAACGGAGCAGTGACATCATCCACCGGGAAGCGCATCCCTGCATCATCATCTTGCCTCACAGGCACCTCCGTAGAAGCGCAACTGCTTTTCAACTGAGCTAAGCGGGGCCTGATGTTGGCGGCCGGCTGTGACAAGCTCTGGAGGCGGGAACTTACAACTTCCTCCACGGTCTTTCTGATTTGCTCATTCATAGTGGCCTTAAGCGCTTCCTCCCGCTCTAGTGCCTTACGAGCCACTTCACTGGTCTTCATAACAGCCTCCTCTAACTGGCGTAGCCGTTCCCTGTCCTCTTCCTTCTTTCTCTGGCGGCTTCTATAAGTTTCTCTGTCCTGAGGGAAGGCATGCTCCCATGACACGGAGCCATAGCCTCTCGTCCGTCCATCGTGCTCAGGGTTCCCCAGGGTGTATGTCAGCTCATCTTTATCTTTGTTCGGCTGCCACTCTCCACTTTGAGCGACGAAGCGGGCTTGATGAAATCTTTCTGCTACAGCTTGGCTGCGTTCCCCATACACGACTTTTTCGGTCTCTAGGTCCAGGCGGCCTCCATGAGCGAAAAACCAGTGCTTGGCGTGCTCAGGCCAGTCGAGGGATTCTGGCACCAACCCCTGTCAATTAGCTCTTGCTCGGCTTTTTTCCACTTAGGAATGGCAGTAGGGTAGCCACCTGATCCCATCGTATGGTGGTAGGTCTTGTGTCGGGCATTCTCTTGGTTCCTTCTCGCCCGTTGCTGACCCTCTTCTGACATCTTGAACTGTACAAACTCGTCCCAAAACGGCCGCAGCTTGACAAAGTGCTTACAGTTGAAATTTGGAGTCTTGTTCTTCTTGATATAGTCGTTATATAGATTCTTCTTATAGCACTGGAATTGTGTGGCCATCTTCTTCATAGACCAATCCCGAACTCTTTCCTTCAACTATTCATCGTTTGTGTCTAGCGTGAAATGTTGCAACACGTCACCCCAAACTAGTTCCTTGTCACGGTCGGAGACATAACTGATTTCTGGGTGTTGCTTATTTTTCTTCCATTCACGGACATTGATCGGGATCCTATCCCGGGCAAGGTACCCTAAGTGGTTGACAAAGGCCCTTGCATGGAATCCACGTGGCTGGCCTGTTCCCTCGTCGAAATCCGTGATAACCAACCGGCCCTCCATCAGCTTCTTTGGGCCTCGTACTTTTCTGCTGGTCCCCGTGGTTGTCGTTGAGACAGAGGGCTATGTAGGCAGAAACAAGACAATTAATAAAGGAAATTTTTTTGAATTTCATGTATATAAACATAGGAGGCTGCATATATTACAGACCTCGCCAACATTATCCTGGTCATTCGGGTCGACCAAGTACTGAGAACCATCATCGATGCCCTCAGGGTTCTCATCGCCTTCACGATCGTCATAACGACCTTCTTTAGCACTACCGCGAATCATGTTCAACAATATTTCTTCGTCTTCTCTCGGGTCAGCCATTTCTGTAAAAATATTTAGGGTTTAGGGTTTAGGGTTTACAGTTTAGGGTTTAGGGTTTAGGGTTTACAGTTTAGGGTTTAGGCATTACTAAGCATAAGAGATCAACTTACACATATTAGTGGGATATCATCTGGATATAAGTGTAGATCAAGGTAATCATGCAGCAACGGTATTGACCAACTCCTACTAACTTAATACATCTAATAACAAGTAAGTCTATCACAAGTTGTATTTCTTAATTAAAATAGATAATTTTAACTCATGAGAAAAACTATTCAAATTTCAGGTTTAATAGTTTTCCTAGATATTACACATCATAGAGAATCTACATAAATTTTTTCATAATTTTATTACGCTCCTAAAATCTTGTACAAAAATAACAAAAAGCAACTCCAGCAATAGCTCTCAAAACATGGTACCTCCTTTTTATTTGAGGGCTCCCTACTTTTGAGGGTCCTATTTTCTAGGCTACACTCTAGCAGTGGCCCTTAAAATAGAGCCCTCAAACTCATTCCAATAGATAATGACACCTAGGGCCCGCTTGTCATTGACTTTCTTGCCCAAAACACTGGAATCTCTCTTTCTCTCTCTCTATATATATATTAAGAGCATCGGCCACCGGAGATAGGGAGGGTGCAGGATGTCGGTGAGGATCCTGGCCATCTCGATGCCACTAAGAGAGGAGCAGAGGCCAGTACAACGACGTTGCCACGGCGAACGGCCGGGATCCACAATGTTGCTGCGAGAGGAGCAGAGGACAAGACCTGCCAACGCAGACGCGGACGATGACGAGGGTGGCGCGCGGCGGTTCTCGAGGCGGCGCTCGGGGCGGCGCATGGCGGTGCTCGCGAGACGGCGGGTGGGGAGGAGGAGGAAGAAGGCCGTGCCTTTATAGGCCAGGGACCTTTAGTCCCGGGTCTGGCCACCGCCCGGGACTAAAGGGGCTTTAGTCCCGGTTCCAGCCACGAACCGGGACTAAAGGCTGAGACCTTTAGTCCCGGTTCATGGCTGAAACTGGGACTAAAGCCCCTTTTAGTCCTGGGCAGTGGCCAGACCCGGGACTAAAGGTCCTTCCACCAAATTCTGGTGTCTGTTTAGGCGCCAGAATTTGGTGAATTTTATTTTTCACCTTTTTTCCTTTCATCTTTCTAAATGCATAGTAAATTAAATATTTATCATAATTTTTTTTCAAAAATACACATTAGTTTAGTTTGACTCTATTGTGCATTACAAAAATTGTAAACACTATTTTTTTCAAATATTTCATATTATCCAAAATAAATGTTATTTATAATGAATATTGTGTTAATGCAAAAATATAATGGGCAATTAAAATATATAAAATTGTTGGCTTTCAACAAAAAATTTGTTTTTGGGCCATTTGGACGTTAAACTTTTGTTTCTTCAATAATAATTATTAAAATGTGCGACATTAATTGTCTAAATTTGAAAATTTTCAGAGATACACGTCAGTTTTTGAAACGCTGGAGGGTCTCGAATGGAAAACTCATGAATACAAAGTTTGTTCCACTCATCAAGACCTACATTTGGTCTAATGGTCAACTTTTCATTTGTAAAAGTTTGAACCACTCAATTTTGAATTCTGAAAGAATTCATAGCCAAACGCCGGTTTTCGAAACCCTGGATGGTCTCGACTGGAAAAGTCATGAATACCAATATTGTTCCACTCATCAAGATCTATATTTCATACATAGACCATTTTTGAATTTGACAAAGTGTTGGCAAAGTATAGTTGAAAATCTACAATTCCCACATATAGTTTCATATAGTTTGTGTGAGATTCAAGATTTGGTGAGTATTGTTTATTTAAACTTTTTCAAATAGAAAAAATGGTCTATATAAAAAAAGTTTGGATCTTGATGACCTCTAACAACTTGGTATTCCAAAGTTTTTCATTTCAAGTTATTTAGTCTGTTATTTGACCAAGTCTGACCAAAACCTGTCTTTGATTTTCAAAACATGTGCCTGGAACTTGCTAAAATTTATCCAGATGAAAATATGGTCCATGTATCAAATGTAGATCTTGATGAGCTCTAACAACTTGGTATTCAAAAGTTTTTCATTTGAAGTCATCAATTAGGTCATTTGACCAAGTTTGACCAAAATCAAAACATTGGTTTTTAGAAACACACTTTGACCAAACCCTGGATGGTCTCGAATGGAAAACTCATGAATACAAATTTTGTTCCACTCATCAAGACCTACATTTGGTCTAATGGTCAACTTTTCATTTGTAAAAGTTTGAACCATTCAATTTTGAATTTTGAAAGAATTCATAGCCAAACGTCGGTTTTCGGAACCCTGGATGGTCTCCACTGGAAAATTCATGAATACCAATATTGTTCCACTCATCAAGATCTACATTTCATATATAGACCATTTTTGCATTTGACAAAGTGTTGGCAAAGTGTAGTTAAAAATCCACAATTCCCACATATAGCGAAGTTTGAACCACTCAAATTTGAATTTTCAACACATAATGTTACAATTATATTACACAAGATGTCAAATACACATTATTAATTTGAGTTCACTACCTATATCAAGCGGGCACAGTGGTAAACTTTTTCTTGACGTAATGCCCTTGGTTATGATCATTCCGTAACCATGGAGTGTCCTCAGCAGTGAGCAGGATGCTTGGGTCTTTGACCACACAGAAGGGTGGGATTCGTTCATCCTTTTCATAATCCTCTGACACGTCTGACTTGTCTTCAATTCCCATGATGTTTCTTTTCCCTGTAAGAACTATGTGGCGCTTTGGCTCGTTGGTTTTTTTCTCGTCGTGTTTCCCTCTCTTGGGTTTTGTAGACATGTCTTTCACATAGAACACCTGATTCACATCAGCAGCAAGGACGAATGGATCATTTCTATACCCAATATTGTTGAGGTCCACTATTGTCATTATGTACTCCTTATCGACTGATACCCCTCCGCTCATCTTCACCCATTGGCATCGGAATAGAGGGACTTTAAAATTATGTGCATAATCTAGTTCCTAAATCTCCTCTATGCGACCATAATATGTGTGTATGTTCCCATTCGGTTCCGTAGCATCCACGCGGACACCACTGTTTTGGTTGGTACTCTTTTTATCTTGGAATACGGTGTAAATATCTCGTACCCTTTGTACGTGAGGACGTGCCACATTGGTTGCCTAGCCAACAAATACAGTTCATCTCCAATAGTTTTATCACCCTGACATTTTTTGTGCATCCAATCACTGAATGTCTCCATGTGATGACGCGTAATCCAAGCCTCATTCTTCCCAGGATTCTCAGATCGTAAAAATTCATGTGTTTCTCAATATATGGTTCCACCACAGTGGAGTTTCAAAGAACTGTGTAGTGCGCTTTATTGAAAGAATCATCACCCTAGCTGATATATGTTTTCTTTCCTAGTGTACCCTTTCCATCAAGTCTCCCCTCATACTATGATTCAGGAAGACCAATCGGGTCAAGGTGAGGAATGAAGTCCACACAGAACTCAATGACCTCCTCTGTCCCGTATCCCTTGGTAATGCTTCCTTCTGGCCGACCCCGCTGGTGAACATATTTTTCAGTACACCCATAAATCTCTCTAAGGGAAACATGTTGTGTGGGAACACAGGACCCATGATATTAATCTCTTTGACCAGATGAACTAGAAGATGTGTCATGATATCAAAGAAGGATGGAGGGAATAGCAACTCAAAGCTGATACGACATTGAACCACATCATTCTATAGAGTAGCTAGATCAAAAGGATTGATTGCCTTCTGAGAAATTGCATTGAGAAATGCACACAGCTTCATGGTGGCCAGACGTACATGTGGAGGTAGAATTCCTCTTAAGGCAACTGGAAGCAGTTGCGTCATAATCACATGGCAGTCGTGCGATTTTAAGTTGACAAATTTCTTCTCTGGCACATTTATTATACGCTTTATATTGGAGGAGAACCCAGATGGGACTTTGATGCTGCTTAGGCACTCAAACATGCTTTCCTTCTCCTCATTGCTAAGAGTGTAGCTAGCAGGTCTTAAGTAATGACGTCCATCATCTGTCTTTTCTGAATGCAGGTTGTCTTGTTCTTTCATGCGCTTCAAGTCCTCTCGTGCCTCAAGGCTATCCTTAGACTTTCCAAACACACCCATGAACCCTAGGAGATTGACACAAAGATTCTTTGTCAGGTGTATCACGTCGATCGAGTGGCGGACCTCAAGGTCTTTCCAATATGGTAGCTCCCAAAATATTGACTTCTTTTTCCACATTGGGGCGTGCCCCGAAGCATCTTTTGGAGCAGGTTCACTGCCTTGTCCCTTTCCAAACACTACTTTCAAATCCTTGACCATCTTGAATACCTCTGTCCCATCTTGGTTGCCTGGCTTGGACCGGTGTTCTGCCGTACCTTTAAAATGTTTGCCTTTCTTTCTCAACTGGTGGTTCTTAGCAAGAAATCGATGATAGCCAAGGTACACGACCTTTCGACATTTTTTAAATAGACAGCCTCAAGGTCACCAAAACAATGGGTGCATGCATTATGTCCCTTATTTGTCTGTCCTAAAAGATTACTTAGAGCTGGCCAATCATTGATTGTCACGAACAACAATGCTCGTAGGTCGAATTCTTCCTGTTTGTACTCATCCCACACACGCACACCTGGTTTGCTCCATAGCAGCTGGAGTTCCTCAACTAATGGCCTCAGGTAGACATCGATGTCATTGCCAGGTTGCTTCGTGCCTTGAATGAGCATCGGTATCATAATGAACTTCCGCTTTATGCATAACCATGGAGGAAGGTTGTGACGGGCCAAGTGCTATGACTAGAGTTCTGGTCTCCAAAAGGATTAAATCCATCCGTATTCAATGCGAACCTTAGGTTTCTTGCGTCATCTGTAAAGTCTAGGAATTCTCTATCTATTTCTCTCCACTGGGATCCATCTGCAGGGTGTCTCAATATGTTATCCACCTTACAGTCTTCTTTGTGCCATCGCAACAACTTTGCGTGCTCCTTGTTTCTGAACAGTCGTTTTAGGCGTGGAATTATTGGAGCATACCACATAATCTTGGTAGGGATTCTCTTCTTCGGACGTTCTTCATCCTCAACATCGCCAGGATCATCTCGCAAGATCTTGTACCGTGACACATGTCAAACAGGGCATTCATCTAAATTCTCGTGAACGCCACGGTATAGGATGCAGTCATTAGGACATGCATGCATCTTCTCGATTTGTAATCCTAAAGGGCAAACGATCTTTTTTGCTTCGTATGTAGTGGTGGGCAATTCATTAGGCTTCAGAAGCATCTTTTTTTAGATCTTTAGTAATTTCCCAAATGCCTTGTTAGATATACCATTCTCTGCCTTCCACTGTAACAACTCCAGTGTCGTGCCTAGCTTTTTCTGCCGATCTTCGGCCGACGGGTAGAGTAACTTCTTGTGATCCTATAGCATTTGGTCAAACTTAGCTTTCTCCTTTTCACTTTCACAATATCTCTGTGCGTCACGAATGACATCACCAAGAGCATCGTCATCTTCAGCGATACTGTTTCCTGCATCCACCTCTTCTTCAACTTCCTGCATCGCGAAGTCACAGTATTGAGCAAAAACATCGTCAGGATCCGCTTGTTCTTCTTCACCTTCTTCCATCATAACCTCGGTCTCTCCGAGCTTGGTCCAACAAATGTAGTTTGGCATGAAACCCGACTTGAACAAGTGCAAGTGAATACTTCTTGAGCTACAAAATTCTTTCAAATTCATACACACGGCACATGGGCAGCACATAAAATCATCCCACTTGTTTTCCTCTGCCACTCTGCAGGCATGCCCTCAATGAACTCGTTGGAGTGGCGATCAGCATTGTACATCCAATGACGTGTCATTATCTGCATTATATGGCATCATATAATTAAAAGCCTAGCATGAGAAAAGAGCGCGGCACAACCTTGTCTAATTGAGTTTAAAATTCTATAAGTGGTTCATCATTTCATAAAATTAATTTGTGGACGGTAATATAAAGATAGTAAAATCATAAAATTTGTATTTTTCTATTAAAAGGTGTTATTTTGTCTCTAAATAAAATTAATTTGAAGAATTTTTAAAGTTAAAATAAATTTGTTTCAAAATTACAAAGAATCAACATTATTTAATATTTTAAAATGAGAACATGAACAAATTAAAGTAAAAAGTATCCAAAAAATCTATAATAGAACTAAACATTATATATGTATACTACTTTTTAGGTACTATAATTAGCATCGTTCATAAAAATTCAAACATGAAAAGTGATTGGAGCTAGCAATATGAAATAAAATAGTCATATACAACATGGATTTACATATGGTGCTGCTAAAACATAGGAGGATAAAGCTAGCAACCTTTCAAACAAATCGACGACGGCGTAGAAGCGTTTGAAGTGGATTGATCGCCGGAGATGAGACAAGCAAGAACAATGGAAAAACAAGCAATAAGAACATGAACAAGGAAGAACTCGGGCAGGGAGGAAAAAGAGGGAGGTTCAATTTATAGGGGGAGGTTTTAATCCCGGTTGGTAACACCAACTGGGACTAAACCCAATCCTATAGTCCCGGTCGGTGCTACGGACCAGGACAAAAGCTGTAGTCCCGGTCCGTAGAACCGACCGGGACTAAAGGCAGGGATTTAGTTCCGGTTGGTATTACCAACCGGGACTAAAGATCCCTCCCGATAGCGCCTGACAATAGAGCCGTTGGTGAGGGATTTTTAGTCCCGGTTGGTAACACCAACCAGGACTAAAGGTCTATTTAGTCTTGGTCGCCGAAATCGTCGAGACTAAAGACATTTTGGGTGATCGACGAAAGGTCAGTTGTGTAGTAACGGGACTGTCGGTTCCTGATGAATAATTGGACCAGCTGATATGAACCGGTGGCAGGGAGCATGCATGAGGTGGTGCCCGGACATTACGTATTGGTCCTACGTCTTGCACTGTAGCCGGCCGGAGAATCAGTTGGTCGAGGTCCACTTTTAACACAGTCTGTACGCCTTCATCGACGCGTTAATATGCCTGCCATGGTTTCATATAACTACTAGTAGTAATACAGTATGAAGTGTAGCTAGTAATACGTACGTCTTCCACGCAGAAGACCGGGGACCGGAGGCACAGAAATGCTGTCGGTCACTGCACCTGCAGCTGACTGCGTCTGGGGTAGCTCAGCAACTTGATAGGAACCCAAATATACCCTCGCAGTCCTACGTAAGATCTATCGTGCAGTGTGCGGATTTTGTTGGTCGGGAGGGTGGGAGGCGTCGTTATTAAGGCTGGAACTTGAGCCGTGGCATCGGAGGGTGGGGTCATGGCACGATTCGAAAACGGTAGGACACGAAATATTTTAGGTCATGCCGTACTTAGGATCTCGGCATGGCGGGCCACATGGTCTGGCCTATATTTTGGATCGTGCTTGGCCGCACAACACAAAAATGACACGTAGACACTTCTACAACTATACAATATAATTTTATAGCATTTAATATACTATCTCTCATCTAATTCTTGAATAGATTATGAAAATCATTAAAACTTTCATTAAAATAGTACACACAAGATATATATATATTTCATATCACGAGCAAAAAAAAAGAAAACTAGCAGAGATATTTTAAGGGTTGTGCTTGGGCTAGCATAACTGTTGGCGGTGCTTAACTCATATTTCTATGACCAACATTTAAATAAAATTAACAAATATGGAAACCAAAACTTAGGAATAGGGCTTTTAACTAATATTCTCCGTGAGTTTTGGTATATATATGTTTTGCAAGACAACATCTGAAAACATACTAAAATGCACAACCGAGAAGGCACATTCAAGCAAAACAACAACCAAAGCCCATCGAAACTTCAAACTTGGGCTAGAACACCAACCTGGGAGCCATCCAGACCCAGCCAGCAACCCACCAGAGCAAGCCAGTGGTGAGCGGGCTGGCCTAGGGTGGGTGCGGGCGCACCGCCCCAGCTCCGCCTGACCCCACCTTGCACAGGCGGTGCATTCAATGCACGGGGAGACGGTTGCATGGGGTGCTTTCCTAAAATAACAAGCAAACCGACCTCCTCAAGCCTATAAGAAGACCCCCTCTTCACATTCACGAGGATCATACATATTTGGAGAAGTAGAAGAAGGGTTACACATATTCCATTAGCTTCGAGCTAGACTAGAGTAGGAAGTAAGAGAGGAAAGAGTTAGTGGAATAGCGGAGTAGCGGTGCCCCACTACTTCTTGTACTCAGCAAGTATTGTATATTGGGTGGACAGAGTGCCGGACTTGTCGGCCCCCTCTACACTTATACCTCTACATTCGTCTTACTACTTGGAGTAAGAAGTTCGTGTTCAACTTCAGTACTAATTCTTTAAGTAAAGTTATCATTATTACTGCTTACTTGCGGGTTCATTGTCCGTTCTCGTACGAGTGCTCTAGTAGAGGACTTCTGATAAAGAGGAAGTTTCTGGCCAACGTTAGAGTAGTGACCGATAGCGTAGACATGGTGTCTAAGTTAGAAGTCACTTTCGTTTGCCTTGTATCCTCCTATTGAGGGGTAGGCGGCAGGTGGTGACAGCCCTTTCCGTCCTTTGTAATCCCCCACGTTCGGATACGGCATAGAGCCGTAGGCCGGTATCGCTTGGCAGACCAAGTGTACGTCGGTGCCCGAAGCAAGTCTATAGTGGCAAAGGTATCTCCTCTTAGGGTTTCGGACCTTAGAAGAACCTCACTACCTGAGTTATCCTTCCTCTTGTTCTCCTAGGCAAACTAGCTAATGGACTACTTGCACCTCCGTTCATCGTGGAAATACGATACCCTGAATACCGTCGGGTAAAGTGCTACAATGGTACTTCTATGCGCTTGCAGACTTTTTTGTTTATGCTAAGAAGCACCAACAAGCATTTCTAGTGCCGTTGTCGGAAAACGGTTGTTGTTTTAGTCTCCGAACCTAGTTCACCCGTGTATCCTTTGTTTTTACCTTTCTTTTCTTTTTACTCTTTTCCAATGGAGCAACCCACCATTCAAAACCTTTGTGCTCCCAAGGGTGAGTTCGTTGAACCACCACAATCATCGAAGCCAATCACAGCTTCTAGTTATGAACTCCGCCTTGGCTTCATAGGCATGGTTCGGGAATAAACCTTCTTGGGGTTTGATTATGAAAACCCCTACCATCACCTAAGGGAGTTTGAGCAGCTCTGTGCTTGCCTGGCCATTTCAGGCATGTCACAAGAAACACTTCGGTGGAAGTTGTTTCCTTTCTCACTTGATGAGAGGGCGAAACAATGGTTCACGCATAACGTAGGGAAGGTAGCTGGTGATTGGGAAGATTTAAGGAACAAATTTTGTCTTGCATTTTTCCTTATATCCCAAATTGCTGCCCTACGACAAGACATCCTCAACTTCCAACAAAAAGAGAAGCAAACCATAGGTGCAGCTTGGGACAGGTTCTCAATTTTAACGAGATCTGGCCTAGACTTGTCTATACCCAACCATGTGCTTTTGCAGCATTTCTAGTTAGGGCTTAGTAAGGAATCTGCCCTACAACTCGATATAGCTGCCAGAGGTTCGTTTACCCATAAAACCACAGCGGAAGGGGAAGCTCTCCTAGACTGCATTCTAGAGAACACTTCTTCGCTAGAACTCTGTTAACGGTGGATAGCGTCAACATTTTATAGCGCAATAAACATGAGAAATGATCAATAAACATGGAAATAGAAGAGTCTAGGGCTTTATCTGACAAATTTTACAAGTTTTGGTGAATTGTTATTTTCCAGGGATTATTCCAGAAAAGCCGACAAGAGAGACTTAATTATCAAACAAATTATTGGAATTCCACCGCGAAAGATACGCTAGAAGACTCTAGAAGACATGAGAAGGCAGTAGGAGAAAGCGGGACTCCAAAAGCTTCTAGAGGAGGCCGGGCGGCACCAGGCCCCCAGGTCGACCGGCCCCTGGCTGTGGGCCCCACCTATCATCTTTTGCGAGCCTCCTCCATCGACCTTGAGGATCAATCTTAGCCCTACATCAAGTCGGTTTGATCCAAGGGTTCACGTGCATCCCACCGGACTATATATACGGAGCCTGACCCCCCTAGAGCCATCAAGTCATTTGGAGATCAAGCCATCCAGAGCCAAAAACCCTAGTTCCTTAGAGTTCCTCTAGTTTATAGCGATAGCCTAATTAGACTAGATCTAGAGGGAGTCAAGTTGGTCAACCTAGCTTGGATTCCCGACATTGTCAAGTGCGTGGAGATTGGTACTATTCTTGTGCTCTCCTCTCTCATTGTATTATTCATCATTATGTGTTTATTACAGTGTTATGGCAACATTAATCTTCATCTTGTTCTTGATTGCAATGTTCGTTGTTTACTTTGATTATATGTCTAGCATAGTTACTTTATTATTATTGAGTTCATGCATATGCTCGTATAGCGTTTATCCTAAGGTACCTGTAGATGATTTGCATTATGTAGGTGTGATGCTTAGATATATTGCATATCTATGAGTGCTCCCTGATGTTTCGGGACGTGTGGTAGATCGTGAAAGTGACTATTATAGCTTCGTTGAGTCCTCTATAGTCCATCCCCTACGCATAGGTTATGTAGAGCGTGGTCGCATCAGAGGTGATGGTTGTGTCTTAAAAGCCTCTCTAGTTGATGCTCTTATGTGTGGATAATGACATAGTAGTAATGTTAACAATGATTGTTAGATGTAGTTGCACTAATTAGAGTATTCATTGACTTGTGATTAAAGAACTACATTAGGAATTATCTCTCTAATATTCGGGTCTTACGACGTTATTGTAGTAGCTAGAGTGCTCTGAGTGAATCTATTATCTTATTATTATGATGACTAATCATTACTTATCATATATATCTTTATCATGTGACTTATCCCGTTATGAGTAGAGTGTATGATTTTGGTTTTATCTCTCATTCATCATATATATAGGAAGTTATCAATACTATAGATTTCCTATTTAGCTAGACCTTCCTAGTGGTATAAATATAAATCGACAACCTGGTAATACTCTAGGTAAAATGCTACAATAGTATAATTATCTGTCTGCTTGCAGAACTAGTTTTATTCATATATTCATTCTTATTATTTCTGCCTAGTGTTGGGCATTCTTAACGTCACTACCAAAAGTAGACTTAGTTTTCTAATTCTGATAACGGCGCCAAAAATGCCAAACCTATCCCTCATGCCACTTAAGCCAAGTTGTCATCCCCAGCATGACATGAGAGACGCGGTATTGAAATATGCATTTGCTCATCAAGATAAATAATAAAAGGGATCTGCAAGCGCACAGATTAATACCGATGTAGCATTTTAACCGGGAAGTATTCCAGGTATCGTTATTTATATTTTTACCACTGGGAAGGGATTTCTAAGTATCATGGTTGATAATAGAATGAGAATATGGAACTGAGTACACATCATTCCATGTATAACCGAGAGTATTTATCAATCTCTTTATACAGGTATAAATGTCACATTAAGTAAAGGTAAAGTGATAATGGTGACAAAGATAATTAATCTGATCAGCTAGCCACATATAATAATGATAAGTACCTCAACAGATATTCTAGCAAGTCATTAGCATGGAATTAGGATGAACTACAAAGATATTCCCTAAGTTATTATTAACTATAAAGTCTAGCATATCATAGTTAGTGCAATTATACTTGGCAATCATGGTGAGAAAAGACTATATCCATGCATAGTGAATATTAGCAAGGAAGATGAAGAACATAGCAATCACTCCCCTGTAATAGTGTTGCTCTGCCTGCCCTATACACGAGAGGGGGACTATATAAGAATCAACGAAGCTGTCACTATCGCGAACTACCCCACAATCCGGCATATAGGGTGCAATCGCAGATAAATACGGTATAGACACCACGTCTACACAATAGTTATCATTCACCCACTGTACACATGGATAAACGCTATACGATCCTAGGCATGTATATAATTCCAATCTAACTAAGGCAAGCATATAACTATGATAAACTAAGAACAATATAATTGCAAATATAATCAAGTAGAGCAAAGTCATAACCAATATATTGAAATAGAACAAAGTCATATTCATAATATTGAAGAACAATGATGAACAATTGAAGAACAATAGAGGAATTACCAAGAATCCTCTTGACAGATCCGGGAACCAATCGAAGATTGACTCCTTCTAGTTCTAATCCTATGTAGCTATGCTAACTAGAGATCTAGTTGATGTGGTGGCTCTAGGGCTTGATCAGAGGCTCTCCTCCTGAATTAGGGTTTGAAGTATGAGACGAGGGCTTCCCCTCCAGGGGCAGGGGCCTTGCTTATATAGCCCTTTCGGATGAATCTGGGCCGTTGGATCAAACCGACATTGATCGTGCGGTTTTCCTTGATCCTCTAGGTCGGTGGAGCATAATCCTCGAGGCGGAGCCTGATTGGTCTACAGGAGGGGGCGGGCGCCCTGGGGACTAGGGCGGGCGCCCTGTCTCCGGCCCCGTTACGCCTCCCGTTCGTTCCCATGGCTTCTGGAGTCTTCTAGATGCAAGATAATTACGTGTTCGGTTAATATCCCGTCATTAATCCGACATGTGGGCCTTTCTTCCGTATTTCCTGATAACCCCCTGCAGAAATAGATAAATAGCAAAACTCGTGGAATTCTGTCAGATAAAACCCTAAGTCTAGGTGTTGGTTTCATTTGGATCCTTTTCTCTATTTATTTGATAGTTATAATTGATACTTAAGGACCGTCAACAAACTCCCCCAAGCTTACCTCTTGCTCGTCCCTGAGCAAGGAGAGACTCAGTAGTTGCTGAAATGCCTTTGAATTTTGACGGTACACATGCTTTCAAATGGAGTCTCATCTCTGAGTTAAAGTAAACTGTCAAGACTTAAAACTTACTCATTATACCTTTCACCATGGGGCTTGCAACCGTCACCTTTGTCTTGAGCGGTTAAAAGATAGAACAGTCTAGTCAAGCGCCATGTCTCTTATTCTTGATTAGCTATAGCTCTTGGAGTTTTTTGCAGATTTTCAAATAAAACTCAGAGATTCCTTGTATGACTCTCTCAGGTCTCTCTTTTGTGGTATTTCTGGATCCTCACCAAAGCAGTAATGATGTCTGCCTTCTCTCAAAGCAAAGTATGTAGTATTTGTGGTATAAGGCAGAGTGACATTGCCTTCTCTCTCATCCTATTCTAATAAGGCTTTTGATATCTGGAGCTCATCGGTGGGAGATAAAGTATACATACTTACAAGACATTTATTGCATAGTTAAACCATGGATCCAGAGAAACAAGCCAATAAGTCAAATCAAGATGTGCATGTGTGGCGAATAAATGGTGTATGGTGGTAGTGATGATAACAATGATGAAAGTCTAATTCTACTTTTGCTCTTTTTGAGGGGATACGTACCTTTCTTGCTTTTAAAGCACTTGAGGAGAATGAGGTGCTCTATATTTTCTTCTTCTTTTTTTTTCCTCTCAGGTGGGTATCTTGTACCCCTAATTCTACTATCGGACACTTGTCCATTTTTACCTCTCTTCTCACACTTTTTCTTTTTTTTTCATCGAGGTTCCGAGCACTTGCTCCTTTTTATTTCCTTGTATCTTTTTCTTTTCGAGGTTCCGGGCACTTGCCCCTTTTTATTTCCTCGTATAGAGCACTCATCTCCTTAGAACAATATAGCAAGTGGTAGTAACCAAAATAGCTTGAGCATTTATTTCACAGGGGATAACAAGAATGGGAAAATATTTTTTTTTGCTATTCTCTCCCGGATTAGGAGTAGAATAATTTTATGTGGATCTGGAGATGAGAATGAGTGGATATATGTGGATGTGTACTTCCGGAGTAGAAGCAGCATGTATGAGTGATCGTGCAAGTGAATCTTGATTTTAACCGCATGACAAGCTCCTAAGGGTCTACACAGCTTGACTACACTCAATGCTCATAAGCAGTAAAAAGTAAAGGTATGGCTTAAAGTCTAGCAAGCATGTATGTATGGCTGTGGTAGGTACTTAAACTCTCATCATACAGGAACTCATCATGTAGCATTTTAAGATTTTCAAAGATAAAATTCTCTAGAATTCTAGCATCTCTAGGAATAGATAAACAGTAGCTCAACCTTCCCATATCATATCCGTTAACAACTTAGACTTTAGATCAAGTTCTCTTCCCACAAGTTCAGGTTTAGAGCAAGCTTTAAATGATAACAGTTATGTCTAAACTTAGAGAGAGGACTTCAAATTTGAAAGTTAGGCAAAGCAACTATTCATCATATCCATGCTAGAGTTTTATTATTATCTAGATTCAGTTTAGCATAGCCACTTTATTTATTTATTAAAACACACTAAGCAAAAGATATAGGTATATATATAAGCACAAAATCTTTATTTGGTTTTTTCATAGTTACGTATATTTTTATTTTTATAAGGTAGAAGTATATATAAATATAAAGATAAAGATAGAAATACTTAGCAAGATAATGGAGGTGCTCTCCCCCAAGCTGGATCTTGACATAATCTCTTCTGATGTAGCTAGCAGATGGCGGAGATGTATTTGAAAATCGGCAGCACCCTGACAGCGATTAGAATGTCCTCTGTCTGCTAGTCTCCTTGAATTCTGTGAAGCTCAAATAGACAACAAAGCTTTGTGGAACTGATTAAGTGTTAGCATAAATATCTAGCCTTTATCATGCTGAGCCTCCTTGATTTTTTTATGTTGTTTTTTTCTTTTATAAAGCAGAAGAAAATATTTATGTATTTATTATATATATATATATTTTTTATGCCACCACAGTGAATGTACTTATGGGTTTTATGCCACTCGCATACTCATATGGGGCTTTAGGGTTTTTAACATTTTTATTTTCTTTTTAAGATAGTATGAATATGATTAACTAAGCAAACTATTTAAGATAAAGTAAATAATTAAAAGGAAAGGATAACTACCAAGTTACCTCTTGGCAAGGCGTTCGGTGTTTTTAAGTCCTCCGAACGGGACTCTTATTCGTTCAGTCGTCCTGGGACTTGGTGGATGGCGTAGTCGGTGGTTCCGGCAGCGCCTCTTCTTCATGTACAACTGTCTTTTCTTTCCATACCTATCTCGGTGCTTCAGTCTCCTCAGGACAGTGTTGGTTGAGTGGTATGTCTTCAGATCTTACCACTTCTCCTTCATAATCTGCCCATCCGTCCTTGATGACCTGTTGCTTCTGATTGTGGTTACGCCGCCTTCTTCTTGTCCTGACCTGCTTGGATTCTTCAAATACATAGTTAGGGTCAGTAAAGTAAAGACGTACCTTCTCAGAGGGGAAGTGCATGTGGACTTCTCCAGTTCTAATGTAAATGATTGCTTTGACAGTACTTAGGAATGGTCTTCCAAGGATGATGGGTGGATCATATTCATCTTCTCCCATGTCAATAACCTGAAAGTCTGTATGGACAAAGTGATCGTCTATCTTGACAGGGACGTCAGTTACTATACCTTCGACCTGTCGGAATGTCTGATCTGCCATCTGGAGCTAAATATATGTTGGGTTTAAGGGCATGGTTCCGAACAGAAGTTCATAGGTGACCTTGGCCATTACGTTGACGTCCGACCCAGTGTCACAAAGTGTCTTGTAGAAGTGGGACCCATTAATGGAGCAATAAATGCTTGGCATACCTGGGTCGTCCTTCTTAGGCAAGAACGGTGACTTGAGTTGGCGATCTTGACCTTTGTACACGGCAGTGACCATCTTAGCTGTCTCGGTCCACACTTGCTTCTTGCTCTTGTTCCTCCTGTTGGTCCTCTTCCTTGGTTCATATTGGGGTTGCTCTGGGATTTGTGCGGTCTTGTTCTTGAAGGAAAACGTTTCCTTCCTCCCCTTGATGTAGAAACTGATCTTGGCAGCACTAGCATAGATGACAGCTCCCGCGGTGTTCAGGAATGGTCTCCCTAGGATGACGGGAGCCCTCTCATCAGAACCGGTCTCTATCACTACGAAGTCTGCTGGAGCGTACGAGGAACCCACTCGGACACAGATGTTCTTCAATATTCCTCTCGGAGAACTCAGTGTCCTATCTGCAAGCTGCAAACACATGGTTGTTTCTAATAATGGTTGTGAAAAGAGTTTTTCATAGAGTACCCTGGGCATGATGTTGACGCTGGAGCTAAAGTCACAGAGTGCTTCTGGGAAGTCTCGCATGCCGATGGAGATCGGGATGACGGGGCGTCCTGGATCGCCTCTCTTGACCGGCAGACGGTCAGTACTTACTTCCACGATAGGGTTACTCCAGTAATCTCCTGCATCAAACATGTCTACAAGATTTGCAGATTCTAGTCCTTCCGGTTGTGATGGTATACCGGGGTCAGTAGCAGGAACAACAGCAGCTATTTGATTCAACTGAGATTCAATCATTTTATTAAAGCTAATCTGGTTCTTGATGGCAGTAGAGAAATTATCCATTCTATTATTTATATTTTCTAGTATTTTATCATTAGATGCCAATTTCTTAGACAGGTTATCCATTAGCTTTCCTTGGTTGGATACTAACTCTCTCAAAGGTGGATAATTATTATTATTATTGAAAGAATTGTTACCTTGGTAATTACCTGAGTAGTTAGGCCTCTGTTGATTCCAACCTTGATTCTGCTGAGGACGGTTGTAGTAGTTGTTGTTGTTATTGTTGATGTAGTTCACGTCCTCCAGCAACTCAGGACAGTGATTGCCCGAGTGTCCAGTGCCTCCACACTCCTCACAAGTCATGTGGGAGTCGTAGACGTGCATGACTTCTTTCTTTTCTCCAGCTCGATCATCGAGCTTCTTCATGAGTAGGTCTAGCTTGGCAGACAGCATGTCTACTTCCTTGAGCTGGTGCATACCTCCACCTCTCTTGCGTGTCTGAGTTCTTTCTTCATTCCAACCTTGGTTGGATGCCATCTTCTCCACAAGAGCTGTGGCTTGAGGTATGGTGAGTGATAGGAATGCTCCTCCAGCTGCAGCATCCATGGTTTCACGGGCACTGTTAATGAGCCCATGATAAAATGTCTGCATCAGTAGCTAGCTTTCCATTCCATGATGGGGACATTCTAGGATGTAGTCTTGGAAACGCTCCCATGCTTCTGGAACGGATTCATCATGTTGTTGCTGAAAACTTGTAATCTTCCCACGGAGAGCATTGGTCTTGCCCATGGGAAAGAATTTGGCCAGAAAGTTCATGGAGCAGAGTGCCCACGTAGTGTTCTTCTCCTTTGTAGCGTAGAACCACTGCTTCGCTCTCCCCAACAGTGAGAATGGGAAAAGGCGAAGTAGTATGGCGTCTCTGGGGACTTCAGCCATGGTGAAAGTGCTGCAGATCTCTAGGAAGTGTTGAAGATGAGCACTAGCATCTTCGTGTGGCTTCCCACAGAACTGGTTAGCTTGCACCATGTTGATGAGCCCAGGCTTGAGCTCGAAGTTGCGGTCGATCTCCCCAGCAGGTCCAGTGCGGATGTTGTCCGTAGTGGGAGCTGAGAACTCGCGGATCGACTTGTTCGCCATGGCTTCGAATTCAGTCGACAAATTCCGGATGAAACTTCGGTGGTCTTCAGATTTGGATGAAGCTTTGTGCTGAAGTGTTGACGATGTCTTCTTGAGCTTGGCTCTTGTTCTTCTGAATAAGGCTTCGGGATCGTCAACAAAGTTGTCTGGAAGATGTCTTCTATTCATGCATCACCCTGCAATAAATAATCAAAATGGAAAATACAGGGGTAAAACTGTATAAGAGAATTGATAAGCTCGATCAGATTAGTGATGCAAATGATGACTCAAAGTTCCGTATTCATTCCTACTTAGTAATCAACCTTCCCCGGCAACGGCGCCAAAAATGCTTGTTGGGCATTCTTAACGTCACTACCAAAAGTAGACTTAGTTTTCTAATTCTGATAACGGCGCCAAAAATGCCAAACCTATCCCTCATGCCACTTAAGCCAAGTTGTCATCCCCAGCATGACATGAGAGACGCGGTATTGAAATATGCATTTGCTCATCAAGATAAATAATAAAAGGGATCTGCAAGCGCACAGATTAATACCGATGTAGCATTTTAACCGGGAAGTATTCCAGGTATCGTTATTTATATTTTTACCACTTGGAAGGGATTTCTAAGTATCATGGTTGATAATGGAATGAGAATATGGAACTGAGTACACATCATTCCATGTATAACCGAGAGTATTTATCAATCTATTTATACAGGTATAAATGTCACATTAAGTAAAGGTAAAGTGATAATGGTGACAAAGATAATTAATCTGATCAGCTAGCCACATATAATAATGATAAGCACCTCAACAGATATTCTAGCAAGTCATTAGCATGGAATTAGGATGAACTACAAAGATATTCCCTAAGTTATTATTAACTATAAAGTCTAGCATATCATAGTTAGTGCAATTATACTTGGCAATCATGGTGAGAAAAGACTATATCCATGCATAGTGAATATTAGCAAGGAAGATGAAGAACATAGCAATCACTCCCCTGTAATAGTGTTGCTCTGCCTGCCCTATACACGAGAGGGGGACTATATAAGAATCAACGAAGCTGTCACTATCGCGAACTACCCCACAATCCGGCATATAGGGTGCAATCGCAGATAAATACGGTATAGACACCACGTCTACACAATAGTTATCATTCACCCACTGTACACATGGATAAACGCTATACGATCCTAGGCATGTATATAATTCCAATCTAACTAAGGCAAGCATATAACTATGATAAACTAAGAACAATATAATTGCAAATATAATCAAGTAGAGCAAAGTCATAACCAATATATTGAAATAGAACAAAGTCATATTCATAATATTGAAGAACAATGATGAACAATTGAAGAACAATAGAGGAATTACCAAGAATCCTCTTGACAGATCCGGGAACCAATCGAAGATTGACTCCTTCTAGTTCTAATCCTATGTAGCTATGCTAACTAGAGATCTAGTTGATGTGGTGGCTCTAGGGCTTGATCAGAGGCTCTCCTCCTGAATTAGGGTTTGAAGTATGAGACGAGGGCTTCCCCTCCAGGGGCAGGGGCCTTGCTTATATAGCCCTTTCGGATGAATCTGGGCCGTTGGATCAAACCGACATTGATCGTGCGGTTTTCCTTGATCCTCTAGGTCGGTGGAGCATAATCCTCGAGGCGGAGCCTGATTGGTCTACAGGAGGGGGCGGGCGCCCTGGGGACTAGGGCGGGCGCCCTGTCTCCGGCCCCGTTACGCCTCCCGTTCGTTCCCATGGCTTCTGGAGTCTTCTAGATGCAAGATAATTACGTGTTCGGTTAATATCCCGTCATTAATCCGACATGTGGGCCTTTCTTCCGTATTTCCTAATAACCCCCTGCAGAAATAGATAAACAACAAAACTCGTGGAATTCTGTCAGATAAAACCCTAAGTCTAGGTGTTGGTTTCATTTGGATCCTTTTCTCTATTTATTTGATAGTTATAATTGATACTTAAGGACCGCCAACACCTAGTCACATAAAATGATAGATTCCTTTATATAGTACTAGTACACATTTCTAGCTATATAACTAGGGATGACAACTTAGTTCAAGCTTAGGAGCGTAGGTATGTGATTGGTGACTAGTGTGCTAAAGACATGTTAATCATTACCATGCATTTACTGGTGTTGTTAGTTTAGTAATAGCAGCAGTAAATGTCAACAAACCCCTTTGCGTAGAACCTGAGCTGAGCCACGAGGAAGTCTCTTCGGCCAAGGCTGAACCCATAACATCCTTAGAGAGATCCTTGCACGAACCAGAAGATCCTGAGGAAGGTTTCCAACCGTTGGACCTTTTGTATTTCGAGGATGAATTTTTCGAGGACTACGGAAATACCTTGAATTACTCATGCCAAAAGAAACCACCCTTTCCTGTCACCCCTTTGGACCTCTTGGACAAAATTATCCTTAAAGAGCCATTAAGGAGTTGACCATGATTCTGAGCAACGAATGGACTGAAGAAGTGGAACGTTCTTCTGAAGAAATTCAGATTCGCGTACCTCCTTCAACTGTTCAATGCAAAATTCATGGAATGATGGTGGAAGTGTTTTACAATCCCACTGTTGGAGCAAACATCATGTCGGAAACTTTTGCGTACACTTACTTTGACAATGAATCTCTTGCTCCAACAGTCAAAACTTGCAGAAAATGGTCAATGCAATGGGAAAAGGATGGAAAGATAAGCTACCTGATGCACTGTGGGCATACAGGACAACTTATAAAACTCCCATTGGCAAGTCGCCATTCTAGCTCATCTATGAAAAAAGCTATCATCTACCAGTTGAGCTTGAACATCGAGCCCACTGAGCCATAAAGAGCCAGAACATGGATGTGAAGCTAGCCGACAGAAATCAACAAAAACAAATTGTCGAGCTAGAAGAATGGCAAGAGATGGCGTATCACAGTGCCAAGCTCTATAAAGAAAGAACTAAGAGATGGCATGATCACCGAATCCAATACAGAGAATTCAAGGTGTGAGACAAGGTTCTACTATTTAACTCCCGAGTCAAACTCTTCAGTGAAGGAAAACTAAGAAGCAAATGGCAAGGACCGTACACCGTCATCAACACATCGCCACATGGTGCGATCACCATCCAAGACGATGATGCTAACATTTTCAAAGTTAATGATCAATGTTTAAAAGTTTTCCTAGAGCCTTCTTTTAACACTAACTTAGAAATAGATAGAATAGATTTAATTGCTAATTGCTTTTGATAAATTCATTCAAAACTTATGAAAATTTTTAAAAAAATATTTATGCTAACACATTCTTTCATCTACCTAAAATATAAAAATTTTGCTTTATCTTTCTAAGCAAGCAATCATGGCTAAATGACATTTATGCCCTCACTAGACAAACCATGATTCTTGCTCAATCTTGCTTGATACATGTTGATCACATGTTATTCCACTCTTAATTACAAGATCATGTGACTTTTGCAACATGAATATCCTTTTGATTCACCATGATCATGTGCATCTTGGACTATCACTCGCTGATCCTAGTGAATAAAAATCTGACACCAGCATCTCTAGGATCACCATGCATGCACATGAACTTGGACAAGAACCCATGCTAGGAGGAGGACCTGGGGGTGCAGGCGCACCCATGGTGCAGCTGCACCACCCGTGGCTCCGCTGGCCCTCAATCCTTGCGTGTATCTCCCTGATCCTTTGAGTATCATGGCCATGGCGGTGCTGTGTTGTTTCCTTCATAGTAGAGGTCGAGTCACCTATATAAGCACCCCAAGCCTCTCCTCTCTTCACACCAAGCTCCAAGCATTTCTTCTCTCCCTCCACAAAGCATTCTAAGCCTAGCATGGCCAGCCATGCCCTCGCTTTGTACATAGCCTCTAGCTCCACCTACAACCTTGATGGAGTGACGGCTTCAATAGACTTAGTGCCCAAGAGCTCCTGCATGAGGGAAGAAGCAAGGATCATCATCGAAGCACCGCTCGCTATCATGGCACCACCTAGCTATGCCCTGAGCAGTGGTTCTAGCCTCAAGACCATGACATGTCCCAAGGCGCCCCTTGGTGGTGACAAGGAGAAGAAGGTGGCACTGACACATCCAACCACCGGCACCATCAGCCTCAAGCGGAAGCCACCCGAAGATAGCGGACCTAAGCAAGCGCTCTTTTGTAATGCCTTTGGGCAATTCAGTTTTTCGCGCTAGCTCATCCATGCATACCACTAGGCCTAGCCATTCATACACCATGGTAGGCGTGCGCAAACCCGAAGGAGGGTATGGAAAGGTGCCCATGCGCAAACCAGCTAAAAAGACGGTAAGCAAGCTGGCTCCATCAGGGTAAGAGTCAGAATCCTCGGGTGCGCCTCTTAGATTCAAAAGGATGGTAAAGCCTCCTATTAGAGGGCAGTCCGCTGGATTTTTCAGTGATAGTGAGGATGAGCAGCCACCCAAGGGCCCTATGCTCACCTCACTTAGCGCTAGCAACAAAAGCCTACGCGAAAGCGTGAGAAAGGCCAATGATCGTCTCGTCGAGTCTTATGAAAATCAAGGACCTCGGTGATGAGATCAATGAACTTTGCCGCGGCATCAGAGAGAGTTGCTAGGGTGGCAAAAGCAGCAGGAGTAGAGCACGCTCTTAACCAACCTCTCTAGGCCACTCCCACCGCAGCAATAAATTAGGTGCATCTTTATATTTCAAGTTTTTCATTCAAATTATGTTTAAATTCCAATCATGTAATACACCTACCATTTAATCATTGAATAAAAAATTTATTATTAGAAATATTTTATTGCACTTGTTTTCTTTTCTTTTGTGTCAAATAAGAACAGGTAAGAAAACAAGTGTGGGGGAGGAACCACACTCACCTCCGACTCAGTTGCACAAAAGATGGCCAAATTCAACTTCGGTTTGTGCAACTCTCATTCTCTCACTCCATTTTTAATAGAAGCTTTAAAGCTGAATAAATTTTAAAACAAAGAAAATACACCATCTCCTTGTCTCTCTATGATTAAAAAGTTTGCATACTTTTTATTCCTTGCTAATATTCCAAAAAACTTGTGAACACTTATCAATAGGGAACCCATTTTATCTAAGTAATTGACGAATGAGATATAGTAGGATGATACGACACTTGCTCATTTCTTGCAAAGTACTTGGGATTTATTTTACAAAACAAAATTCAAATAGCATGTTCCATGAATGACATTCAAATACCTACCAAGGCCATATATGACAAAACCTTCCATATATGCCTCTTACTTTGTATTGAGTTTGGTCAAATTTTGTGACCCCTATTGAGAGATGTTTCATGCTCCCAAGATCAAAACTCACATACACGATACAAATAAACAACTATTCCTACACTGGGAATACGCTAAAACATGTTTTTCCATTTCTAGCAAAATAAATACTCCATACATGCTCTAGAATATGATCTCGCTACCATATATCTTAGAAAGAGATAAAAAGGCTATGCTAAAAAGAAAAAGAAGGAATGGGACACATGAGGTTCATGAAGTATAGAAAAAAGAGAGGTGGGACACATGAAGGTCCCAAAAGCATTCAAAAAATGATGAGCACATGAAGGCTCATAAAGAAAATAAGCTAGCTATGTCTCAAAATAAAAAGATAGAGCAAGAGATCATATCAAATAGAGGAGTATGATTTCCACCAAAAATTCCACACACTTGCACTGTTTTGATCTAAGAGTATGACGCTTCTCTCTGGTGAGGTCCAGAATTTGACTTTACAACATATGCAAAGTAAGTGTGCCTCAAAATTCTAATCCCTACCCAAAGCTCCATATAAGCTTTATAGAAGTAGGATGATCAAAGAGAAGGTAAAAATATGCCTTGGTGAGGAACCACTTAGAAATTTAAGTGACTTGAGAGAATCATTCAAGGGAGAAAAGCTATCTTTATGTTTTCAAAATCATACAAAAACCCAAGTTTCTGAGCAGGAATAAAAGTGAGAAGATTTGAATCTAAGCTATTCCATTTTTCAATTACCCAAGATATTTTGGCAGACACTTGGAAGTTCATAGGTTTAGGTGAAGCTTGGAATAACCTGTATGCAGATTTCCAAATCAAGGAGAAGAACCCGCTTAGTCCTTAGAACTTTACTTGAGGACAAGAAAAGGACGAAGTGTGGAGGAGCTTGTTGGCAGTTCTTAACTCATATTTCTATCGCCAACACTTAAATAAAATTAACAAATATGGAAACCAAAACTTATGAATAGGGCTTTTAACTAACATTCTCCGCAAGTTTTGGTACATGTATGTTTTGTAGGGCAACATCTGAAAACACACTAAAATACGCATCCGAGAAGGCACATTCAAGTAGAACAACAAGCAAAGCCCATCCAAACTTCAAACTTGGGCCAAAACACCAGCGTGGGAGCCATCCAGGCCCAGCCAGCCACCCACCAGAGCAAGGTGGTGGCAAGTGGGCTGGCCCAGGGCGCGCGAGCGCACCACCCCCAACTCCACCCGACCCCAACTTGCTTAGGCAGTGCATTCAATGCACAGGGAGGTGGTTGCATGGGGTACTTCCCTAAAATAACATGTAAACTGACCTCCTCAAGCCTATATAAGAAGACCCTCTCTTCACATTCATGAGGATCATACACATTTGGAGAAGAAGAAGGGCTACACAAATTCCATTAGCTTCTAGCTAGACTAGAGTAGGGAGTGAGAGAGGAAAGTGATAGAGGATTAGTGTGCCCCTCTATTTCTTGTACTCAGCAAGCCTTGTACATTAGGTGGACGGAGTGCCAGACTTGTTGGCCCCCTCTACACTTGTACCTCTACGTTCATCTTACTACTTGGAGTAAGAAGTTCGTGTTCAACTTCGGTACTAATTCTTTAAGTAAAGTTACCATTCATACTACTTAATTGCGGGTTCATTATCCATCCTCACGATGGGTGCTCTAGTAGAGGACTCCTGATAAAGATGGAAGATCATGGCCAACGATAGAGTAGTGACCGATAGAGTAGCCACCACATCAACTAGATCTCTAGTATAGCATAGCTACATAGGATTAGAACTAGAAGGAGTCAATCTTCGATTGTTTTCCGGATCTGTCAAGAGGATTCTTGGTAATTCCTTTACTGTTCTTCATTGTTCATCTTTGTTCTTCAATATTATGAATACAACTTTGTTCTATTTCAATATATTAATTATGACTATGCTCTACTTGTTATTATTTGCGATTATATTGTTCTTAGTTTATCGTAGTTATACGCTTGGCTTAGTTAGATTGGAATTATATACATGTTTAGGATCGTATAGCGTTTATCCATCGGATCCATGGGTAAATGATAAATATTGTGTAGGCGTGGTGCTTAGACCATATTTATCTGCGATTGCACCTTATATGCCGGATCGTGGGGTGGTCCGCGATGGTGACAGCTTCGTTGGTTCTTATATAGTCCCCCTCCCGTGTGTAAGGCAGGCAGAGCAACATTATTACGGGGGAGTGATTGCTATGTTTCTCATCTTCCTTGATAATATCACTATGCATGGGCGTACTCCTTTCTCGCAATGATTGCCAAGTGTACTTGCACTAACTATGATATGCTAGACTTTATAGTTAAGAATAACTTAGGAAATATCCTTGTAGTTCGTCCTAATACCATGCTAATGACTTGCTAGAATATCTGTTGAGGTGCTTATCATTATTATATGTGGCTAGCTGATCAGATTAATTATCTCTGTCACCATTCATACTTTATCTATACTTTATGTGACACTTACCCCTGTATGCAAGAGATAGATGAATGCTCTCACTTATACATGCAATGATTGATACTCATTCCTATATTCCATTCCATAATCAACATTGATGTTAGTAATCCCTTCCCAGTGGTAAAAATATAAATAACAATACCTGGAATACTTCCCGATTAAAATGCTACATCGGTATTAATTTGTGCGCTTGCAGATCTTATTTATTATTTATTTAGAAGAGCAGTTGTATATTTCAATACCGCGTCTCTCATGTCATGCTGGGGATGACAACTTGGCTTAAGTGGCATGAGGGATAGGTTCGGCATTTTTGGCGCCGTTATCAGAATTAGAAAACTAAGTCTACTTTTGGTAATGACGTTAAGAATGCCCAACAAGCATTTTTGGCGCCGTTGCCGGGGAAGGTTGATTTACTAACAAGGAATGAATACGGAATTTGAGTCATCATTCGCATCATTAAGTGATTGAGATCATCAATTCTCCCATACAGATTTACCCCTGTATTTTTCCATTCTTTTTGTTTTGCAGGGTGATGTATGAATAGAGGACATCTTCCAGAAAATTTTGTTGACAACCCCGAAGCATTAATCAGAGGGGCAAGAGCCAAGCTCAAGAATTCAACACTTCGACGCAACACTTCATCCAATCCAGAAGACCGCCGAAGTTTCATCCGGAATTTGTCAACAGAGTTCGCAGCCATGGCGAACAAGACGATCCGCGAGTTCTCAGCTCCCACTACGGACAACATCCGCACTGGACCTGCTGCGGCCATCGACAAGAACTTTGAGCTCAAGCCAGGGCTCATCAACATGGTACAAGCCAACCAGTTTTGTGGGAAGCCGCACGAAGATGCAAGTGCTCATCTCCAATACTTCCTAGAGATTTGCAGCACATTCACTTTATTAGATGTTCCCAGAGACGCCATACTACTTCAACTTGATCTGAAGTCTAAGTTGTTAGCGGATATGATCTGGGAAGGTTGAGCTGCTGTTTATCTGTTCCTAGAGATGCTAGAATTCTGGAGAATTTTATCTTTGAAAATCTTTAAAATGTTACATGATGAGTTCCTGTATGATGAGAGTTTAAATTCCTACCACAGCCATATATACATGCTTGTTAGAATAAGAGCCGCATTTTTACTACTTACTGCTTATGGGCATTGAGTGTGGTCAAGCTGTGTAGACCCTTAGGAACTTGTCATGTGGTTAAAATCAAGATTCACTTGCACGTTCACTCATACATGCTGCTTCTACTCCGGAAGTACGCATCCACATATATCCACTTATTTCCATCTCCAGATTCACCCAAAATTATTCTACTCCTGACCCGGGAGAGAATAGCCAAAAACATTATCTCATTCCTGTTATTCCCTTTGAAGTTAATGCTCAAGTCATTTATACTACCACTTGCTATATTTTCAAAAGAGGGAGATTGCTCTAAAAAAATATAAAAAACGAGGAAATAAAAAGGAGCAAGTGCTCGGAACCTCGAAGAAAAAAAAAGTGAGACGAGAGGTAAAAATGGACAAGTGTCCGACAGTAGAATTAGGGGTACAAGATACCCACCTGAGAAAAAAAATAGAGCATCTCATTCCCCTCAAAAGTTTTGAAAAAGCAAGAAAGGTGTGTATTCCCTCAAAAAGAGCATTAGACTTTTGTTATCACCATCATCACCATACACCACTCATTCACCACACATGCACATCTTGATTTGACTTATTGACTTGTTTCTCTGGATCCATGGTTTGACTATGCAATAAATGTTCTATGAGTATGTATACTATATCTCCCACCTATGAGCTCCAGATATCAAAGCCTTATTAGAGTAGGGTGAGAGAGAAGGCAATGTCACTACGCCTTATACCATAAATACCACATACTTTGAGAGAGAAGGCATATACCATTACTGCCTTGGTAAGGATCCAGAAATACCACAAAAGAGAGACCCGAGAAAGTCATACAAGGAATCTCTGAGTTTTATTTGAAAATCTGCAAAAAAACTCCAGAGCTATAGCTGATCAAGAATAAGAGACATGGCGTTTGACTAGACCGTTCTATCTTTTAACCACTCAAGATGCAGGTGACAGTTGCAAGCCCCATGGTGAAAGGTAAAATGAGTAAGTTTTAAGTCTTGACAGTTTACTCTAACTCAGGGATGAGACCTTATTTGAAAGCATATGTACCGTCAACATTCAAAGGCGTTGCAGCAACTTCTGATCCATAATGAGTCTATCCTTGCTCAGGGACGAGGAAGAGGTAAGCTTGGGGGAGTTTGTTGACGGTCCTTAAGTACCAAATATAGTTATCAAATAAATAAAGAAAAGGATCTAAATGCAACCAACACCTAGACTTAGGGTTTTATCTGACAGAATTCCACGAGTTTTGGTGTTTGTCTGTTTCTGCAGGGGGTTATCAGAAAATACGGAGGAAAGGCCCACACGTCGGGTTTACATAGAGATAATAACGTGTTCACCGATTTTCTATCATCTAGAAGACTCCAGAAGCCACGAGATCGAACGGGAGGCCGAACGGGCCCGGAGGCAGGGCGCCCGCCCTGGCATGAGAGCCAATCAGGCTCCGTCTCGTGGATTATGCTCCACTGACCTAAGGGATCAAGGAAAACCGTGCGATTAATGTCGGTTTGATCCGATGGCCCACGTTCACTTGAGGGGGCTATATAAGCAGGACCCCTGGCCCCTAGAGGAGGCACTCCCTCATTCTCAATTCCTCAAACCCTAATCTCAGGAGGAGAGTCTCTGATCAAGCCCTAGAGCCACCACATCAACTAGATCTCTAGTATAGCATAGCTACATAGGATTAGAACTAGAAGGAGTCAATCTTCGATTGGTTTCCGGATCTGTCAAGAGGATTCTTGGTAATTCCTTTACTGTTCTTCATTGTTCATCTTTGTTCTTCAATATTATGAATACAACTTTGTTCTATTTCAATATATTGATTATGACTATGCTCTACTTGTTATTATTTGCGATTATATTGTTCTTAGTTTATCGTAGTTATACGCTTGGCTTAGTTAGATTGGAATTATATACTTGTTTAGGATCGCATAGCGTTTATCCATCGGATCCATGGGTAAATGATAAATATTGTGTAGGCGTGGTGCTTAGACCATATTTATCTGCGATTGCACCTTATATGCCGGATCGTGGGGTGGTCCGCGATGGTGACAGCTTCGTTGGTTCTTATATAGTCCCCCTCCCGTGTGTAAGGCAGGCAGAGCAACATTATTACGGGGGAGTGATTGCTATGTTTCTCATCTTCCTTGATAATATCACTATGCATGGGCGTACTCCTTTCTCGCAATGATTGCCAAGTGTACTTGCACTAACTATGATATGCTAGACTTTATAGTTAAGAATAACTTAGGAAATATCCTTGTAGTTCATCCTAATACCATGCTTGTGACTTGCTAGAATATCTGTTGAGGTGCTTATCATTATTATATGTGGCTAGCTGATCAGATTAATTATCTTTGTCACCATTCATACTTTATCTATACTTTATGTGACACTTACCCCTGTATGCAAGAGATAGATGAATGCTCTCACTTATACATGCAATGATTGATACTCATTCCTATATTCCATTCCATAATCAACATTGATGTTAGTAATCCCTTCCCAGTGGTAAAAATATAAATAACGATACCTGAAATACTTCCCGGTTAAAATGCTACATCGGTATTAATCTGTGCGCTTGCAGATCTTATTTATTATTTATTTAGAAGAGCAGTTGCTTATTTCAATACCGCGTCTCTCATGTCATGCTGGGGATGACAACTTGGCTTAAGTGGCATGAGGGATAGGTTCGGCATTTTTGGCGCCGTTATCAGAATTAGAAAGCTAAGTCTACTTTTGGTAATGACGTTAAGAATGCCCAACATTACTCTATTCCCTATGCGAAGCGAATAAAGTAAACTCGTAAACCAAAGAACAATAATAACAACGTACTTACTTAGTATTAGAAGTTGAATTGCCGAAGAATCCTAGAACCATGTCTCGGGTTAGGAGACTTGACCCCGTAGATACAAGCTTGGAGAGGAGACATCAACATGTCGGGCTTCCTCCAATCTTCTACCTCCACTCTAACTCTCTCAATCTAGAAGAATAACTCTAATCTCACATAGAGACTACAAAGCTAAGCTCTCTTGTATGTGCCCTAAAGAAAGATCCATTCAAGGGACCCCTCTTAGGCGAATTCTCTTTGGAAAATATGAATTAGGGTTTCTGAACTCTCTCCTCCAGGGGCCAGGGGCCTTGCTTATATAGCCCCCTAGAAAGCACCACAGCCCTCGGATCAAACCGACCTTGATCAATGATTTTTATTCATCCTCAAAGGCGGTGGAGGCAGGATCCGTGAGGTGGAAGGTGATTGGCTCTCTGGGTGGGGCGACCACCCCTGGGGCTGGGCGCCCGCCCTTGTCACAGTGACAGGTGGGTCCCACCTCTCAGGGTTTAGCTTCCCGAACCTTCTAGATTATACTTTTTCCATACGTGACCCTTTCTCTCTATGTAAACCTGACATGTGGGCCATCTTTGATTATTTTCAGCTGACACCCTGCAGAAATAGATATTCACCAAAACTCATGGAATTCTGTTAGTTAAACACCTAGTCTATGGTGGTAATTAATTTTATAACATTCTTTTATTTAAGTTGACGGTTAAAAATGATAGTTAACTACCGTCAACAACGTGCAAGCATCTCCTTGCATAATTGTTGCATGAGCGTGGTGACTTGGTGTCTTGGTCCATGGACCGTGGGCTAGAGCTCTAGACTACTAGGCCACCGGGGTCATAAGTTTTTTTAACTAGGGTCTAAGCCGGTGGAAATTTGCTACATATGGAGGCCTACTGGAAATCATCGGAGTCGACCGTCCCCGATGGTTAGCTTTGCCACTGCTTGCCGAGTACGAGAAGTAGAGGGAGCCACTACTCCGCTATTCCTCTAATTCTTCCTCACTCACTCCCTACTCTAGTCTAGGTGGAAGATAATGGAAAAGTGGGTGCCCTTGCTCTTCTTCTCCAAGTTTATTATGATGAATGGAATGAGGAGGGGGTCTTCTTATATAGCTTGTGGATGGTCGGTTTGGTGAAGTATTTTTGGTAAGCACCCATGCAACCGACCTGCTGGCACATTGAATGAACCGCCTGCGCAAGGTGGGGCCAGGTGGAGCTAGGGGTGGTGCACCCGCACTAGGGGTGCAGCTGCACCAGGCCTGGCTTGCCTCGCCACCACCTTCGCGTGGTCGGTTCCTGAGTGGGCTTGGGCCATTTGTACGCTGGTGTTCTGCCCAGAAATGGAGTTGGAAGGGCTGTCTTGTGCTTCCTTGGCCTTAATAGACTTTACGCTTTCCCTGATTACGTATTTTCATGTGTATTTCATATTTGTGTCCTACAAAACATGTATATAAAGCAAAACTCATAGAAAATGTGATAATTCTAAGTTTGGTATTCAAATTTATTTATTTTGTTTAAATGTTGGCGATAGAAATATGAGTTAAGCATCATCAACAAGCTCCCCCACACTTAGTCCTTTGCTCACCCTCGAGTAAAGTTCTAAGGACTAAGCGAGTTCATCTCCTTGATCTAAAAATCTACACACAAGTCATTCCAAGCTTTACCTTAGCCTGTGAACTTCCAAGTGTCTACCAAAATATCTTGGGTAATTGAAAAATAGAACAACTTAATTCAAATCTTCTCACTGTATTCCTACTCAGAAACTCGGTTTTTATGATTTTTTAAAACAATAAGATAGTTTTGTTCCTTGAATGATTCTCTCAAGTCGCTCAGATTTGTAAGTGGTTCCTTATCAAGGCATATTTTGAATTTTGCCTTCTCCTTGATCATCCTACTTCTAAGAGCTTATATGGAGCTTTTGGGTAGGGATGAAAATGTTGTGGCACACTTACCTTGCATGTGTTGTAAAGTCAAATCTCGGACCTCACCGGAGGGAAGTGTCATACTCTTGGATCAAAACTGTGCAAGTGTGTGGAATTTGGTAGAACTATACTCCTTTATTTGAAATGATCTCTAGCTTTTTTGAGACATGGCTAGCTTATCTTTTTCTATGAGCCTTCATGTGCTCATCATCATTTTTTTCAATACCTTGGGACCTTCATGTGTCCCTTTTTTAATACTTTGGGACCTTCATGTGTCCCCTCTTTTTTTCAATTCTTTTTGCAAAGCCTTTTTGTCTCTTTCTAGAAATATGCTAGGGACATCATATTTTAAAGCATGGAGTATTTATTTGCTGGTGATGGAAACATGTTTTAGCGTATTCCCAGTGTAGGAATAGCTGTTTATTTGTGGCATGTACGTGAGTTTTGATCATGGGAGCATGAAACATCTCTCAACAGGGGTCACAGAACTTGACCAAACTCAACACAATGTAAGAGGCATAAGTGGAAGGTTTTGTCATGAAAGATCATATATGGCCTTGGTAGGTATTTGAATGTCATTCAAGGAACATGCTATTTTGAATTTTGTTTTGTAAAATAAATCCTAAGTACTTTGCAAGAATGAGCAAGCATCATGTCATCCTACCATATCTCATTCGTCAATTACTTAGATAAAGTGGTTTCCCTGTAATAAGTGTTCACAAGTTTAGGAATATTAGCAAGAATAAAAAGTATGCAAACTTTCTTAATCATAGGAAGACATGGAGATAGATTATTTCTTTTTTAGTTCATTTTAAAGATTTATTCAGTTTTAAAACCTTTTATTAATTAGGGAGTAAGAGAGAGAAAGTTTGCACAAACTGAATTTTGAATTTGGCCATCTTTTGTGCAAATGAGTTAGAGGTGAGTGTGGTGCCTCCCCCACACTTGTTTTCTTTCCTGCCTTTATTATGACAACAAAAAGAACAAGAAAACAAGTGCAACAAAATATTTCTAATAATAATAACTTTATTCAATTATCAAAATGATAGGCGCATTACAAGATTGTTGATGCAAAAGTAGATCTGCAAACACAAAGGGCTAATACCCGAAATCGATATCCAAAGCGTGCCAGTCGATTTGACCTGTTAATCGACAAGGATAAAGATACGAGCACTTTGGTCCTGACAACAGCGATACGCCCAGAAGTCACGGCCAAGAGGTACTCACGTGGAACTCGAGGATCGTCGAAGATTGCACTGGAACAATGCAACTCACCGAATCGATGAGAACTCGTAAAAAGGAAAAAGTATGCAAGTTGACGAAGTCGCCGAAAAGTAAATAGATGTGAATAAGAGTAAAAGCTGGTTTTTGATATTGATTGATTGGTTCTTACATTGCCCTTCACTCTATATTTATACCCTGATCTATAGAAACGTGACCAAATACGACTAGGACACTAAATCCAAATCTAAGGAAACACATGACTCTGATACAACTCAAACTCTAATAAACGTAGAAAAGGAAATTAACTCCTATCTTACTCCCTAGTCCGCCTCAACCACGATGGTATTCTCATCGACCTCCTTTCCATCGGCACACTCCCCGTTCCATAGGCAGCAGCCTTCAAGTCTTTTTCATCGGCACACTCCCTGTTTCATCGGCAGCAGCCTTTAAGTCTTCTTTCATCGGCATCGGCGATAATACCCTTAACCTTATCGGCAACACTTCAATTTGAATCAACTTCTCCACACATTGCCACCACTCATAAGCAGCCTTCTTTACAAGCTAATTTTCATCGGCTATCAACCTACACAGTAATTTTTCCTCTGCTGATTAGCCCCTTCTGACCATCTTGACACGTGCCAAAAAACGATGTCAACACATGCCCCCCAATTTCAGAGTATAAGATACTGATGCTCCGAAATTTACTCCAGATAATGCTTGATGTTACCTATTTTTCTCTACCCATTCTCAAGCATAACATAATCTGTTACCGAATTTAATCAAATCTAGCTCTAATTCATGCATCTCAATAAATATCGCACAATTTCCAACTGTTCTTACCCCAATTATGGTTGAGATACCAAAATAACAACCCATCAGCAAGATCTTATCATAGCAACACCACCATTTTAGAACTGAAAGATCCTATACCAAGATCTCTTCCAAGTCATGATTACTTGCCATCAAATCTTCCTTACAATCCCTTGATTGTCGTGCGAACAGTTACCATATCCATCTGAACCACCTCGATCCACCCGCGTACGGCATAGAGATAAGTCAAGAATACCCCTACTCCAAGCAGTCTATAAATAGATTTCTCCGGATTGCTCGTCTTCCACCTTCAAACTTCGACCTTTGGCATTCTCTCTCCGGCAGCAACCCTAACGAACAACCGCGCGTCCTCAACCCACCAGAGCTCCTTCCATCGTCAACTTCAAGTCCCCAGCTTGTGCCTTCATCCTTCTCAGAGCAATGGCGATCAACTTCAACGTTCCTGCGGTTCGTTCTTCTTCTATTACCTTTACCTTGATCCTTTTGGTTCTTTGCGAGTTCTTACAGTCGGTATTTTTTCTTCTTTTTCCATTCTTTTGATCTTCCGAACTCAGGAACTACACAACCAATTGGCTATTCCAACCAACCAACCTCCCCTCCACTGCCTAGGTCCAATGGGCGACCCAGATCTAACTGACTTGATCAATGCAGAGGCTAACAGAATTCCCTTCAAAGCTCAAAATTTTTCTTTGAATCTATGAAAGGATACATTCCGATCTTGGCGCAAACCCACCAAAGGGTGGAAAGATTGGTACTTGAGGGTTAACAGGTCGATGCAAGTGTACTGGGCAAAGCGGAAGATAGACCAATGTATTAGGCTATCCATTGCCGATATGCAAAAGAATGAATCTATGATGATAGCCGCCGCTCACTTCTGGTTAGACACCACAAATACCTTTATGTTTGGTCATGGTCCATCCGCCCCTACTCTTGCCGATGTATACATGCTCACCGGCTTAGATATCTCAACTGTCGATGAAGGCTCCATCTATGGCAGAAAAGCTGAATATAGAGTGAACACACGCAACATCGGCGGCTGGACAGGATACATCTAGGAATACCAAAAGACTGGTACTATCAATCAAAGGGAACACGCCATATTCTTAAATATGTGGCTGGAGAAATTTATCTTCTGTGGCCGATCGGTAGGACCAACCAACGCCTTCCTCCCTGCAGCCGAACTCTTGGCCAACAGTGTCAGGTTCCCGCTCGACCGATACCTTCTGAGCTCCACCTACCACCTCCTCCACCAAGTATCTTAGAAGCTTCTACTTGGTGAACCCATCGGCAATTTGGGAGGCCCATGGTGGTTCATCAATATGTGGCTAAACGCTCATATGCATAAGCGTCTACAGTGGGATTTCTTCGCCCAAGAATTCCCACGAGAGATCACCGAAGATTATGTTCTTGGAGATGAGGTGAAGCTATAATTGTCCTCCTTGGAATAGAGGCAAATGAAGATCAAATCGGCAGATTTTTCTAGAATTTCTACCATGGTCTCCCTCATGATCTTAGGGCTTGGGTACCCTATATTGATGAGGATAACAATTTCCCTCTTCTCTTCAACTTTGCCGATAGTGATCTGAACCAAGATAATGAGCTTATGATGGCCATCATTACTCCCACGGCAATCCCGGTGAACACATTTGGTAGTGGGAAGAATTCCAATACTACTTATGAGTTCTACAATTCATCGGCAGTATCTCGTCAACTGGCTTTTGGGCAACTGCCAATCAAGCTATGCTTTGCCGATGTGATCAAGCCCAGAGAAACCATCACCACTAGAACTGAGTGGAGTAGGGTAGTAAGACTCGCCCCCGATGCTGATATTTCAAATGTTGATCTCTCCGCCTAGTCACCAGCGTCTTTTATTACAGAATCATATAAGCAATGGTGGCAAGAGTGGAAAGAATAGTTATTTTCAACATCCATCCACACATATCGGCACATGATCGATCCCGACTATGCCATTCCTAACGATGCAATAAGTTTCTTTTAACTTTCTTTTGTCTTTCTCCCTTTTTTATATATATATCGGTAGCTAATCTTTCTCGTAACAGGCCGATGATCCAGTTCCATCAATAAGCAAGAGTGGGAGACCTTTCAACCTCCAACCTATCTCCCTAGTTTCAGTAATCGGCTACAACACCCTCACCTTAGCCACTTTAACCTTCCAGAGGACCCGTGCCAAAACTATCACCTCCAGATCAAAACTCACAACATCCAGGGCCACTCCAATGGCTGCTGCTACAAGCCTAATTATGCTGCTACAAGCCTAATTAAGGCTTTTAAGGTGATAACCTTGTTCACTGCCGATACAAACTATATTAACATATAACTATCAGGGTGTAAGAGCTGCAGCTGGATCATCATCGGCAACTCCTCCAACATCAAGCACCACTACCTCTAACCAGCCTTCAGAGGTATTCTTTTATCTTTACATTTTATCTGTTAAATATCCGATCTAACTTTTATTTTGCAGCAACAAATGGGTACATCGGCAAGCATACCAAGCACTCAAGCTCCTCAATCAACAAGTGCCGATGCCCCCTAGCCAATTGTCGCTGAGACCCAAGTAATGCGTAATGCTTTAACCGATGCCGAAGCTCAGCAAAAGCGATAGAAATCTACGTCAGCCCCTCCATCCGCTCCAACACCTATTAGTCAGCCAACCGATGCAGTTGAACAAATTGACCCTCCTGCACAAAATATCTCATCGGCTATCATACCCCAAGGGCCAACTACTGATGAGGTCGTAGAAGACATCCCATCGGCAACCTCTGCCGATCCTTCGCATGACCTCCTTCAAGCTGCTCCCTCAAGCTAGGCCCAAGAAATTGCCTTGAAGCAGGTAAACCGATTGACCTATTTGACTTATAATATCCATATCTACCCTTAGGTAGAATCTCTAACTTCCTTTTCTTCACAGGAACAAGATTCTCCTGATAGCTTGTTTTCTTTTGCTATCGACGTCTCTGATGATGATGGAGAAGAGGCGAGTTCTTCCCTGGCATTGGGAACAATATCGGCAGAAATCTATGGCAAGCTAGAAGCCCTTCTGAATCTGTTACAACAAGATATTGCTCAATTGATAAACGATTCAGATCCTGCAAAGACTATCTTCAAGACAATCCGTGGCCAAGTTCCTGCCGATGTTGAAGAAACTATCTTCGCAGCAGTCCATCTAGAGAGCCGACAACTTCAATATCAACGGGCTGCTCACCGAATCGCCGATAGAGCAGCTCAAACCCAGCTCAAGGAAGAGATGTTGCAACTAAAACAAACTGCCGATGAGAAGCACAAAAGCATCAGCAACTTGCAAACCTTTGGTGCCGATCTCAAGCAGAAAATTCTGGATCTATCGGCAAAGAAGGCAGCTCTTCTAGCTGAACTGGAAGAAGTTGAAGCAGCCCTAACCCACGCCAAGCAAGAAGAAGACCAGCTTCCTGACATCATCAAAACCCTTCAGCAGGAAAGGGACATCCAAGCTCGCAAGACCTTGGCCTTGAAAAAGAAACTCAAGCCTGTGGAGGGAACTGCCGATGAAGACGCTAAAGAATAAAGGAAGCCGATGAAATTCGCCTGCGTGCAATATCGGCTATCCAATCTTTGTTAAACCTGTAATCCTCATCTAGTGCATCGGCAATAAGATATTAATACTTTGTTTTAACTCTAGCCGATAGGATTGTTATCGGCAATTACACTCTTATGCATCTATCCAGATACTAGGGTAATATTTCCTTAAGTATTTTCCATTTAATGCTCTGGGAAACACAACCCCTTCGAGGGTTTCAAGAATATACGCATTACTAGGGACAGATTGATTTATCCGATATGGACCTTCCCAATTAGGTGACCATTTGCCAAACTTAGAACTTTTAGTCCCAATCGGTAAAATCAACTTCCAAACCAAATCTCCATCGACAAACTCCTTTACCTTCATCTTCTTGTCATACCATCTGACTACCCTTTTCTTATTCTCTTCAATGCTAGCTAAAGCTTTTAATCGATGACCTGCTACATCTTCCAACTCATCTTTCATAAGGGTATCATAGTCATCGGCTGTCAATTGATCTTGAGAACGTATTCGCCTAAAGCCAGTTTTAACCTCCCAAGGTAATACTACGTCATGTCCATATACCAACTGATAAGGTGTTACCTTGGTTGCACCATGACACGCCATCCGATATGACCATAAGGCTTCATTTAATACTATATGCCACCTCTTAGGATATTCTTTAATTTTGCGCTTAATGAGCTTGATAATTCCTTTGTTAGAAACCTCAGCCTGACCATTAGCCTAGGCATAATATGGTGAAGAATTCAAAACTTTAATCCCATACCTATAGCAAACTCATCAAATTCGTCTGATGTAAACATGGTACCCTGATCGGTAGTGATGGTTTGAGGAATACCAAATCGGTAAGCAATATGCTCTTTCACAAAATCAATCATATTAGCCGATGTCACCTTTTTCAAAGGAATTGCTTCAACCCACTTTGTGAAATAATCGGTAGCAACCAGAATAAATTTATGCCCCTTACTCGATGGTGGATAAATTTGACCGATGAGATCAATAGCCCAACCCCGGAACGGCCAAGGCTTAATTATGGGGTTCATAGCCGATGCGGGTGCCCTTTGAATATTACCAAATTTTTGACATTCCTGACATCCTTTAAAATATTTAAAACAATCTTCGAGAATAGTCAGCCAATAATATCCATTCCTTCTAATCATACATTTCATCTTGAAAGCTGACTGATGAGCCCCACATACTCCTTCATGAATCTCACCCATCAGGCCTTTTGATTCATCGATGCCAACACACCTGAGTAAAACTCCATCTATGGTACGGTAATATAATTCATCATCGAGGAGCACATACTTGGTAGCTTGGAACCTTATAGTCTTTCAACCTTTTTAGAAGGATTCTTTAAATAATCAATAATTTCCTTTCTCCAGTCATCGGTATCAACTACCGACGTTAACACTTCTTGAATAGGCTGATACTCTGAAGCATGCTGAGCCAATCGATTAGCCTCTTCATTATATAGTCGAGAAACATGTTCCAGATGAAAATTCCTAAACCCTTTCAACAACTGCAAACACTTCTCATAATATGAAATTAAAACTTCACTTCGGCATTCATAAATCCCAGCCAACTGATTTATAACTAGCATAGAATCACCAAAGACTTCAACAGCATCAGCACATACTTCCTTAAGCAATTCTAACCCTTTTATTAGGGCTTGGTACTCAGCCTGATTGTTTGTCAATGTAGCAACAATCGGTAATGAGAATTCATACTTCTTCCCTTGAGGGGAAATTAACACAATACCGATGCCTGCTCCTTCACCACATGTGGACCCATCAAAGAAAAGTGTCCAAGGAGCAATCTCTAGAGAATCCACTGTGTTGCAATATTGAGTAGCAAAATCAGCCATAACCTGTCCTTTAACTGCCTTAGCCGATTCATAACATAGGTCAAATTCTGATAACGCTAAAATCCATTTGCCAATTCTACCACTTAATATCGGCATCGACAGCATATATTTGACCACGTCATCTTTGCATATGACAGTATACTCAGCTGATAGTAAATAATGTCTCAACTTAACACAAGAAAAGTATAGACACAGACATAATTTCTCGATAGCCGAATACCTGGTTTCAGCATTTACTAACCGTCTGCTCAAATAATAAATAACACGTTCTTTCCCTTCAAATTCTTGAATAAGAACTGAACCGATAACAGTATCATCAGTTGACAAATACAATCTGAAAGGTTTTCCGTGTTGAGGTGGAACTAGCACTGGAGGATTTGTTAAGTAATTCTTAATTTCATCTAGGGCTAATTGCTGCTTATCTCCCCATCTAAATTCCTGATCAGCTTTCAATTTCAGTAATGGACTGAAGGCCTTGATCTTACCCGACAGATTAGATATGAATCTCCTGATGAAATTAATCTTACCGATCAAAGATTGTAATTCAGTTTTATTGGCAGGAGCAACAACCTTATTGATTTCCTCAATAGACTTCCTACTAATTTCAATGCCCCGCTGATGCACCATAAAACCCAAGAATTGTCCTGCCGATACACCAAATGCACATTTATTAGGATTCATCTTTAATCCATGCTTCCTTGTGCACTCCAGTATCTTTCGTAGATCGGTTAGATGCTTTGTGATATCTCCAGACTTAATCACTATATCATCGATGTAGATCTCTACTAATGTGCCGATGTATTCATGAAAAATAAAGTTCATAGCTCTTTGATAAGTAGCACCGGCATTTTCAAACCAAACGTCATCACTATCCATTCAAATAATCCCACATGACCTGGACACCTAAAAGCAGTCTTGGGAATATCCTCTTCAGCCATGAATATTTGATTATAACCCGCATTACCATCCATGAAGCTGATAATTTGATGTCCTGCTGCAGCATCAATCAACAGATCAGCAATCGGCATTGGATAACCATCCATCGGCGTGGCTTTATTGAGATTCCTGAAGTCAATACAAACACGAAGTCTCCCATTTTTCTTGTAAACAGGAACCACATTAGAAATCCACTCCGCATATTGATACTGCCGAATAAATTTTGCCTCAATCAATTTAGTTATTTCAGCCTTAATATCAGGAAGTATATTAGGATTGCATCGGCGCACTGGCTGCTGATGTGGCCGAAATCCAGACTTAATAGGCAACCGATGTTCAACTATCGATCGGTCTAATCCAGGCATTTCAGTATAATCCCAAGCAAAACAATCTTTATATTCTTTTAACAAATCAACTAATTGCTGTTTACACTTGGAATTTAACCTAGCACTAATAAAAGTAGGCCTTGGCCTATCGCCTTCACCAATATCTACTTCTACTAAATCATCAGCCGATGTAAACCCTTGACCTAATTTTCCATCATCGGCAAACCTATCCATTAAAATTCTTCTTCAGAACCGACTGCTTGGATCGGTGAAATTTCGTAATCGGCAACCTTGAGGAACTCTTTTTTCCCAAGCTTCTCCTGGTATGCACTTGGTTCGTTCATAAGTGTCTGATTCTGCCGATGCGATGATATAAGAAGAATCACCAGGAGCAACTTCAATTTTATCTCCAATCCATTGTACAAGGCACTGATGCATTGTAGAAGGAACACAACAATTAGCATGAATCCAATCCCTTCCTAGAAGCAGATTATATGCACCCTTGCCATTAATAACAAAGAAAGTCGTCGGTAAGGTTTTGCTGCCGATGGTCAACTCAACACACACTGCCCCTTTAGCTAGTGACACATTGCCTTCAAAATCCTTTAGCATCATATCGGTTTTAGTTAAGTCTTGATCTCCCTTACCAAGTTTCCAATACATCACATAAGGCATAATATTAATCGCAACTCCTCCATCAATAAGTATCTTAGATACAGGCTGCCCATCAACTCTGCCTTTCACAAACAAAGCCTTGAGATGCTGTCTCTCATCATCGGCAGGCTTCTCAAAAACAGCCATCATTGGATCTAGCGTTAATTGAGCTATTTGGTCAGAGAAAACAGCTTCATCCTCATTATCAGAGAGTGCCAAAAATTCCATCGGCAACATAAACACCATATTGACATCTGCCGATGGGCCTTTATTTTTGTGCTTTATTTGCCACTGCTGATTACCAGATCTCTCATTGGAGGAACTCTCTTCTTGGTATAAGTCCTCTTGATGCTCTCACTGCATTCTCCTTTTCTGTGTCTTTGTCAAACCTTCTGGACACCATTGAGGAAGTTTAGTTTTCCAAACTGGCTGATAATAGGTCCTGGTTGACTCTACACGACGTATATTAGGATCCCTGTAAAATATTTCTTCATCAGGAACTCTTGCATTTGCCATCTCTTCAAGTTCCTCTTGGTTTCTCAGAAAATATGCAACGCGTTTACCAAGCCTCTCATGTACACTGAGCCTGCCCCCCAGCCGATCATGTACTGATGCTTTACCTCTGATCGGCTCATTAATGGACAAACCTTGATTACCAGATTGAAACCTCCTTTCTGGACGATTAACCCCATAATAACCATTGCACTTTGGGCAATTTTCAACAGTAGGTAACTTAATACCTTCTTCCCAACAATGAATAAAAAACGGACACCTACAATGATCCTTATGCCGATTCCACTCCTCTCGGTGTCTTTCTTCTTGCTGTTGTCGATATCGGTCCCTTCGCTGACGCCAACCTTCCTGTTGCCTTTGATGGGTAATCACAATGCCAGATCGAGGAGGCTTTCTAGAACTGCCACTTTCTATTAGTAGCCCCTTGCCTTTTGCATCATCGGTAGTTATCTGATGTTGGGGATCCACTGATGCGTTTTTCTCAGCAGCTTCCGATGTCAACACCTTAGTCTTTCCTTCAGCATCCAACACATTTGCTGGAAAAGGATGTTGATCAATTTTCATCGGCTTCTGGATCTTGGAATTACCAAATTTAATTCTCCCAGACTCAATAGCTAATTGTAACTGCTGTCTAAACACTTTGCACTCATTTGTACTGTACGAAGTTGCATTATGCCATTTGCAATACAATATTTTCTTCAGCTCTTCTGCCGATGGGATCACATGATTAGGTGACAGCTTAATCTGGCCCTCTTGAAGCAAAAGATCAAATATCTTATTGGCTTTGGTGATGTCGAAAGTAAACTTCTCTGGCTCTTTTTTGACCAAAGGGACAAGATATCGGCTTTTTATTCTTAACCCACTCAGCCAAACCGATAACTGGTTCTTCATCCGAATCAGAATCTTCTACCTCTCCGACAAATGAAACCTTCTTGTTCCAATTCCTTTTGGGTTCAAAAACTCTAGTGTCTTGATCAGAAATCCTTTGCACTAGATGACTTAGGCTTTCGAACTCCTGAGAAGCATATCTGTCCTTAAGGTGTGGCAACAATCCTTGGAAGGCCAAATCGGCAAGTTGCCGATCATCCAATACCAGGCTATAACACTTATTTTTTACATCTCGTAGCCTTTGCACAAAGCCTTCCACCGATTCATCATTGCGCTGTTTCAACTTTACCAAATCGGTAAGCTTCTTTTCATGAACTCCAGCAAAGAAATATTTATGAAATTGCTTTTCTAGATCAGCCCAAGTAATAATAGAATTTGGCGGTAATGAAATAAACCATATAAATGCTGATCCAGACAGAGATGATGAAAACAAACGAACTCTTAATTTATCTCTACTAGCTGCCTCTCCACATTGAATAATGAAGCGATTAACATGCTCCATGGTTGATGTATCATCTTGCCCAGAGAACTTAGTGAAATCTGGCACCTTGTACCGATTTGGGAGAGGAATTAAATCGTATGCTGGAGGATATGGAGTCTGATAAGAATAGGTATTGACCTTGGGCTTGATCCCAAACTGATCCTTCATAATTTCTGCTATTTTATCGGCCCAAAAAATATCAACATCTTGTTGACGATATGGCTGAATTTCCACCCGAGGTACTTGCTGATACCCCTCTGCATATCTTTGTGGCCCACGATCTCCAGTAATTGGCATATTTGCCACTATTTGTGGTCCATTAACTTGCTGGAAAGGATTCATCGGCTGAGCTGCCGATGCTTGATTCTGAAAACCAGCATGCATGTGACCTTGATGAATCCCTGCAGCTTGCTGATTTGGTTGAACTGTATGTTGAGTGGGAAACTGCCCTGACCAATTATTATTAGCGTTTATCGGTACAAAATTTGCCGATGGCTGGTAATTTGTTGGCATTGCTAGATAATTACAACCAACTTGAGGTATAACCTAGACTCTAGGTTGACTTACAATAGGAGCCTTCTATTGCATCGGTAACAAATTTGCCGATGGACTTGAATTAGACGTTTGACCCAAAGGCATCTGGAAACCTCCTAGAGTTGGTTGCACAGTAGTTGCTGTAGTATATTGAGGTACTTGAACTATCGGCGAACTAGCCGATGGCATAGGAGCTTTTGCTACTGTGTCAAACACTTGAGGTAGTCTAGGGTTAAAAGCAGATGGCTCTGGAGGCATACCGTATCCCCACCAATTAGCAGGAGTCTGATTACTCTGTGGCACAGGACCTGATAAAGCCGATGCCGATAGATTTGTATTAAGCTGAACTCATCCTGATAATGCTGAATCTGATCGCATCGGTGTAGACTGTACGTCAGATAAGCCTGCTGATACTGGAGGGGAAGAAACCTTTGTACCCACAATGGCTAGGGGAGCCGATGGAGTAATAACAGATGCTGATTCTGGTTGATGATAGGCAGGCCCAACGTAATGAGGTGATGCTTGCCCTTCTTTGAAAGTTTGAACCACAGCATTATGAACAGTATTGGACAACACATTGGAGTGATTAATTAAAGCATGATTTACTGTAGAATTAACCATCTCTTGAAGTTTACCTGGATTAGAATCAAAGGTAACTTGCCGAGGCAACGGCAAATCTTGCTTCTGGATGACTTGTCCACTCTGTTCAAGCTAAATGACTTCAAGCAGAGCTGTCTGTATTCTTCTATAGCCTTTTCCATAGCATGCCTCTGTTCTTCCTTAAGATCTTCTTCTGATACCACGATGATGTTTCCCACATCGATCTCAGGATTGAACATGTTGATTAGATCTGGTCCCACCAGGCGTGCCAAAAGATGTGTTGATGCAAAAGTAGATCTGCAAACACAAAGAGCTAATACCCGAAATCGATATCCAAAGTGTGCCAGTCGATTTGACCTGTTAATCGACAAGGATGAAGACACGAGCACTTTGGTCCTGACAACAGCGATACGCCGGAAGTCATGACCAAGAGGTACTCATGCAGAACTCGAGGATCGTCGAAGATTGCACTGGAGCAATGCAACTCGCCGAATCGATGAGAACTCGTAAAAAGGAAAAAGTATGCAAGTTGACGAAGTCGCCGAAAAGTAAATAGATGTGAATAAGAGTAAAAGCTGGTTTTTGATATTGATTGATTGGTTCTTACATTGCCCTTCACTCTATATTTATATCCTGATCTATAGAAGCGTGACCAAATACGACTAGGACACTAAATCCAAATCTAAGGAAACACATGACTCTGATACAACTCAAACTCTAATAAACGTAGAAAAGGAAATTAACTCCTATCTTACTCCCTAGTCTGCCTCAACCACGATGGTATTCTCATCGACCTCCTTTCCATCGGCACACTCCCCGTTTGATCGGCAGCAGCCTTCAAGTCATTTTCATCGGCACACTCCCTGTTTCATCGGCAACAGCCTTTAAGTCTTCTTTCATCAGCATCGGCGATAATACCCTTAACCTTATCGGCAACACTTCAATTTGAATCAACTTCTCCACACATCGCCACCACTCATAAGCAGCCTTCTTTACAAGCTAATTTTCATCGGCTATCAACCTACACAGTAATTTTTCCTCTACTGATTAGCCCCTTCTGACCATCTTGACACGTGCCAAAAAACGATGTCCACAAAGATCAAATTTTAAAATGATAGGAATGAAAATCTTGAAAGATAAAGATGCGCCTAATTATTTAGTGGGAGTGGCCTAGAAGGGCTGATTTAAAGCATGTTCTACTCTCGCTGCTTTTGCCACCCTAGCAACTTTTCCTCCAAAGCCGCAGCGAAGCTCATTGATCTCATCGCTGAGGTCTTTGATTTTCAGTAGACTCTCGATGAGGCGATCATTGCTTTTCTAATGCTTTCATGAAGGCTTTTGTTGCTAGCGCTAAGTGAGGCGAGCGTAGGGCCTTTGGGCAGCCGCTCATCATTGCTATCACTAAAAAATCTAGCAGGTTGTCCTCTAATAGGAGGCTTCACCATCCTTTTGAACCTAAGAGGAGCACCCGAGGATTCCGCCGGCTCTTTCCCAGATTGGACCGCCTTGCGCTCTGGCTTTTTAGCTGGCTTTCGCATGAGCACTTTCCCGTACCCTCCATCGGGTTTGCGCATGCCTACCATGGTGTAGGAGAGACTAGGCCTAGCAGTATGCATAGATGAGCTAGCGCGAGGAACCATATTGCCCGAAGGTGTTACAAAAGAGCTCTTTTTCGGTCCGCTAGCTTTGGGCGCCTTTCGCTTGAGGCCAGTGGCGTCGGTGGTATGTCTTGTTAGTGCCGCCTTCTTCTCCTTGGCGCCACCAAGGGGCACCTTAGAACGTGCCATAGACTTGAGGCTAGTGCCACCGCTCATGGCGTAGCTTGGTGGCGGCATGATATCAAGGGGCACCTCGGTGATCAACCTTGCTTCTTCTCTCACAAAAGAGCTCTCAGGTACAAGATCAATGGACGTTGGAATGCCATCAAGGTTGTAGGTGGAGCAAGAGCCCTTGCACAAAGTGAGGGCGTGGCTGGCCATGGCTCAGGCTTGAGATGCTTAGAGTGCTATGTGGAGGGAGAAAGAAAGCTTTGAAGCTTGTGTGAAGAGAAGAGAGGCCATGGGGTAGCTTATATAGGTGTTCGGGCCTCTACTGTGAAGGAAACAATCCGATCACCACCATAGCCATGATATACAAGCGATCAATGAGTTGTGCACGAAGATTGGGGGCCAGCAGAGCCACAGGTGGTGCAGTTGCACCAGGGGTGTGCTCGCACCCCCAGGTCCTCCCCCTGGGCTATGCTTGCGTCCAGATGCACATGCATGTGTGAAGATTTGAGTGATGCTGGTGCTCGAATTTGATTCACTAGGATCAACGAGTGATAGTGTGTGATGCACATGATCATGATGAATCAAAGGAATATTCAAGTTGCAAGATTCACATGATTTTGTTATAATGAGTGAATAAACATGTGATCAGCTAAAATCAAGCAAGAATAAGCAAGAATCATGGTTTGTCTAGTGAGGGTATAAAGATCATTTAGCCATGATAACTTGCTTAGGAAGGTAAAACACAATATTTTTGTATTTTAAGTAAACAAAAGAATATGTTAGAATTTGTTTATATATTTTCAAAAGTGTTGACGTTAATTTACTCCAATTTTTAACTGTCAACTACTTCAGGAAAAGGTCTGAAATAATGTGTGAAGTAGGGTTATAGAGGTTTATTCTAATGAGTTCCACAAGTTGTGTTGTTCTCACTTGTTTTGCAGGATATGCAGTATTTTGTTATGTAAAAGTATCTCAAGTGAAGAATCTGAGCACACCATTGTGAAGAGCTTGTAGAGACGATCAAGACGGACATATCATTTGCCATATTTGGAGCACCAAAGAAGAAGTCCTCGATGGGTACGACTTGGTAGACTCTAGAAGACCCTAGAACCATCATCATCACAAGACCAGGGACTAAACCGATAAGATTCCATAGCTTTGCGAAATAATCTTTTTCAGGGATTTATCCAGAAGCTGGGAAGGAAGGTATCCACTCAAGACATGACTCATTACGCGAACAGATCGGAAAGTGGCACTAGAAGGACGTAGAAGACACCAGAAGGCATGGGAACGAAGCGAGGGCCCGGCGGCTTCCAGGTGGGGCTGGCCGGCCCCACATGTCAGGTCGGCCGGCCTGGCTCCCCTACCAAGTGGGTCCTCCTTCGCATGGTGGCCTCCAACCGACCTTTACGATGCATCTTGACCATTGTTTCATGTCGGTTTGATCTGAGGGCTGCGGTTTGTCCACCGGGCTATATAAGCAGAGGCAAACCCCCCTTGAATCATCTCTCATAATCAATCTATAATCTATCATTGTTCGGTTCAGGGTAGTCCCTCGAAAGGATAACCTAGAGCTCCACTAGCTAGGGCATAGCTAGAATATAAGAATAGGAATTAGAGGAGGCAAGCAACGCTTGGATTCCGGATCTAGTCGCGAGGAGGCTAGGTATAGCCTTGTACTTCTCTCTTGTATTCAACATTATTAATCTATTGTGCTATTTGTCTTCTAGTTCATCGTGTTCATCTTCTAGTTTATCTACTTGTTCTTTTAGTTCATCCTGTTCATCTTATAGTTCATCATATTCTTGTCTAGTTCATCGTTCTAGTTCATCTAATTCATCATGTTCTTGTCTAGTTCATGTTGATCCTCTAGTTCTTGTTCTAGTTTGTGTATGAGTCAAATACTTGATAGGACTTGGTATAATTCTAGACTCATAATTATAATGTTCATTGCCTATGTTGATTATATGTTTAGTATAGTTGGAGTAGTTTTGTGTTTATACTCTTGTTCGTATAGCGCTCATTCCGATGATCAAGGGGTGGGTGGTAGAAATTGTGTAAGCATGGTGCTTAGACAATATCTATCTGTGACCTATGTTCCGGGCCATGTGGTAGATTGCGAAGGTGACTATTATAGCTTCGTTGAGTCCTCTGTAGTTCACTCCCCGAATATAGGATTAGTAAGGCTGAGTTGCGGGGTGATATCTTGCTCTGTTCCTGATCCACCTTAGCAATGTCTCTTGAGTATGAATATGAGGTTACCTTGACCATGATTGGTAAATGTAATTGCACTAATTGATGTAGCTCAATGACCTATATTTAGAATAACCCTAGGAGTTAGTCTCTATTTTCTAGTTCTTTCTAGAGTCACGCCCAAGTAGGAAAATGCTCGGTGGAACCCCTTTTAGAATTACCATGATCTGTTATTAATTATTCTTTATTATGATATGATTGATCCCTGTTTTGAGACTAATCTAGTGGAACTCTTATCACAAGTGTAAGATATAGCTTTCATTCTTTATACCTCCAAGTGCCTTCCCAGTGGTAGAATTATAAATAACAATACCTAGAACTTTTCTGGGTGAAATGTTACAATGGGTGTATTTTATCTGTGCACTTGCGGATAACCTTTATTCATATTTTATAAGTGATATGATCATAAGTACAACCACATCATTTGGTATTGTGTTGGGGATGACAACCTGGCTTAAGCAATGCTAAGAGATGTCCTGTATGTCTCTAATGCCTTTGCTGAGGTAGGGTTTGACCTACCTTATTTGTAATCGTGTTAGAGATGTCAACAATAAGTTTTGAATGAATTTATCAAAAGCAATTAAATCTATTCTATCTATTTCTAAGTTAGTGTTATAAGAAGGCTGTACGAAAACTTTTAGACGTTGACCGTTAACTTTGAAAATGTTACCGTCATCGTCTTGGATTGTGATCGCACCATGTGGCGAAGTCTTGATGGCGGTGTATGGCCCTGGTCATTTGCTTCTCAGTTTTCCTTCACTGATGAGTTTGACTCGGGAGTTGAATAGTAGAACCTTGTCTCCCTCCTTGAACTCTTTTTGTTAGATTCTGTGATCGTGCCATCTCTTAGTTCTTTCTTTGTAGAGCTTGGCATTGTGGTACGCCTTCTCTCACCACTCTTCTAGCTCGGCAATTTGTTTCTGTTGGTTCTTGCCAGCTAGCTTCACATCCATGTTCTAGCTCTTTATATCCTAGTGAGCTCGGTGTTCAAGCTCAACTAGTAAATGGCAACGTTTTCCATAAACAAGCTGGAATGGCGACATGCCAATGGGAGTTTTATAAGCTATCCTGTATGCCCAGAGTGCATCAGGTAGCTTGTCTTTCCATCCTTTTCCTAATGCATTGACCATTTTCTACAAGATATGTTTGATTTATTTATTTGAAGTTTCTACCTGACCACTTGTTTGAGGATGGTACGGGATGGCAATGTTGTGCTTGGCCCGGATGGTACAGGATGGCAATGTTGTGCTTGGCCCCAAGCTCTTTCAAGAAGGCTCTAAAGGTTTTGTCAATGAAGTGAGATCCCTATCGCTTATCAGCATTCTTGGCGTTCCAAAGCGAGGGAAGATCATTTCATGGAACATCTTCCTTGCGTGCCTGGCTTTAGCAGCTCTGCATGGTAATGCTTCCACCCATTTTGACACATAGTCAATGGTGATAAGGATGTACTCACTGTCATGGGACTTTTGGAATGGCCCCATGAATTCGATGCCCCAAATATCAAAGATCTCCACTTGCAAGTTGTAGTGGAGGGGCATTGCGTTGTGAGTAGTGAAGCCACCTTGCAGCTGGCATTTTCGACACCTTTGGATGAATTCCTTGGTGTCTTTGTACATTGTTGGCTAGAAGAACCCGCACTGCTAGATTTTGGCTTATGTGCGGAATACTCCGTAATGGCCTCCGTACGGTGCTGCATGGCATTTTTCAATGATTTGCAATCCTTCCGCCATTGGTACACATCTCCTCAATAGGCCATCAGGGCATACCTTGTACAGGTATGGGTCATCCCAAAGGTGATGTCTGCTTTCTGCTTGTAGCTTTTTTGTTTTCACCTAGTGGTACGTATCCTGAAACCATGAAGTTCACAATGTTTGCATACCACAGGTTTGTATCCGTCACCCTTAGTAGCATGACATCGCGTAGGAAGTCATTTATTGGAAGTTCCTACATGTTAGTGACTTGCAAACACAATAGATGATCGGCAACAATGTTCTCTACTCCCTTTTTATCTTTTATCTCAAGGTCAAATTCTTGGAGTAAGAAAACCCATCTTATTAATCTAGGTTTAGTGTCTTTCTTAGGAAGCAAGTATTTAAGTATAGCATGATCAGTATAAGCGATAACTTTGCACCCACTAAATAAGACCTAAACTAGTCGATAGCAAAAATGACTGCTAAGAGCTCTTTTTCTGTGGTAGCGTAATTAAGCTATGCTCCTATCAGCGTTTTGCTAGCATATGCGATTGCGTGATGCTTCTTATCTTTGGTTTGGCCAAGGACCGCACCAACATCATAGTCACTAGCATCACACATGATCTCGAAGGGTAGCGACCAATTAGGTGGTTGGATGATTGGTGCTGAGATGAGTGCTTTCTTAAGAGTGTGAAAAGCACTTAAGCACTCATCTTTGAACTCAAAAGGTGCATCTTTAGCTAATAGGTTCGTGAGGGGTCTAGCGATTTGTGAGAAATCTTTGATAAACTGCCTATGGAACCTTGTATAACCTAGGAAGCTGTGGATTCCCTTTATGTTCACAAGGGGTGATAGTTGCTCGATAACCTCAATCTTAGCCTTGTCTACCCTAATCCCCCTCTCGGGCACAAGGTGCCTGAGAATAGTGCCCTCACAAACCTTGAAGTGGCACTTTTCCCAGTTAAGTACCAGGTCCTTCTCTTGGCATCTCTGCAAGACTTTGTTTAGATTCTCTAGACAGTGATCAAAGGTTTTGCCATAGACCAAAAAATCATTCATGAAAACCTCCATGATTTCTTCTATCATGTCTAAGAAAATAGACATCATGCACCGTTGGAATGAAGCGGGTGCGTTACACAACCTGAATGGCATTCTTTGATATGCATATGTTCCATACGGGCATGTAAAAGTTGTCTTGCTTTGATCATCGGGGTGGATGGAAATCTGATGATACCCCGAATACCCATCGAGGAAACAAAAGAAAGAATGCTTCGCCAACCGCTTTAACATTTCATCAATGAAAGGCTGTGGGAAGTGGTCTATCTTTGTTTCCACGTTAAGTTTTCGGTAATCAATACATATTCTCCACCCCATGACGGTTCGTTGTGGGATTAACTCATTTTTATTATTTTCTACGACCGTCATTCCTTCGTTCTTTGGAACCACTTGGACGAGACTAACCCACTCACTATGTGATACGGGATAAATAATCCTAGAGTGAAAAAGTTTGAGGACTTCCTTCTTCATGACTTCTCGCATCGTATTATTGAGCCTACGCTGAGGCTCTCTAGATGGTGTATTCAACAGATCTATTGAAATGGAATGGGTACAGAGAGTTGGGCTAATCCCCTTGAGATCTTGTAAAGAATACCCGAAAACTGACCAATGCTTTTCTAAGATGGCTATGAGTTTAGATGTCTCCTCATCAGAAAGCTTATGGCTAATGATTACAAGAGTTTCTTTGTCGCCATTTAGGAAAGCATAACGTAGGCTAGCGGGCAAGGGTTTTAGCTCAACCGGAGGTTGTGCCGAAACTTCCTCTTGAGGAAGATCTATGGTTTCTCCTAAGTCATCCTCTTCTTCTATGAAGAGTTTTGCATCCCTTTCTAAGGATGACTCAAGAGAATCAAAGGGTAAAATCGACATAACTTCCTTGGGTAGGTCAACATAGGGGGAGATTCTGCCACTGAGTTTCTAGCTTAAGTTGATACATCCGGCCCAGGTGGGGTTGGCCGAGGCCCAATAAATTAAGGTTGCCCGGACCCCAACAGTTCTTATGCACATCCACTCGGGGAAAGGCCCAATGTCCCTAAAAGACTAGTCTGATAGGGGAAGGGTGGCTCTCTCTTTTAAGGTGGCTTCCTCCTCCCAAGCTAAGCAAGGTGGGATTATTCAGAGGCTCACACGGTCACCGCCCAACTACAACTAGGCCACTTGGCCTTTTTTGTTGCGTCTTTGCCAGCGGGTAATAGTGGAGGATGTCCTCATCATTCCCACCCCCTTAAACAAGGGCCCAGCTCTGATACCAAACGATACATCTGGCCCAGTTGGGGTTGGCCGAGGCCCAATAAATTAAGGTTGCCCGGACCCCAACAGTTCTTATGCACACCCACTCGGGGAAAGGCCCAATGTCCCTAAAAGACTAGTCTGATAGGGGAAGGGTGGCTCTCTCTTTTAAGGTGGCTTCCTCCTCCCAAGCTAAGCAAGGTGGAATTATTCAGAGGCTCACACGGTCGCCGCCCGACTACAACTAGGCCACTTGGCCTTTTTTTGTTGCATCTTTGCCAGCGGGTAATAGTGGAGGATGTCCTCATCATAAGTGATAGGAATGGAAAATGTGTCTCTCCCCAAATTTATGCTTAGATCCCCTATTTTTGATGGTCCCATAATTATCTTTTCTAGGGGATGCCCTATCACGATGTCAAAATCCTAAATGTCAAAGACATGGAAGTCGAGAGCCATTACAGCATCATCATGATGGATTGTGGTGTTGTACATAATTCTATGTCCTTTCAGGATAGATCGTGGATTATTTCTAAGAGATTTGTTTGTTAGAGCAAGGGGTTCATTGTTGTTGATGGTAATTAACTATCATTATAAACCATCAACTAAACATATAAAAAGGATAAAAATATAATTCCCACCTTAGAATAGAGGTTCTACTGACAATTTCCATGAGTTTTGGTGAATTGTGATTTTTCAGGGATTAAACAGGAAAATGCAGGAAAAGGATATCTTCCATGAGAAGGAACCCATGCCTATCAGACTTATCTCCACATCACGGCCACGCAAGGACATTCTAGAAGACACCAGAGGACTCCACAAGGTGGCCCACCTCGACCTGCTGTCACGTGGGGCCGACCAGCCCTAACCCTAGGCCGGTCGGCCTCCCCCACGCCGCCATGGCTCCTTCCTTTGCAAGTTGCCTCTACCGCCTCCTATGATTCATCTCAACCCTACGTGAAGGTCGGTTTCATCCAAGGGCCACGGTTGATCCCCCCAAGGCTATATAAAGCGGCCTCCAAACCCCTAGGCCTCATTCAATCTCTCCAGATAAGAACCTCCAATAGAATAGAAATCATAGGAGAAGGATTGAAGAGCCAGCGATCAAGAAGAAGACTAGTTCCCCCTCTAGTTTAGGAATAGAATCTAGTCTTGAATTAGAACTATAAGAGAGAGAGAAGAGGAGGAGATTTAGAAGGAGCTTCGGCCTGTTGGATCTTCTTCAACATCTTGTACCTATGGATTCAAGTTCTTCAACATCTTGCATCTAGAACTCTCTGGTAATCAACGTCTATTTTCACATTGTTCTTATTGTTCATATTGTTCTTGAGGTTTGTGACTCATTTGAGTACTTTAATTCTAGTAGCGCTAGGATTAGAGGAGTTAGAGGGTGTAAGCACAGTGCTTAGACTTGATAGCTCATGAATATACCCTATATTCTGGATTTCAGTGGTAGTTCGCAAGGGTGACTCTTATAGCCTTATTGATTCTTCTATATCCCACTATCCCGTTTGTAGGACTAGCAGGATAATTTATTGGTAGGAGAATTCATACTCTGCTTATGACCTCCTATGACAATTTCCCCATCAAGAACACTGATGAGGACATCACTCCTTCACATACACATAATGATCCACTGCTGGACATTCAAGGTCCAATCACTAGAGCTCGCGCGCGCCAATTAAATTTAGAAGTGAGCTCGTTCCTAAGTAACTCTTTATATGATTCTGAGAATAGATTGCTACCTAATGATTATATTGTGCTTAGGTATGAAGGAGAGGTCCAGGAGACACATGGAGGAGGGCTTGGAGGCGTGGAGGACCAGCGAGGGCGCCCGAATAAAGATGGAGGACCAAACCAAATCAAGTTCGAGTCCACCTCGGAATCCAGGACCAGTCTACCTTAAACTGGTCACCCAAGACGCATCCGGACTCCGTTTTTGATGATCCATATATGGATGGAAAGCTTATTTGATAAGGAAGCCAACCCAAGTGGTCCCACGTCAAAAGCTATTCGGAATCAACGGGAATCGTCAAAACAAGTCACCGTCCAGAATCTGTCAGGGCGCTGTGTCGCCGTCTTTTGGGCCGTTTGGGCCTTGTAACGTGTCGGTACTCCCCAGGGACGCGAATAGGGGTCCTTGGACGTCCCTTAGGCTATATAATAAGTAGTCACCGCCTACATTAGGGTTGGGTTTTGCTTAGATTATTCTGTTGATAACAGTTTCGCCGCCGTCGTCGGTTTGTGAGACCCCAACTTTGTGAGATTAATCATTCATCTGCAATTTGGTTGCATTCCTTTGTGTTCTTGCGTGTGTTCTCGATTCGCAGGCAAGGACTTAGCCTTCTTAGCGAGGTCGACCGTGCAACGCCGGTCGATAACCAGAGGAGTCGTGGTGCTGCGATTGCGGGGTTCAGAGCCGAGTTGTTCGGAAGCCGGATCGAATTGTGTCGTGACTCCACCAAATCGATAGTTATCAGAACCTTTCGGAAGATCGGGAACCCTAGTTCACATCAATTGGTAATCAGAGCTTTAGGTATACCGTTAGGTTCAATTTTACCCTAGTTTAGTTTGATTTCGCCTTTGTCCTAGAGTCCACAGAAAAGCCAAAAAAAATTAGTGTTTCCCTATCCCAGAAACCATGTTTAGCCTTTTGCATAATTCTTTTCAGATTCCGTCGTGTTGAGTTTGTGTCCTGTTCAAGGTCTTGTTGCTGGTTAGGTTGCGTTAGAGTCCAGTTCGTGTGTTTTTCCCATCGTTTCCTTCAAACCCTAGCCACCGTGACCACTTTTGTACGCATTGTTCCAGTTTTATCCTCTATTTCGGAGTCCAAACTTGAAACTGGTCCAGTTTTCGCGTACGAACTCGGATTTCGACGTTCCAGATATCAAAATCGATCAAAAAAAATTTCAGATCCAACCATCCCCTGCCTTGTTGGGGTTTGAAAATTTTATTTTGGCCAAAAACTGGTCACAAGATCCTCTTTTCGTGGTCACAAGCTTTTCCTCAATTTTGGACCCATCTTCTGAATTTTCCACAGGCCACGTCTTTCACTTGTTTTAGCTCAAATTTTTTGTGGTTACTTCTTGTGTGCTCCTAAGTGAAGAAAAAATATCAAAAAAATAAAAAGAAAAAGTCAAAGATTTCCAAAAAAACAACGACAGCCCAAAAAATAGAAAATTTGAGAGGGGCAAAAGAGGAACAATATTTAGAGGAGCACATTGAGGAGACAATTTGTTATAATTGTGGGCGTGTGCTATCTTGTGTTTGTTTCTTATCACTCTTGTTATCCATCATACTTGTTTCTCCATTTTGTTATCACACATCTGGTATTTGGAACACGTTAGACCAGCAACGAGAGCAAGTATTTGGGACTATAATTCAGCATTACTTTCTGTTTTTGAATTGTGTTCCACTCACATATTTGGCCTGCCTGCCTTAACTCCACATACTTCTTCTGGACAGTATAAGTTTTGATCCCTGTAATCGCAGTGCTACGTCTTCCAGGTATCCTTGACCTTGCTGGTAAGAACCTTGTAAGAGCTTGAGAAGGGGTCTCCTTTTTGTTGTGATCTTGAGAGGCACTACTCCACCTACGTAGTAGATTATTAGGGATAACTTTCACTGTTTGTTCCTGTTTTGTGTCTACAATGCCAGGTGATGGTGAGGATACGGCGCCCAAAGACTGGTCGGAGTGCGTCAGCCAAGACCAACTACAATCTGTTGTAGATAATGCTCAGAGGGAGATGACTGAGGCAATAGCCAAAGCTGTCACCGACGCGCTCATTGATCTCAAGCTCGGCAACACCCTTGAGAGATTGGACAAACGTTTGTCCGCACTAACCGACAGGGTAGCTGCCTTAGAAATGCAGCCGCCACCCGTCCAAGAAGTCCATGATGGCAGCAACACCGGAGGACATGATGATATAGTATATGACACCGATGGTAATGTTGATCAAGCAGCAACAAGACAAAACAGATTACGCCATCGTCTACGCACAAACGCCACAGGTATGGGTGGCGCTCAACACTTCAACCGCCACCAAGGTAATCGTAATCGTGCTCCCGATGATCCTTATGCTAAGGTTAAATTTAAAATACCTTCCTTTTCGGGCCATTATGATGCTGAGGGATACCTTGATTGGGAGATGATAGTCGAGCAGAAATTTAGTTCCCACCTAGTGCCTGAGGAACATAGAGTTAGACAAGCCACTAGTGAGTTTACAGATTTTGCTATCATTTGGTGGACTGGTTTAGCTGCAGACAATGCGACACCTAGTACCTGGGAAGAGCTTAAGGTTGCTATGCGTGATAGATTTGTGCCACCATCATATCATAGAGACCTCCGTAAGAAACTGATGCGTTTAGAACAGGGAGATAAAGCTGTGCAGGATTACTATGGTGACCTTCAAAAAGGATTGATGCGTTGTGGCATAGTGGAGGGGCCTAAGGATTCTATTGTTCGTTTTTATTCGGGTTTGAGGCGTGAAATTCAGGACATAGTTGATTATAAGGAATTTAACACTGTCAACCAGTTGTTTCAATTTGCTATGCTTGCAGAGAAGGAGTTGCAGGGGCGTGACTTGCAGGGCAAGAACAAGGTTGGCACCACATACACACCGCGATCTTCAGGGCTTCCTAAGGCATCTTCCTATCGGATGCAACCAACCGCGAGCAAGGATAAGTCTGGAGTCAAATCGTCTTCTCCACGACCTTCCGGTTCTGGTAAAAATTCTGTGCAGGAACCTTTGAAGAGTGCATCCTCTGTCGCCTCAACGGGACGCACTTCTGGCGTTCAGTGCCACCGTTGCCATGGATTTGGGCATATGCAGCGAGAGTGCCCTAGTCAGCGAGCATACATTGCTACAGACGATGGGTATATCAGCACCTCTGACATTGAAGATGATGAGGATCAAGAACAAGCTGTTCAGGAGGACGACGAAGTCTTTGGTAGCGATGACACGGCCGCCTACATGAACATCATTGTGCAGCGAGTGCTTAGCACACAGATACAACAACCTGAGAAGCTGCAACGCCACAATTTATTCCAGATTTTCTTCGTAATCAACAATCGACGAGCATGTGTCATCATTGATGGAGGTAGCTGCAATAACTTGGTGAGTACAGATTTGGTCAAGAAGCTTGGCTTGACCACACGACCATACCCCCATCCGTACCATATTCAGTGGTTGAATGATTCAGGTAAAGCTAAGGTAACACAAACTTGCAGAGTCTCTTTTTCCATTGGTACCTATGTTGATTATGTTGATTGTGATGTAGTACCTATGGAAGCTTGTTCACTTTTATTGGGTCGTCCTTGGGAATTTGATAAAGATGCTATACACCATGGTAGAAGTAATACATACACTTTTGTGCATAAAGGAAAGAAAATTACTTTGGTTTCCTTGACCCCAGCTGAAATTGTACAACATGATAAAGCACGAACAGATAGTTTGCATGAGGTTAAATCTGAAAATCAGCAAGTAGCAAATTCTATTTACCCACCTAAACAGGAGAAGTTAGCACCTAATGTTCAGGCTCATGGAATTAAATTGAAGGGTGCTGTTATGCTTGCAAGAAAAAGTGACCTTGCTGAAATTTCTGATGACGATGTATGCTATACTTTGGTTTGCAAACGAACCTTGTTTTCTCTTGATGATGATGTTAGCTCGGTACCGTCTGCTGTCACTAACCTTTTGCAGGAGTATGAGGACATTTTTCCAGCTAAGATACCCCCGGGGCTTCCACCTATGAGAGGGATAGAGCATCAAATTGATTTGATTCCGGGAGCATCATTGCCAAACCGCGCTGCTTATCGAACCAACCCCGAGGAGACTAAGGAAATTCAGCGGCAAGTACAAGAGCTTTTGGACCGTGGGTACGTACGTGAAAGCGTTAGCCCTTGCGCCGTTCCTGTAATTTTGGTTCCTAAGAAAGATGGTTCTTGGCGTATGTGTGTTGATTGTAGAGTCATTAATAATATTACCATTCGATATCGTCACCCTATTCCTAGGCTTGATGACATGCTTGATGAATTATGTGGCTCTGTAATTTTCACAAAGATTGACTTGCGTAGTGGCTACCACCAAATTAGAATGAAACTTGAAGATGAATGGAAAACAGCTTTCAAAACTAAATTCGGATTGTATGAATGGTTAGTAATGCCTTTTGGGTTGACTAATGCACCTAGTACATTCATGCGCCTAATGAATGAGGTTTTAAGAGCTTTCATTGGTCGATTTGTGGTAGTTTACTTTGATGATATCTTAATTTATAGCAAGTCTTTGGATGAACATATGGATCACTTACGTGCTATTTTTAATGCTTTATGCGAGGCACATTTATTTGGTAACCTTGAGAAGTGCATCTTTTGCACGAATCGAGTGTCTTTTCTTGGCTATGTTGTTACTCCACAGAAAATTGAGGTGGATGAGGCAAAGATTGAAGCCATTAAGAGCTGGCCGGTTCCCCAATCCATCACACAGGTGAGGAGTTTTCTTGGTCTTGTAGGATTTTACCGCCACTTCGTCAAGGATTTCAGCACCATTGCTGCCCCTTTACACGAGTTGACAAAGAAGGGTGTGGTGTTTCATTGGGGAAGGGCACTAGAGGCGTCCTTAGACACTTTGAAGGACAAGCTTACACACGCACCATTGCTGCAACTTCCAAATTTTGGTAAGACTTTTGAGCTAGAATGTGATGCTAGTGGAGTTGGCATTGGAGGTGTTTTGATGCAAGATGTTAAGCCCATTGCATACTTTAGCGAAAAATTGCATAGCCCTGTTTTGAATTACTCCACGTATGATAAGGAATTGTATGCTCTTGTACGTTCTTTAGAGATGTGGCGTCATTATTTGTAGCCTAAAGAGTTTGTTATTCATTCGGATCATGAATCGCTCACAACATAATCTGAATCGTAGACATGCTAAGTGGGTTGAATTTATTGAATCTTTTCCTTATGTTTTCAAACACAAGAAAGGGAAGGATAATGTGATTGCAGATGCTATGTCTAGGCGATACACTTTGTTGTCCCAACTTGAATGTAGAATTTTTGGACTTGAAACAATAAAAGAACAATATGCGCTTGATCTTGATTTTAAAGATGTGTTGCTGAATTGCAAAGGGGGACGTTCATGGAACAAGATTGTGGTCAATGATGGTTTTGTATTTAGAGCTAACCGCCTATGCATTCTAGTAGGATCCGTTCATCTTTTGTTGATGCAGGAAGCGCATGGAGGAGGGTTGATGGGACATTTTGGTGCTAAGAAGACGGAGGATGTTTTGGCCACACACTTCTTTTGGCCAAAGATGAAGAGAGATGTTGAGCGATTCGTGGCACGCTGTACCACTTGTCAAAAAGCTAAGTCTCGCTTGAATCCACATGGTTTGTATATGCCTCTTCCTGTTCCTTCTATTCCTTGGGCAGATATTTCTATAGATTTTGTTTTGGGATTGCCTAAGACTAAGAGGGGGAGGGATAGCATTTTTGTTGTGGTGGATCGATTTTCTAAGATGGCACACTTTATACCATGTCATAAAAGTGATGATGCTATTCATATTGCTGACCTCTTTTCCAAAGAGATTGTTCGTTTGCATGGTATGCCTTCTACTATTGTTTCAGATCGCGACGCTAAATTTTTGAGTCACTTTTGGCGCACTCTATGGAATAAGTTGGGTACAAAACTGTTGTTTTCTACAACTTGTCACCCCACAACCGATGGGCAAACAGAGGTTGTTAACCGCACTTTGGGTGCCATGTTGAGAGCTATTCTGAAGAAAAATTTGAAGATGTGGGAAGAATGTTTGCCTCATGTGGAGTTTGCTTACAATCGGGCAACACATTCTACCACCAAGGTAAGTCCTTTTCAGGTAGTGTATGGATTCAATCCCCGTGCTCCAATTGATATTTTGCCTCTACCTACTAGTGATAGAATTCATGTTGATGCTAAGGAACGTGCTGATTTTATTTTGCAAATGCATGAAACAACTAAGCACAACATTGAAAAAATGACTGAAAAGTATAGAATTGCTGGTAGCAAAGGTAGACAAGAAGTGAAGCTTGAACCGGGTGATTTGGTTTGGTTGCACTTGAGAAAGGATAGATTTCCATATTTGAGAAAGTCTAAGTTGATGCCTAGAGCTGATAATCCATTTAAAATTGTTGAGAAGATTAATGATAATGCATATAAGCTTGAGTTACCCCCTGAATTTGGGGTTAGTCCCACTTTTAACATTTCAGATTTGAAGCCATACTTGGGAGACGAAGATGAGTTGGTGTCGAGGACGACTCCAATTCAAGAGGGGGAGGATGATGAGGACATCACTCCTTCACATACACACAATGATCCACTGCTGGACATTCAAGGTCCAATCACTAGAGCTCGTGCGCGTCAATTAAATTTAGAGGTGAGCTCGTTCCTGTCACACCCGGTTTTCTAAAGAACAAAACCAGGCTAATCATATGTGTGCCCAGGAAGTCCACACATATGCCAGAATGAAAAAAATATCAGAAACAATGTTATTATATAACGTATACATAGCTATATTAATACTTACATCAGAGTATCGCGGAACGGTGACTAAACTTCAGGCTCCATTCTTCTCAGGGACGGCTGACTGGGGGTAACATATGCCTAGCACTTCTACTAGTCTTCTAGAAACTCCACTACACCTTTGTCCTTCTTCCGAGTAGCATCTTACTACACACTGGAGTGTGGGGGAAATAGCAAGAGTGAGTCCATGTCGAACTCAACAAGTATAACACAGGGTTCATGAGGCTCAAAAAGGCTAGACACTATTTGACTGCATTTAGCTTTTATTCATTATATAATTAGCAATTGAGTAGCATCAAGATAATCCAATCCCATTAATGAATCAATGATCAATTGTAATAAGGATAATGAATAGCATTAACATGAGCATAACAATAATCAACAATAATTAAGCATGATATAACCATGGTGATCATCTATCTGTAAATGTTCCAAGGCCGCTCGTATCCGTGAGCACGGCTAGTATACCAGTTTTTAACTCTGCGCAGAGGTGTACACTTTCACTGTGAGTCATAACTTCCAAATGCATGCGTTCGCGACTCCCCAAAACACCAGAAATTATATAAAGCCACTCAAAAGTTCGTCTAACAAGTTAGGGCCATTAGATTCACTCGGCAGGCAGATGTAGAACCCCCCTTCCCTGTGGCACAACAACCGCAGCCTATACACACTAGGCCAGGGGCTCGCACTACACCCAACGTGTCAAGCCATTCTTACGCCATTTAAGGTAACCACTAACAAGCTAGAAAAGGTCTCTTGAACAACTAGAGCCAGAGCCATATAGCCCTCACAGCTGTACTGTATGTCCCGGATGATCACGTACAGATAAGTCCTTATGGAGAGAAACTCGAGCAACAATATAACCCCTTGTTCTAGCCCCCTTTTCAACAGTAATAAAATCATCATTAAAAGGTTGATTGCTTAATCCCCCCCCCCCACCTTGAGAGAGATGATTAAGCACTAGCAAAAGCTATCCAAATGCACAACCCATAGGTGACAAGGAAACAAGATATCAATAGCTAAGTTATAATCTCTATGGTTGTCAAGGAGGACACATGCATATGTATGATAATTTTAGTCTATGGTTGTCAAGGAGGACACATGCATATGTATGATAATTTTAGTGAATAGGACAACAAGGATAGTCCCATGTTATACTTGCCTTGATCAAAGCTCTCCAAACAATACTGCTGACTTGGCTCAAAGTAATACTCCGAATCGTCCAAGTACTGCTCACCTTCTATACTCGATCATCAATCAACAACATACATGCATCCAATCAAACATACACGAAGCAAACAAAGAGATATAATTAGAACAGTACACCAACAGTAACAAAACAGTAATAAAAGTTTATAAAATTCTTCTACACGTTTCTACGATCACACAGACGCAAAGATCACCAAAATCGGAATTAAAACGTGAAAGTTATGAATTTTCTAAGATTTCCTATAGATAAATAATTACTTAAATATAAACTCGAAAATTAAATTTTTCAAACCTACTGTACAACTACACTAACATGTAGAGCTCGCAAATACGAACCTAACGCAACTTGAACGGGTCAAATCGGAGTTAAAACGTGAAAGATATGACCTAAACAAAATTGTATGTATATATGTATTTCTATTGTATTTCGGGATTTGTTTTTCTAAAGAAAAACGGCCACAAATCGTACCATGACATCCGTGGTTTGCTTCTTTCCTCCACTGTGATCCAATCGTGAGCTAGTGGCAATCCAATCCTGAGCTAAGTGGCAACTGAATGCCACCACCCAATTGCGTTAGCATTACCACTGTGATCAACCCAACATCTTGGTGCCGCTTCTCTACTGCAGCAAGAACAATCTCCTCAAAGTTATACCCATGGGGGACAGGACAAATGTGAAGAAGCATCTGTTAATAATCATTGAAGTGTATCTGTCCCCAACCAACAAGTTTTGCAATGAAAGCTAATTAAGGAATAGCAGTACCAAGCACAACGCTGCTCTGCCCTACTGCCTTCATGATTCCAGCCTCCTGCATCACCTCGAGAGCGCACCGGTGGTGTCCGCCCCGCGACAGCCCAGACACGAGCGTGGTCCACGACACGGCGTCCCTCGCCGCCATCCGCTCAAAGAAGTCCCCCGCCGCGTCCAGGTCCCCAGCGTGGCACAGCGCGTCGAGCAGAGCGTTGCAAGAGGCCAGGTCCGCGGGGGCCTCCATCTCGTCGAACACCTTGCGCGCGTCGTGAGCCGGGTGGCCCGTTCGGCTGTAGGTGCTGACGAGCGAGCAGGCAACGAAGCGGTCGGCCGCGATACGAGCTCAGCGGCGGCGGACAATAATAGCGGCGGCGAACGGCAACAGCGGCGGCGGGCGGCGACAGCGGCGGCGGCGGCAACAGCGGCGGCGGCGACAACAGCGGCGGCGGCGACAACAACGGCAGAAAACAGGGCTAGCAGGCAGGCCAGACATATATATAGGGAGGAAGACTCTCCACCTTCACGTCAACTAGCGATATGGTGCTAATTGACGTTGCACCCTCCATCTTTACTAATAGGCCTAATTAATTATTAAAGCCCATTAGTAAATAAATGAATGGACATTTAGGATTATTGCACACAAGCTTTGGTGGAAAATAAGATATTTATTATTTTCGGAATTAATTAATTTCATGGATAAAATAATTCTAGAAAAGTCCAGAATTATTATTTAAGCCGCGAAAAATACTCCGAAAACTCCGAAAATTCGAGGGAATTTTCTAGAGACATTATGGAACATGAGGAACCCAAATAAAGTATTTGGAGCTTATGAAAAGATGGATGAAGAGATCAAGCAAAAAGATTAAGCTCACGGAAATTAGAATTTTGGATCCAGAAAATACCAAAAAGTTTTCCGATGAGAAGTAAACGTCGTCCAACGGTATTTTGAAAATAATAGCACTCACCAACACCAAAGACAAGCATCACACAAACACCACATTATTAAATTAATATGAAAAAGTTTAAAACCACAATTTTCTATATTTAATTAGCAACAAATTAACTTATCTAATAAATTTATTCAGATATTGAAATAATTTATTTTATTTAGCGTTTTTCCCGCACAACCCAAAATAGAAAATTTTGGGTGTGACAGTTCCTAAGTAACTCTTTATATGATTCTGAGAATAGATTGCTACCTAATGATTATATTGTGCTTAGGTATGAAGAAGAGGTCCAGGAGACACATGGAGGAGGGCTTGGAGGCGTGGAGGACCAGCGAGGGCGCCCGAATAAAGATGGAGGACCAAACCAAATCAAGTTCGAGTCCACCTCGGAATCCAGGACCAGTCTGCCTTAAACTGGTCACCCAGGACGCATCCGGACTCCGTTTTCGATGATCCATATATGGATCGAAAGCTTATTTGATAAGGAAGCCAACCCAAGTGGTCCCACATCAAAAGCTATTCGGAATCAACAGGAATCGTCGAAACAAGTCACCGTCCAGAATCTGTCAGGGCGCTGTGTCGCCGTCTTTTGGGCCGTTTGGGCCTTGTAACGTGTCGGTACTCCCCAGGGACGCGAATAGGGGTCCTTGGACGTCCCTTAGGCTATATAATAAGTAGTTACCGCCTACATTAGGGTTGGGTTTTGCTTAGATTATTCTGTTGATAATAGTTTTGCCGCCGTCGTCGGTTTGTGAGACCCCAACTTTGTGAGATTAATCATTCATCTGTAATTTGGTTGCATTCCTTTGTGTTCTTGCGTGTGTTCTCGATTCGCAGGCAAGGACTTAGCCTTCTTAGCGAGGTCGACCGTGCAACGCCAGTCGATAACCAGAGGAGTCGTGGTGCTGCGATTGCGGGGTTCAGAGCCGAGTTGTTCGAAAGCCGGATCGAATTGTGTCGTGACTCCACCAAATCGAGAGTTATCAGAACCTTTCGGAAGATCGGGAACCCTAGTTCACATCAAACATTATTAGCATTTCATACTTGAAGTAGAATTAGACAGCCTTAGTGATCCCCTCTACCTTCAAAATTCTCAGTCCTTGATAGCTACTCAAGGATTAAAGCTTAAGACTTAAGAAGACCATACTGCCTTTGGGTTCGATATTAAAACTGGGTCATCCTGGTCAAGTGCTACATTGGTAGACGTTATCTGTGCGCTTGCGGATAAAGTAGAGTGTGCATTAATTTATACCAACAAGCATTTCTGGTGCCGTTGCTGGGGAGCGGTGCTAAGTTCATCTTGAGTCAAGCTTAATCTTCTACTATACTTTTATCTTTTTACCCATGGATTTCTTAGAGCCATCCACTAGCTCCACAGATTCCATTCCACTCAACCAGTATATCTACCCCACCATAGTAGACTTAGAGCTCCCAAAATCAGCTAAGCCTATTCTTTCTGAGAGCTATGAGCTACGACCATGTTTGGTAGAAATGGTTAAGAGCCAATCCTTTTCAGGCAAGGAAGATGAAAATCCTCACGTTCACCTAAATGAGTTCGAACAGACCTGTGCATGCCTACACATTGCAGGCATGTCCGATGAAACCCTAAGATGGAAGCTTTTTCCTTTCTCTTTAGAAGAGAAAGCTAAAACCTGGTACGATCGAACCGCACCAAGTAAGGATGGGGATTGGAAAGCTTTATGTTCTAGCTTTTGCTTAGAATTCTTTCTGGTTTCTAAAATCATTTGCCTACGTTTAGAGATATTGTCCTTCACATAAGAAAGTGATGAGTCTCTAATTGCTGCTTGGGAGAGATTTGATACTCTTGTCCGCTCTGGTCCATTTTTATCTATCCCAGACCCTGTTCTTCTTCAACATTTTTATATGGGCCTAAATAGAGAAACAACTACATTTCTTAACTTAGCTTCAAATGGATCCTTTCTACATACCCAGCTACTAAAGCAAGGGAATTACTGCTCAACCTTTCACAAATTACTCCTACCTATGAAGCTAAGCCACCACAAGAACTTGTAGAAAAACAAATAGCTGAGCCTAAATCCTTTCCTAATCCATATAACCTTCAGCTATAATTCCTGATACAGGGGAGACCCCAGTTTCAGTGAATGTGTTTGAATTCGAGGATGAATATTTTTTTGAATTTGGAAATACCTCGAATTATCACCTTATAAGGAAGCCTCAGAAATCAAAACCTTATCCTGAAGAACTTTTGCAGTTTACTGAACATGCTTTCCTTACAAAGACTACGAAAAATCTAGCTTCTATACTAAGCCATGAATGGTTGGAAGAATCAGAGCTTTCTTCTGAAGTGATTCGCCTAGATTCACCTTCCACTTCATTCAATGCCAAATTAATCTAGAACCTTTCGAAGCTCTTTATAATCCTATTGTGGGTGTCAACATCATGTCTGCATCTTTTGCTCAAGATTTTATTGAGTTACATGCCATTGACCCCAACAACAAAATTGTTAAAAAGCCCCTCAGGATATATTCTTCCTAGTTTGAGAATTTTATATGTCCTACCTATCATGGTAGATGGAATTCTAGTGCGTATGAGCTTTTATATCTACGACATCATTGAATTCGACCTCCAGATAGGTCAACCAATCCAAAGACTTCTTCTCGAAGGTCAAACAGGAAAATTAAATATTTGTCTTGGGAAAAATCTTCAAAGATCCATACCAATCATTCACTCCCTAAATACTGAGAGTGATCCATGTCCTGAGATAGATCTTATGGAAGAAATTAAGGAAGCATCCCTTGAAACTTTAGAACAACCTAAGCTTGAAGAAGATGCTAAATTCTTCATAGAGGAAGAAGATCATCCTTCTGTTCCTGATCCTTTAGACTTCCTCGAAGAACCATCTAAACCTCCCATAGAGTTAAAACCCCTACCTGCTGGCCTTAGATATGCTTTCTTAAACAATGATCCGGAATCTCCCGTGATCATAAATGATAAACTTTCTCAAGAAGAGACATTTCGTCTGATCACTGTCTTAGAAAAGCATAGATCAGCTTTTGGCTATTCACTCCAAGATCTTAAGGGAATCAGCCCTGCTCTTTGCACCCATCGCATTCCTACTGATCCTAATGCTACACCTTCTAGAGAACCTCAACGAAGACTTAACAATGCGATGAGAGAGGTAGTAAAGAAAGAGGTTTTGAAAATCTTGCACGCCGGGATTATTTATCCTGTGCCACACAGTGAGTGGGTGAGCCCTGTTCAAGTTGTGCCTAAGAAGGAAGGCATGACTGTAGTTAAAAATGAGAAGAATGAGTTAATTCCACAAAGAACCATTACTGGTTGGAGAATGTGTATAGATTACAGGAAACTTAATAAGGCAACAAAAAAGATCACTTTCCGCTGCCTTTCATTGATGAAATGTTAGAACGTTTAGCAAATCACTCTTTCTTTTGTTTTCTTGATGGGTACTCTGGATATCATCAGATTCCAATCCACCCAGATGATCAAAGCAAAACCACTTTTACATGTCCATACAGAACTTATGCTTACGTAGAATGTCTTTTGGATTATGTAATGCACCTGCCTCTTTTCAAAGATGTATGATGTCTATATTTTCTGATATGATCAAAGAAATTATGGAAGTTTTCATGGATGATTTTTCTGTCTATGGAAAAACTTTTGATGATTGTCTTGAAAATTTAGACAAAGTTTTGCAAAGATGTGAAGAAAAGCACTTAGTCCTTAATTGGGAAAAATATCATTTCATGGTTAGAGAGGGAATAGTGCTGGGACACTTAATTTCTAAACGTGGAATTGAGGTAGATAAAGGTAAAATTGAAGTAATTAAACAACTATCTCCTCATGTTAATGTCAAGGGGATTAGAAGTTTTCTAGGCCATGCTGGATTTTATCGTCGTTTTATTAAAAACTTTTCTTATATTGCAAGACTACTTACAAATCTACTGGCTAAGGATGTACCCTTTGAATTTGATGATGCATGCTTGAAAGCTTTTGAAACTTTGAAACTCGCACTCACTTCTGCACCAATCATTCAACCACCGGATTGGTCATTGCCTTTTGAAATTATGTGTGATGCAAGTGATTATGCTGTAGGAGCAGTGCTAGGACAATATAAAGATAAAAAGCATCATGCAATTGCTTATGCTAGCAAAACTTTGACAGGACCTCAACTTAATTATGCTACTACTAAAAAGAACTCCTGGCTATTATTTTTGCTATTGATAAGTTTAGATCTTACTTGGTTGGTGCTAAGGTGATTGTTTACACTGATCATGCTGCACTTAAATATTTGCTCACTAAGAAAGATGCTAAACCACGTTTGATTAGATGGATTTTACTACTCCAAGAATTTGACTTAGAAATAAAAGATAAGAAGGGAGTAGAAAATTCTATTGCTGATCACTTGTCTAGAATGCAATTTAAAGATCCATAGGAATTGCCCATAAATGATTCACTAAAGGATGACATGCTCTTTCAAGTTAAGAGATCTGACCCCTGGTATGCAGACATTGTCAATTTTATATTTGCAGGTTATGTACCACCAGGAGGGAACAAAAAGAAGCTCATTTATGAAAGTCGCATTCACCTATGGGATGAGTCGTACCTCTTCAGAGTATGCTCAGATGGGTTGCTCAGAAGGTGTGTACCAGTGGAAGAAGGACTCAAGATCATTGAACGCTGTCACTCATCATCATATGGAGGACATTATGAAGCATTCCGAACACATGCAAAAATCTGGGAAAGTGGATTCTTCTGGCCAACCATGTACCAAGATACAAAGGACTTTGTCTGGAGGTGTGGATCATGTCAGAGGCACGGTAATATCAACACCAAAGATGCCATGCCACTCACCAACAACCTTCAGATTGAGCTCTTTGATGTCTGAGGAATCGATTACATGGGGCCGTTTCTGAAGTCAAGAAATTGTGAGTATATCTTGGTTGCGGTCGACTACGTCTCCAAATGGGTAGAAGTCTTGCCATGTCATGCTGCGAACGCCAAGAACTCTAAGAAGATGTTTGAAGAAACCATATTTCCAAGATTTAGAGTACCCAAAATGGTAATTAGTGATGGAGGAACCCACTTCACTGATAAGAACTTTCACAAGTATCTATCAAAACAAGGGATCTGTCACAACGTTGGTACTCCTTATCACCCCCAGACATGTGGCCAGGCAGAAACATCGAATAAGCAAATTAAAAATATTCTACAGAAGACAGTCAACGAGATGGGAACGATGTGGAAAGATAAGCTTCCTGATGCACTGTGGGCCTACCGCACAGCCTACAAGACACCATTAGGAATGTCCCCCTATCAAATCGTCTACGGAAAGACTTGTCACTTACCAGTAGAGCTTGAATTCAAGGCCCACTAGGCGATCAAGAGATGGAACATGGATTTAGAAGCCGCAGGAGTTAGAAGAAAAATGCAACTCTCAGAACTCGATGAATGGCGTGAACGAGCATACCACAATGCGAAGATTTACAAAGAAAGAACCAAAAGGTGGCATAACAAAAGAATCAAGAAGAAGAGTTTCACTCCAGGAGATAAGGCACTACTTTTTAATTCCAAGGTAAAGCTATTCGGACATGGAAAGCTACGAAGCAAGTAGGAAGGACTTTTCACGGTGGTGGCAACTTCATCACATAGAGCAGTAACACTTCAAAATGACAAAGGTACGTTATTCAAGGTAAATGGACAACGTCTTAAAATTTTTCTAGAATCTGACAAAAGTCCTAAGGAGTTGGATGTCATCTAATTCCTCATTTTTCCTTAAATATTACATATCTGCCACCTCTGATACATTTCGTACACCGAGGGATAGTTTTTAGAGGTTAGTTAAGAGTTATTAGGCGCCACGAGAAAGTTGGTCGCGGGATCTCCTGAGGACAGGCTGACCGGCCCCACCCCCCAGGCCGACCGACCCCCTCTGGGCATGGTTCGCCCCGCGTCACCTCTCAAGTCCCTTCTTATCTTATCCTCTTGACAGTTATGCAGCCGTGATCTGCAAATTTTTTGTCCCTCGTACCGAAGCCATCCAATCTAGATTGAACTCTTCTGCAAGCTGATCCGGACTATAGAACTAGGCCCCTGCCTACCCCTAGACTCATAACTTTCCATCTACAAAGCCTCCAACCAGCAGTGAAGCTTTCTTCCTCCTCCAATGGCCAGCCAACGCAGCAACAACTCCAATGAGCGCAACTCCAACAACCGATCAATGGCTCTCGCCATTGTTCTACCAAAACCACTCACCGTTGTTCCGCCAAAGCCTCTTGCCACCATGCCATCAAAGGAGATCATCCTTGCATCCTCAGGAACTCAGCAGGAGCACCCTCCGCAACAATCTTTCTACACCCACGAAGTTTCTACGCTTAGGATAGATCCACCTCCTCCGCGCCACATTGTCGTAGACAGATCTCGCCAATTCAACGTGTCTAAAGAAATTGCTCCTCTTCCTCCCAAGCCCAATGAGACGCTGACGGGGTTGAAGACCAACAAGTTTGGAGATGTAACCTGTGCTAAATACAAATCTACCACTCCTCGTCCTGCGATCAAAGGAGTTAGAGCCAACCCAGATCAGATTCGTGTCACTCCTCCTACGAAGAGATCTTCATCGTCTTCTTCCTCTTCTCGCGAGCCTAAGCAGTCTAGAGTTACCACAGTGCAACTAGAGAAGATGATAGAAGAGCAAGGGATGGAGATAGAAGATCAAAAAGAGAAGCTACAAGAACAGAAGAAGAGGATATATGATCAAGAGAAGATAATAAACTCCTTAGATAGAAGGCTAGGTGAGCAGTGGCAACTGCTCACCTGATTGAGAGAATCCAGCTCTATGACTGATCAGACTGTCAAGCAGACTCAAGGCCTAATGGCTACGCTAGCTAACACGATAGGGAAGTCTAATGCTAGGATCGATAATCTAGTCATCAGGCAGAAAAACACTAAAACTCTTGCAAACACTCTATGTCGTAGACTTGATGAGTTAGAGAAAGATGAAGAATAGAGAGAGTATGAGTTAGTAGATTGATAAGGCACAGAGTCGTTTGAGTGTGAGAGTTTTATTAAAAGTGAGATTTATTATTTAGAGTTATCAAGTTGTTATAGTGTGAGAGTTCTATTATTAGCTACATATGTAATAAGTGCATTAAATGATATCAATAAAATTTTATTAGAATCAAGTGTTTTCTCTCTTTATTATTATTTGGAATATTTTGTCTTGTCTCCACATGTTGCGCTTAAAAGAAAATAGGAAATAAGTGTGGGGGAAGACCACGAGATTACCAGAGAAGATTCGGTCGCGAAAATAAAAGAACACAGAAGCAAATGTCGCCAAGACCTTGCAATATGAAGCGGGCCTTGACTGGGCCTCAGCCTAGGTCGATCGGCCCCAGGGCCAGGCCGACCGGCCCCCTGTCGCCATGCCTTGCCTCCTCCTTCGTCCACGGTTCGGTACACATTCCATATATTCTATTTTTCACTATTAAATCTTCTGTTTTGAATTAAATTAAGAATTCCCTGAATAAACACATGATCTATTAATCCTAATTAAAGGAATAAATTACTTTGATATAATTTAAAGATAGACTCACACAACACTTTTTCTAGAAGTCTTGTTACTGTTGGGAACCTTTTTAGGGACCCCGCATTGCTTAAGTTGTTGTGGGATATGAGATAGTAGAATAAGAGAACATAAATCTTTAAGTCTTGTTTTTGGAGAACTTTTATTTTTTAAACATGCAAAATTAATAGTTTCACTTCTCCTTTGTAGTTGAGTAATATCCTACCAAAGCCTTACATGATAAATTTTTAAGACCAGCTTAGAAGCCTTTTATTTTTGTATTGAGTTTTGTCAAACCTTGTTGACTTGTGTCGAGAGATTTTTCATGCTCCCAAGATCAAGATCACTTACACTTCACATACATCTTCTATTCCTACACTGGGAGTATGAAAAAACATGACTTACCATTCAAAAATATTTTATAGGTTGAATAAATGCTCCAAGTTCTTTGATCAATATCTCTCTATAAGTTTTCTGTTACAGGCAAAAAAAGACTTGGGCTATCCAAAAATAAAAGCAAAATAAAAAGATAGGCAAGTACATAGAAAAAAGAGAAAGAAGAAGAAAAACAACGATAGCCCATGATCTTAAAAGCCTCTGTATAATTTTTCAATTCTTCAAAACAGAGAGATATACACTCAAAGGAGCAAAATAGAAATAAGTTAGCCACTATATACCGCACACATGCACATCTTGATCTAAGTGTATGACAATTCCCTCAGTGGGTCCGAGTTTTGACCTAGCAATAAATGCAAGGTAAAAGTGCTACATCCTTGATCATACCTTTCACTCCAGATACAGCTTTTAGAGATAGGATGTTTTAAGGCACTAGTCATTTATGCCTTGGAGAGGATTCCATAAATACTACATATGAGTGACTTGAGTGAACTACATAGGGAGAAGGTGAACTATGCTTTTATTTTAAACTTGTGCAAAAATCTCCAATTGACTTGACTAACTGGAAGAAGGTGATCAAATTCAAGCTGTTCTGTTCTTCAAATACGCAAAGTGTTGTGGTAGATACATTGAATCCCGCAGTATAGGTATGACTGGGAGAGGTCTAGTGTTGATGTCTTATCTTAAAGTTATGTCTTGAGGTAATTCAACCTTTACTCAAGGACGAGCAAAGACTAAGTGTGGGGGAGTTGTTGACGATAATTAACTATCATTATAAACCATCAACTAAACATATAAAAAAGATAAAAATATGATTCCCACCTTAGAATAGGGGTTCTACTGACAATTTCCATGAGTTTTGGTGAATTGTGATTTTTCAGGCATTAAACAGGAAAATGCAGGAAAATGATATCTTCCATGAGAAGGAACCCATACCTATCGGACTTATCTCCACGTCACGGCCACGCAAGGACATTCTAGAAGACATCAGAGGACTCCACAAGGCGGCCCACCTCGACCTGCTGCCAGGTGGGGCCAACCGGCCCTAACCCTAGGCCGGTTGGCCTCCCCCCACGCTGCCATGGCTCCTTCCTTTGCAAGCTGCCTCTACCGCCTCCTATGATGCATCTCAACCCTACGTGAAGGTCGGTTTCAACCAAGGGCTCCGGTTGATCCCCCAGGGCTATATAAAGCGGCCTCCAGACCCCCAGGCCTCATTCAATCTCTCCAGATCAGAACCTCTGACAAAATTAGAAATCATAGGAGAAGAATTGAAGAGCCAGCAATCAAGAAGAAGACTAGTTCTCCCTCTAGTTTAGGAATAGAATCTAGTCTTGAATTAGAACTAGAAGAGCGAGAGAAAGAGAAGAGGAGGAGATTTAGAAGGAGCTCTGGCCTGTCGAATCTTCTTCAACATCTTGTACCTGTGGATTCAAGTTCTTCAAGATCTTGCATCTAGATCTCTCTGGTAATCAACATCTATTTTCAAGTTGTTCTTATTGTTCATATTGTTCTTGAGGTTTGTGACTCATTTGAGTACTTTAATTCTAGTAGCGCTAGGATTAGAGGAGTTAGAGGGTGTAAGCGTGGTGCTTAGACTTGATAGCTCATGAATGCACCCTATATTCTGGATTTTAGTGGTAGTTCGCAAGGGTGACTCTTATAGCCTTGTTGATTCTTCTATAGCCCACTATCCCGTTTGTAGGACTAGCAGGATAATTTATTGGTAGGAGAATTCATACTCTACTTATGACCTCCTATGACAATTTCTCCATCAAGAACACTATTAGCATTTCATACTTGAAGTAGAATTAGACAACCTTAGTGATCACCTCTACCTTCAAAATTCTTAGTCCTTGATAGCTACTCAAGGATTAAAGCTTAAGACTTAAGAAGACCATACTCTGTTCCTTTGGGTTCGATATTAAAACTGGGTCATCCAGGTGAAGTGCTACAACGGTAGACATTATCTGTGTGCTTGTGGATAAAGTAGAGTGTGCATTAATTTATACCAACAATTGCCAAAATAGGCAGATGCAAATGATGTAGACATCAAATTTGCTCTGTGTTGACGGTCATTAACATCAAATATAAATCATCAACATATCCTACATAAATACTTAATTCAATCACCAAACATAGGAATAGGGGTTTAAACTAATAAATTTCATGAGCTTTGGTGAATCTGTGAATGCAGAAGGATTTATCCAGAAAACAAGCAAGGTGGACCTAATTGTCATATTTAATCATGTTTATCCACAGTGTAAACAACTCTAGAAGGTTCTAGAAGACACCAGAAGACTCACCGCCGAAGATTGGGCTGAAATGCCATGAAAGTGGGCCGGCCAGCCTAAGGCCTAGACCGGCCGGCCTACTCCAGAGCCCATTCACCCTCTGCCGCTTTGTACTTGTTCCTAAGATCTACACCGTTGATTTTAAGACGGTTATAGGTCAGTTTGTCCAAGAGTAGTCGAGGGAGTTGATGCGGTTCGATGATGTGGCAGTGCCTTGCCCCTACTCCATCCCCCATATATAAGGCGCCCTCTACCCCCTCCAGGAGAGCCATCCCTGAAACCCTAATTCATATCTCTAGGATCAGAGCCAACAATCTAGGGAAGATTAGTCCTCCTTAGGATCTAGTCTTATAAATAATAGTGAGATAGAGAGTAAGGGATGAGTTTAGAGAAGGTGTCGGCTTGTTAGTGCTCTCTACGGCTTGTACCTTGGCAGATCCAAGTTCTATCTGAACTTGCTTCTGAGATTTCTCTGGTAATCAACTTCTAATTCAAGTAAGCATTTTATTTATATTGTTCATCGGGTTCGCAACTCTTTTGAGTGCTATATTCCTATTCTAGAGGGAGTAAAATATTAATTGTAAGTGTAAGTGTGGTGCTTAGACTTAGGTTAATTGTGGATGCATCCTGCCTTCCGAATCGGTGGTAGCTCATGAGGGTGACTCTTATAGCCTCGTTGAATCCTTTGTAGTCCACCTCCTGTCTGTAGGCCAAGTAGGACCCAATTACGAAGGAAAGCATTCTCTACTGTTGTCTTTCCTTTGTAATGTCCCTAGTTGAATAGTAGAAGATAGCTTACCGAAGTTAGAACTAGAGAACCTTAGTTATCCTCTCTACGCTCCTATTTATCATAACCTTGTTGCTACCCTTAGTTAAGTTAGGCTGTAGTTAGTCTCAGACGTTTCCCTATGGATATGATACTTGGAGTACTTTTGGGTGAAAGCTATAGTGGTATCCGTGCAGTTGCGGATTTGTCTCTGTGCGTTAAATATACCAACACTCTGACAGTGGGTGAGTAAAGTACATCCACCATTGTTCCAAGAACCTTGCATCGGATGGTTGAAGGAGGGACTCAAATATGAATTTCTTCAGAAGAACGCTCTACCTCTTCCACCCATTCACTGCTCATGATAGCAGTCAACTCCTTGATTGATTCTTTAAGGGATTCTTTGTCTAAATGTTCATGAGGAGTGATAGAAACTGGTGGCTTCTTTTGACATGAATACTTCAAGGTGTTTCTGAAAGCATCGAAAAAGTCATCTTCAAAGTACGAAAGGTCTGTAGGTTGGAAACCTTCCTTCAGATCTTCTAGTTTGGGTGAGGGTCTCTCTAAAGGTTTTATGGGTTCGATCTCAGCCAAAGAGACTTCCTCGTGGTTCAGCTCGGGCTCTACGAGGATGGGTTCTAGATAGGGAGTGTTCTCTAGAATGTGATCTATGAGAGCTTCTCCTTCCGCTATGGTTTTGTGGGTAAAAGAACCTCCGGCAGCTATGTCGAGCTCTAGGGTAGACTCCTTGCTAAGATCTAGCCAAAAATGCTGTAACAGCACATGGCTTGGTATAGACAAGTCTGGGCCGGATCTTGTTAGAATTGAGAATCTGTCCCAAACTGCACCTATGGTTTTCTTCTCTTTTTGTTGAAGTTGAGTATCTCTTGCCGTTGGGCAGCGATTCAGGATATAGGGAAGAACCACTACTAGATTTCAACCCTATTGCCACTTGTCACCATTTGCATCACCACAAATTATGTTGTAATAGGGGTGTGTTTTGCAACATTTGTCCAAAAAGGTGGCAATAGGGGGACTGTGTAGCCACAAAAATAGTGCATTGCAATTTTTAGGTTCGGTGTTGCAAGAGGTGAGACCTATAGCAACCCTTTTTTGAAAAGTGTTGCTATTGGTTAATAATATTGCCATGATGATATTTAGTTGAATTAGTATTGATTGGAGTTGTAACTGTCTGGTGCTCTTGCAACCAAATAGAACAATGTTGCTATTGCTTGAAATTATTGCCACAGTGTTGTTGGGTTGTAATATTTCTCACGACCATTGTAATAGGTTGACCGTGTATTGCAACTAAAGTTCTAAGGCGATGTAATAGTGTGTTGCTATTGCCACAATTTTTATTGGTTGTAATATTTCCCATGACCATTGCAATAGATAGTTGTTTATTGCAACTAAATTTCTAAGGTGATGTAATAGTTTGTTGCTATTGCCACATGTGTGTTTGGTTGCTATTGACTAACGTATGTCGTTGCAATATGGTATTGTATTGCAACACTTCCATTTGGTGGGCCTTTGGGTACGAAGGGCTAGAAAAACAGGCACCGATACCCGACATGAACAAAAGGTCACGCCATGCCCTAGAGATTGAGAAACACCAGCACTGCACCCTTGATCATCAAGACATCGACACTGCAGTGCCCAACAAGCCAGCATACATCTTGATTCATCGTAAAGTTTTAATGATAGCATAGACACATACTCTCCCGTGGCGCATACTTGTGCAATTCTAATTTAATTTGTGTTTTTGTGTTATTGGCATGCCGGGATATTCTAGTTCTCAACCAAATAGTTGCCTGCTTAAATATCTAGTATGTATTTAGTCATGATTTTGAGGGCAAACATAACCACGAAATCGACATTAGGTCATGGCAACTACCAGGTCATATATACACACATATAAATATATCATGATTTCAGACATAGCCAGAAACCAACATTGGTTTTCAAACAGACGACAATTCCTGCAGATGATGAGTTTGTATGAAGATGCCAAACTTGACGCATACTGTCAGAACATTCCTGCAGATGATGAGTTATGGCACCAGGTTATTGAGGTATCTCTGCTGCTGCTGACATGCACTAAGCGGAGCAATCCCCGTAGCCCTTGGTAAAGTCTCTCTAATTTAAATCCATTTTTTTCCTTTTATAGTCAGTTGTGATCAAATCTGTTCTTCCTAGCTTACGTGTTCCAAATGGTCAACCTATTCTGATGTGAGTTTATACTTGACTGTATATATTCAGATTTTATATGATAATATGGAAACAAATAATACCACACACTGCTGTCTCGCAAGCACACACACACTCTACTCACCGATTCTGGGTTCTGCTGTATTCACTGAAACAGTGAGTAGATAGGCTGCAGGTGCAAGAGTTGATTGCCTGGTTTAGCATTATGTCATACCAGTGAAGCCGATGCATCTTAATTGGTTCTGACCAAATGTTTAGTAGCAGCAGCACTATCAAATTCTTCTTACCATTCATAATATGATTTTGTGTTGCGTATATTTTCAGGAGACTGCTGAGGATCTCAGGACAAGTGGAGAAGCACCAACATTCATTGGATTTGAGGAATATGATACTGTCAAACAGTAGAAGTAAGCAAGTAGCCCTGATAGAGCAACATTTTTAGCCAAAATATTTATAGCGGATCAATTGCAATTTGCAAATATTGTCCGTAACACATTTTTCCCCATTTGGTTGTTTTCACGTGCATCCCTGAAATGCCGCCGTTGCGTTAGCACGGGCAATATACTAGTTCTATGTGTACGTGAAACTTCCCTCATATTTTTATTGCATGCACAAGGAAATTCTTAATCATATGCCAAATATCAATGTTCTTTTTTTTTCTTCAGGACAAACGTAGAATGGAGCGCATAAGTGATGGGATGGTCCAAATCAAGCCAATCCAAGCTTTAGTGGTGTCTAGGCACTTTAGGTGTTGTTTTAGGACCAAATGTGTTGAAGATCTTTATTGTGCAGTGGTTTCAATATTGTGTGTGTTGCTTGAGTTTGATATTGGATCATTTAATTATAGATGTGAACATATTAAACAAGTTAATATTTTGGTTTAATGGAATCTGTTCAAATGCTTCGTTGATATCAATTGAGTTTCTAATTAATTAATGGCGCTGTAATATGTCCGGTGGCACCAAACCAAAAGCGTTGTAAAAATGGCTATTGGCAACCACAATTTTTGTGGCAATATATCCTATAGCAACGAACAATCCATGTAGCAATAGAGGTTGCACCTTATAGCAATGACAATGTGAACGTGGCAATTGCACGTGTTGCCACCACTTCTTGGTGTTGCCATAGAGGTCTTGTTGCCACACTCGTTATGCGATGCAATAGAAGCTACACCTTATAGCAACCAAACCTTGGGCGTGGCAATTGCGCATGTTGCCACCACTTGTTGGTGTTGCGACATAATTCTTGTTGCCACACGCGCTATGTGTGGCAATATATTATCTTGCAACACATGTTCATCGTTGCTAGTGCACCATTTGCTACGACCATGGGCATGTTGCCATTGCAAGGTCCAGCAACGCGTAAGGCGTTGCATTAGTTGTTGTTGCCACACCTACAATCGTAGCAAACCTTATGTTGCAACGCCTAGGTGTTGCAAATCCAAAACGCATTTTGCAACGCTAAGCAGAAAAGCGTTGTCCAAAGCTTTACCCACGCAAGCGCCTGCAACGCCTCCCAACGAAAAAAAAAGTGTTGCTATTTCTGATATTGCAACTATTTTGAGCCTATTGCAACACTTTTCGGGCGTTTGAAACAGGGTCAAAATTTAGTAGTGCTGGTAAGAACAAGAGCAGAGGGTACCGTAGGGATCAATATGGGATTATAGATGTCGATACAACTTGTTTTCGATATCTAAATGATCCTTACATCCTGGGGACTCAAGCTGAGCAGGTTTTTTATGTGAAAGGTGCAAAGAAATCAGAGTGGAGCACTGTTGTAAGAATGAAGCCTAGAAATTTGTTTTCCATGCCTGAACCACTAGACACTGAAAATGAGGGACAACTTGATATTGACTCACTGGAGGTAGGAGTGGAAGCCATGAATATTTCAAGCCAGAATGAAGATTTGTTAGCTTAGAGGATGTAACAGAACCGACCCAATTATAAGAACATAAGTACAAAAATAATCACCAAAGTGATCAAATTCCTGTACTTAAGCTCCCATAATCCCGATAGTCCAGAAATCTCGAGGGATTTCAAACAACTTTCGACATACAAACCAAGATCATAGTGATTCAACACAACACATCATTCATTACAACATTTCACAAGTGGCACTCAGATTACATCCATCGGAGTTCAAAATAAAATATTACAAACTAAGTTTGTTTTGCGGAAGCAACATAGTTTAGTACAAAACTTCATAGTTTCAAATACTATGCCAG
>CM039595.1:34180886-34231255 GCA_022457205.1 Saccharum spontaneum | reverse complement strand
TCCAAAAATAAAAGCAAAATAAAAAGATAGGCAAGTACATAGAAAAAAGAGAAAGAAGAAGAAAAACAACGATAGCCCATGATCTTAAAAGCCTCTGTATAATTTTTCAATTCTTCAAACAGAGAGATATACACTCAAAGGAGCAAAATAGAAATAAGTTAGCCACTATATACCGCACACATGCACATCTTGATCTAAGTGTATGACAATTCCCTCAGGGGGTCCGATGTTTTGACCTAGCAATAAATGCAAGGTAAAAGTGCTACATCCTTGATCATACCTTTCACTCCAGATACAGCTTTTAGAGATAGGATGTTTTAAGGCACTAGTCATTTATGCCTTGGAGAGGATTCCATAAATACTACATATGAGTGACTAGAGTTGAACTACATAGGGAGAAGGTGAACTATGCTTTTATTTTAAACTTGTGCAAAAATCTCCAATTGACTTGACTAACTGGAAGAAGGTGATCAAATTCAAGCTGTTCTGTTCTTCAATACGCAAAGTGTTGTGGTAGATACATTGAATCCCGCAGTATAGGTATGACTGGGAGAGGTCTAGTGTTGATAGTCTTATCTTAAAGTTATGTCTTGAGGTAATTCAACTTTACTCAAGGACGAGCAAAGACTAAGTGTGGGGGAGTTGTTGACGATAATTAACTATCATTATAAAACCATCAACTAAACATATAAAAAAGATAAAAAATATGATTCCCACCTTAGAATAGGGGGTTCTACTGACAATTTCCATGAGTTTTGGTGAATTGTGATTTTTCAGGCATTAACAGGAAAATGCCAGGAAAATGATATCTTCCATGAGGAAAGGAACCCATACCTATCGGACTTATCTCCACGTCACGGCCACGCAAGGACATTCTAGAAGACATCAGAGGACTCCACAAGGCGGCCCACCTCGACCTGCTGCCAGGTGGGGCCAACCGGCCCTAACCCTAAGGCCGGTTGGCCTCCCCCCACGCTGCCATGGGCTCCTTCCTTTGCAAGCTGCCCTCTACCGCCTCCTATGATGCATCTCAACCCTACGTGAAGGTCGGTTTCAACCAAGGGCTCCGGTTGATCCCCCAGGGCTATATAAAGCGGCCTCCAGACCCCCAGGCATATTCAATCTCTCCAGATCAGAACCTCTGACAAAATTAGAAATCATAGGAGAAGAATTGAAGAGGCCAGCAATCAAGAAGAAGACTAGTTCTCCCTCTAGTTTAGGAATAGAATCTAGTCTTGAATTAGAACTAGAAGAAGCGAGGAGAGAAGAGAAGAGGAGGAGATTTAGAAGGAGCTCTGGCCCTGTCGAATCTTCTTCAACATCTTGTACCTGTGGATTCAAGTTCTTCAAGATCTTGCATCTAGATCTCTCTGGTAATCAACATCTATTTTCAAGTTGTTCTTATTGTTCATATTGTTCTTGAGGTTTGTGACCTCATTTGAGTACTTTAATTCTAGTAGCGCTAGGATTAGAGGAGTTAGAGGGTGTAAGCGTGGGTGCTTAGACTTGATAGCTCATGAATGCACCCTATATTCTGGATTTTAGTGGTAGTTCGCAAGGGGTGACTCTTATAGCCTTGTTGATTCTTCTATAGCCCACTATCCCGTTTGTAGGACTAGCAGGATAAATTTATTGGTAGGAGAATTCATACTCTACTTATGACCTCCTATGACAATTTCTCATCAAGAACACTATTAGCATTTCATACTTGAAGTAGAATTAGACAACCTTAGTGATCACCTCTACCTTCAAAATTCTTAGTCCTTGATAGCTACTCAAGGATTAAAGCTTAAGACTTAAGAAGACCATACTCTGTTCCTTTGGGTTCGATATTAAAACTGGGTCATCCAGGTGAAGTGCTACAACGGTAGACAATTATCTGTGTGCTTGTGGATAAAGTAGAGAGTGTGCATTAATTTATACCAACAATTGCCAAAATAGGCAGATGCAAATGATGTAGACATCAAATTTGCTCTGTGTTGACGGTCATTAACATCAATATAAATCATCAACATATCCTACATAAATACTTAATTCAATCACCAAACATAGGAATAGGGGTTTTAAACTAATAAATTTCATGAGCTTTGGTGAATCTGTGAATGCAGAAGGATTTATCCAGAAAACAAGCAAGGTGGACCTAATTGTCATATTTAATCATGTTTATCCACAGTGTAACAACTCTAGAAGGTTCTAGAAGACACCAGAAGACTCACCGCCCCGAAGATTGGGCTGAAATGCCATGAAAGTGGGCCCGGCCAGCCTAAGGCCTAGACCGGGCCGGCCTACTCCAGAGCCCATTCACCCTCTGCGCTTTGTACTTGTTCCTAAGATCTACACCGTTGATTTTAAGACGGGTTATAGGTCAGTTTGTCCAAGAGTAGTTCGAGGGAGTTGATGCGGTTCGATGATGTGGCAGTGCCTTGCCCCTACTCCATCCCCCATATATAAGGCGCCCCTCTACCCCCTCAGGAGAGCCATCCCTGAAACCCTAATTCATATCTCTAGGATCAGAGCCAACAATCTAGGGAAGATTAGTCCTCCTTAGGATCTAGTCTTTATAAATAATAGTGAGATAGAGAGTAAGGGATGAGTTTAGAGAAGGTGTCGGCTTGTTAGTGCTCTCTACGGCTTGTACCTTGGCAGATCCAAGTTCTATCTGAACTTGCTTCTGAGATTTCTCTGGTAATCAACTTCTAATTCAAGTAAGCATTTTATTTATATTGTTCATCGGGTGTTCGCAACTCTTTTGAGTGCTATATTCCTATTCTAGAGGGAGTAAAATATTAATTGTAAGTGTAAGTGTGGTGCTTAGACTTAGGTTAATTGTGGATGCATCCTGCCTTCCGAATCGGTGGTAGCACATGAGGGTGACTCTTATCAGCCTCGTTGAATCCTTTGTAGTCCACCTCCTGTCTGTAGGCCAAGTAGGACCCAATTACGAAGGAAAGCATTCTCTACTGTTGTCTTTCCTTGTAATGTCCCTAGTTGAATAGTAGAAGATAGCTTACCGAAGTTAGAACTAGAGAACCTTAGTTATCCTCTCTACGCTCCTATTTATCATAACCTTGTTGCTACCCTTAGTTAAGTTAGGCTGTAGTTAGTCTCAGACGTTTCCCTATGGATATGATACTTGGAGTACTTTTGGGTGAAAGCTATAGTGGTATCCGTGCAGTTGCGGATTTGTCTCTGTGCGTTAAATATACCAACACTCTGACAGTGGGTGAGTAAAGTACATCCACCATTGTTCCAAGAACCTTGCATCGGATGGTTGAAGGAGGGACTCAAATATGAATTTCTTCAGAAGAACGCTCTACCTCTTCCACCCATTCACTGCTCATGATAGCAGTCAACTCCTTGATTGATTCTTTAAGGGATTCTTTGTCTAAATGTTCATGAGGAGTGATAGAAACTGGTGGCTTCTTTTGACATGAATACTTCAAGGTGTTTCTGAAAGCATCGAAAAAGTCATCTTCAAAGTACGAAAGGTCTGTAGGTTGGAAACCTTCCTTCAGATCTTCTAGTTTGGGTGAGGGTCTCTCTAAAGGTTTTATGGGTTCGATCTCAGCCAAAGAGACTTCCTCGTGGTTCAGCTCGGGCTCTACGAGGATGGGTTCTAGATAGGGAGTGTTCTCTAGAATGTGATCTATGAGAGCTTCTCCTTCCGCTATGGTTTTGTGGGTAAAAGAACCTCCGGCAGCTATGTCGAGCTCTAGGGTAGACTCCTTGCTAAGATCTAGCCAAAAATGCTGTAACAGCACATGGCTTGGTATAGACAAGTCTGGGCCGGATCTTGTTAGAATTGAGAATCTGTCCCAAACTGCACCTATGGTTTTCTTCTCTTTTTGTTGAAGTTGAGTATCTCTTGCCGTTGGGCAGCGATTCAGGATATAGGGAAGAACCACTACTAGATTTCAACCCTATTGCCACTTGTCACCATTTGCATCACCACAAATTATGTTGTAATAGGGGTGTGTTTTGCAACATTTGTCCAAAAAGGTGGCAATAGGGGGACTGTGTAGCCACAAAAATAGTGCATTGCAATTTTTAGGTTCGGTGTTGCAAGAGGTGAGACCTATAGCAACCCTTTTTTGAAAAGTGTTGCTATTGGTTAATAATATTGCCATGATGATATTTAGTTGAATTAGTATTGATTGGAGTTGTAACTGTCTGGTGCTCTTGCAACCAAATAGAACAATGTTGCTATTGCTTGAAATTATTGCCACAGTGTTGTTGGGTTGTAATATTTCTCACGACCATTGTAATAGGTTGACCGTGTATTGCAACTAAAGTTCTAAGGCGATGTAATAGTGTGTTGCTATTGCCACAATTTTTATTGGTTGTAATATTTCCCATGACCATTGCAATAGATAGTTGTTTATTGCAACTAAATTTCTAAGGTGATGTAATAGTTTGTTGCTATTGCCACATGTGTGTTTGGTTGCTATTGACTAACGTATGTCGTTGCAATATGGTATTGTATTGCAACACTTCCATTTGGTGGGCCTTTGGGTACGAAGGGCTAGAAAAACAGGCACCGATACCCGACATGAACAAAAGGTCACGCCATGCCCTAGAGATTGAGAAACACCAGCACTGCACCCTTGATCATCAAGACATCGACACTGCAGTGCCCAACAAGCCAGCATACATCTTGATTCATCGTAAAGTTTTAATGATAGCATAGACACATACTCTCCCGTGGCGCATACTTGTGCAATTCTAATTTAATTTGTGTTTTTGTGTTATTGGCATGCCGGGATATTCTAGTTCTCAACCAAATAGTTGCCTGCTTAAATATCTAGTATGTATTTAGTCATGATTTTGAGGGCAAACATAACCACGAAATCGACATTAGGTCATGGCAACTACCAGGTCATATATACACACATATAAATATATCATGATTTCAGACATAGCCAGAAACCAACATTGGTTTTCAAACAGACGACAATTCCTGCAGATGATGAGTTTGTATGAAGATGCCAAACTTGACGCATACTGTCAGAACATTCCTGCAGATGATGAGTTATGGCACCAGGTTATTGAGGTATCTCTGCTGCTGCTGACATGCACTAAGCGGAGCAATCCCCGTAGCCCTTGGTAAAGTCTCTCTAATTTAAATCCATTTTTTTCCTTTTATAGTCAGTTGTGATCAAATCTGTTCTTCCTAGCTTACGTGTTCCAAATGGTCAACCTATTCTGATGTGAGTTTATACTTGACTGTATATATTCAGATTTTATATGATAATATGGAAACAAATAATACCACACACTGCTGTCTCGCAAGCACACACACACTCTACTCACCGATTCTGGGTTCTGCTGTATTCACTGAAACAGTGAGTAGATAGGCTGCAGGTGCAAGAGTTGATTGCCTGGTTTAGCATTATGTCATACCAGTGAAGCCGATGCATCTTAATTGGTTCTGACCAAATGTTTAGTAGCAGCAGCACTATCAAATTCTTCTTACCATTCATAATATGATTTTGTGTTGCGTATATTTTCAGGAGACTGCTGAGGATCTCAGGACAAGTGGAGAAGCACCAACATTCATTGGATTTGAGGAATATGATACTGTCAAACAGTAGAAGTAAGCAAGTAGCCCTGATAGAGCAACATTTTTAGCCAAAATATTTATAGCGGATCAATTGCAATTTGCAAATATTGTCCGTAACACATTTTTCCCCATTTGGTTGTTTTCACGTGCATCCCTGAAATGCCGCCGTTGCGTTAGCACGGGCAATATACTAGTTCTATGTGTACGTGAAACTTCCCTCATATTTTTATTGCATGCACAAGGAAATTCTTAATCATATGCCAAATATCAATGTTCTTTTTTTTTCTTCAGGACAAACGTAGAATGGAGCGCATAAGTGATGGGATGGTCCAAATCAAGCCAATCCAAGCTTTAGTGGTGTCTAGGCACTTTAGGTGTTGTTTAGGACCAAATGTGTTGAAGATCTTTATTGTGCAGTGGTTTCAATATTGTGTGTGTTGCTTGAGTTTGATATTGGATCATTTAATTATAGATGTGAACATATTAAACAAGTTAATATTTTGGTTTAATGGAATCTGTTCAAATGCTTCGTTGATATCAATTGAGTTTCTAATTAATTAATGGCGCTGTAATATGTCCGGTGGCACCAAACCAAAAGCGTTGTAAAAATGGCTATTGGCAACCACAATTTTTGTGGCAATATATCCTATAGCAACGAACAATCCATGTAGCAATAGAGGTTGCACCTTATAGCAATGACAATGTGAACGTGGCAATTGCACGTGTTGCCACCACTTCTTGGTGTTGCCATAGAGGTCTTGTTGCCACACTCGTTATGCGATGCAATAGAAGCTACACCTTATAGCAACCAAACCTTGGGCGTGGCAATTGCGCATGTTGCCACCACTTGTTGGTGTTGCGACATAATTCTTGTTGCCACACGCGCTATGTGTGGCAATATATTATCTTGCAACACATGTTCATCGTTGCTAGTGCACCATTTGCTACGACCATGGGCATGTTGCCATTGCAAGGTCCAGCAACGCGTAAGGCGTTGCATTAGTTGTTGTTGCCACACCTACAATCGTAGCAAAACCTTATGTTGCAACGCCTAGGTGTTGCAAATCCAAAACGCATTTTGCAACGCTAAGCAGAAAAGCGTTGTCCAAAGCTTTACCCACGCAAGCGCCTGCAACGCCTCCCAACGAAAAAAAAGTGTTGCTATTTCTGATATTGCAACTATTTTGAGCCTATTGCAACACTTTTCGGGCGTTGAAACAGGGTCAAAATTTAGTAGTGCTGGTAAGAACAAGAGCAGAGGGTACCGTAGGGATCAATATGGGATTATAGATGTCGATACAACTTGTTTTCGATATCTAAATGATCCTTACATCCTGGGGACTCAAGCTGAGCAGGTTTTTTATGTGAAAGGTGCAAAGAAATCAGAGTGGAGCACTGTTGTAAGAATGAAGCCTAGAAATTTGTTTTCCATGCCTGAACCACTAGACACTGAAAATGAGGGACAACTTGATATTGACTCACTGGAGGTAGGAGTGGAAGCCATGAATATTTCAAGCCAGAATGAAGATTTGTTAGCTTAGAGGATGTAACAGAACCGACCCAATTATAAGAACATAAGTACAAAAATAATCACCAAAGTGATCAAATTCCTGTACTTAAGCTCCCATAATCCCGATAGTCCAGAAATCTCGAGGGATTTCAAACAACTTTCGACATACAAACCAAGATCATAGTGATTCAACACAACACATCATTCATTACAACATTTCACAAGTGGCACTCAGATTACATCCATCGGAGTTCAAAATAAAATATTACAAACTAAGTTTGTTTTGCGGAAGCAACATAGTTTAGTACAAAACTTCATAGTTTCAAATACTATGCCAGAGTAACGGTCATGTCCCACAAAAGCATCTTCAGACAAGGAAACTAGTAGAGACTGTGCCCAACGGTCTAGTCTTCATCCCCAGCTGGGAGAAGGCAATACTTGCAGCAACCAAAGTAGAACTGATCATCTGCAACAGGTGGGAAATAAACCCTGAGTACGAGAAGGTACTCAGCTAGACTTACCCGTCAAAATCCAGAAATAAAGTGACACCAAGGATCATGCAAGGCTGATATAAGTGGGGCTAGCTTGACAACATTTTGCATAAAAGCTTAGTACAGATAAGTAATTATTAATGCTTAAGCATCAAATTAATCATCATGAACCTGTCATCTAGATTAGCACCTGTACTAGAGCACTCACTTTATTAGGAGCAAACAATATTGACCATAGCCGGTGTAATAAGGCTTTTATTATCATATCATCATTCCAGAACCATTATTTTATTTAGTGTATCTACTTTGGAGATAATCTCATCAAGTTCTCACTAACCGGTGAGAGACGGCGACTCGAATCGAATTACAACTCAGCTGAGGGGGTATTCCTAACTCTCACTTTTGGTACAACTCAGGAACTAACTTCGCGGGTTCGATCAGCGCCAACACTCTCAGGGATTACCCTTCTACCAGGACGATCAGGACTTTTAACTCACCTGCCCTTGGACTCACGCCTACGACTCCCTTCCAAGGCGCACTTTATACTTACCGACTCCCGGCCTGAGTTGAGCTACTCGGATTCGCGGTCAAGCACTCGGGCCCGGCCAGCTAAGAGAGAGGCATGCGTTCAATATGAACAGGAAAGGCTCCAAGAATCGGTTCTTAATCGACACAAACGGAGTCACTACAAACTGGCAAGCCTCCGCCTGGTCTTTTATTCAAATTAAGACAGGTTCTTTTCCACGATAGCAAATATAGCCAACCGTGCCATATGTATATTCCTATAGCTCGCAAGTGACAGGAAATCACCTGACTTCTACCGCATTAAAGCAGGGCTAAGCATCTGCACGAGCCTGAGCTACTTAGGATTCAGGGTAACAATATCTAGACAAGGATGGAATAACCAATGCAGCAAGTGTTTTCATCCAACACCTAAACTTAATGCAACAATATATATAACAATAATACTTTAATTGCATTGCGGAAATTAGGAGGCTTATAATGCTCCGGGGCTTGCCTTTCACAAAGTTGCATGGACGATGGTCCGGGCACTCAATGGTGACCTCCTCGTTTGGCACTTCTCCTGAAGGCTGCACCTCCTGAACTTCCGGCGTTGGCTGCTGCTGCTCCTTGTTCGGCTCCTCGAATTCCAGCAGTGTTACTCCTTCCGGTACACCTAATGCATGTATATGCACAAGATAAATATCATGGATGCATAAGAAATAACATGATGCTCATGATGAATGGATAGCAGCAAGTAAGTATTTCATCCAAAACCTTACTGGACACTCGTTTACTGAGTACCAATAACTCTATTCAAATCACTTCAAACGCAGGCATGTTAATTCCTTCTAAAGAGCAAGGTTATACATACCTAATTTGCATAACCTAAGATACAAGTGTTCATCTTCGGTTAAAGGCCTAACAACTGCATCTAAACCTTTTTTAATCAATTTAAGCATCTAATAAAATCACAACATACTTATAAAGTAAACTCTAATTAACGGAAAAGCTCAGGTTTCCAATCAACAAGGACAGTTTAGAAATAATTTCATTTCAGGAGCTACCCAATTCCAAATGACATGCAAGACGACAATCTGGAAAGATTATAAAATTTTCTATATTTCATTTATAAATATCTCAGCATGATTTCATCATTTACTAGGTTGAAATAGCACATGTCCAGAAACTGTTCTAGAAGACAGAGAGCACTTCTACACTGAACCCAGCTTAGAACAGCTGCCATTTCTAAACTATAAATCCAAATGTCACCAAATTTTACCAGCAACTAGTTCATGAAGTTCTTAACAACTTTGTTATAGTTCACCAAGCATGAAAGCATCATTATCATAGGTTAATTCTCTTAACTAGCAAATCTGTCCAGAAATGGCAGATTCACTAAATTAAATATTTAGTGACGATCCAAAAGCACAATTGTACCAAACCAAGTTTACCAACTTGTTGTGTATATCAAAGGAACATCAGAAAGTATAGTGCCAACTTCTAAATAAATTATTTAATATTATTTTATAATTTATTTAGTTAATTAGGTGATTAAAGCAACATACAGTAAAACTATATATATAAATCTACAAAATTTACAGTAGCCACCTCATGCTTCACATAGGCTACCCTAAAAATTTCCAATCAATTGGATGAGTAGAACTTGATATATCAAAAATAACAGATGACATGTCTATTTCTAGCATAAATAGGAAACCCTATTGAAAAGTATCAAACAACAGATTTCATATTTTTTCTAGCATCTTTCTAACATAAAAACAACACTCACCAAGTTTCACCCTTACTGGATCTATAGAAAAATTATGAATATTCTCACAAGATCCATCCAAGCAAACAAAATAATTACATAACTCTACCAACCACCTCCAAAATGCATGAAAATTTAACCATAAGCTATTCATGATATAAACAGTACACCATCAAAATTCCATACCATTTGGAGCTACACAGAAAAAGATATAATTACCCCTATTTTCCACATGATTAAAAGAGATAATTATTAACCCTATTTTGCATAACAGAACATGGCATATATTATATTTTTACTAAAAACTAGACGCTACCAGGGACTTAACAAAATTGGAACCACAATATTTGGATCTACCAATCAAGAGTTATACATTTTTGAATCTACACACAAATCTGTGAAAAAGAATAAAAGAAACTAAATTTGGAAACCCTAAATGGACTTAATGGGTCGGCCCGGGATTACTGCGGCCCAGCACGCGCTCTTCCGCAACGGCGCAGCCCAACCGAGCGGCGTGACCCACATCCGCGCGCGGCCCGCGCTCGGTCTCCCGCCCGCGCGCGTGGCTGACGCATGGGGTCCGCTGGTCAGCGAGACAGAGGCAGGGGGAAGAACGACCGCCGGTGAAACTCGCTGACAGCTAACCGGCCAGTGAAATTGAGGATACCGACGTGCTCATCACAAGATTCTGCACCGATGTAGGGGCTGCGGGGTCCGTAGGGTTAGCCGGAAAGGACCTGCCACCGGCAATGGCGGGCGGTGGAGCCGTGCGACGGCACGCCAGTGAGCTCAGGTGCCAAACGAGCTCGACGAGGGCGGCTACAGCTACACTAAGTCCATGGGTGAAGAACAAAGCCAGTGAGGGCTCTGGTGAAGTCCTACAACCTAGCTGCCCACGAGCGCGGTGATGCGGTGCGGTGAGCGCGGCGACGGTGGTCGTCGTGTTCCGCTCCGGCGAGACCACATCCCACGGTAAGGTCACGCCTAGAGCAAGAGGAAGACCTACACTATTCTGAACGCTGACCAAAAAGAGAGGAGGGTGAAGGAGGATGTTGGCGGTGAGCTCGCAATGGCGGCGGCCATGGCGGAGCTCCGCACCGCAGAGATTTGACTGGGCGATTCGCCCTCTACCTTGACCCAGCGGCTGACCCAATGTGAGGAGGTTGTAGAGTGGGGGCAAGCGATGTTGTGTGTGAGCTTTTGGGTGTGGTGGCGCGGTGGTTGACGCAAACGAGCTCGGCGGAGCGGGCTGTGGTGGCGAAGGCAGTGCGGCCTCCTTACCGGTGAGCTGGAGAAGGAGGGCGATGGAATGGAGGGGGAGCGGGGTCGTCCTGGTCTTCACAGTGAGCTCACGCATGACGTGGAGTCGTTTGGCCGAGCATGCACACCACGCGGTGGCTTTTCCCTGTGCGCGGTCGGCCACCCGACGCCCGGCCTGAGTCTGAACTCGACGGCTTCGGCGTCCATCGACCAACTGACGGCCAAAGTTCAACCGATCACGGTTCTCAATCTAGCCAGGGTTAGTGATAGGTGTTAACAGCAACTTTGTAGAGCTATGTGAGGGCAACAAAATTGTCAATTGGAGCTTGGACTGGTTCGGCCTAGATTTGAAACTACCGAGCTCTAAATTGGGGTACATTGAAACTGTAAATCAGCTCAGGACTTAGAAAATTTTCTAAGTCTGAAACCAGCAGGGGTACCTGACTTTATGGGCCCTGTTTGAGCACGTTCTAAACATTTTCATGAGATGGTCATATTGAGACTTTTGTTCCTTGACAAATTAGCTACAACTTTGGTGAAGGTTGCACATCCATGCAAGGTCTCTAGGTTATACTTTTTAATCAGTCAAACAGAGTCACTCTATAGGCCATTCTAAAGTCAAACCTCACCTAGAGGGCAATTTAGTCATTTTGGTCCATATGAACATTGGTCCATTAGGTTTCCTAAGAATAGTTAAGCCACTAGAGATCATGTTAGAGCATCACAAGTATCATCTACACAAAAACCCTAGCATCACATAAAGGAACACATAGAAAACAACTATTGTTTCAAACATTTTGACTCATCAAACATGATGCTATGCTCATGATATGAGATTAGGATGCTAAGATCATGCATTATATGTGCATTATGAGGCTAACTAACACTAGGGGTGTTACAGAGGAGGATTGACCTGGAAGTGGTGACTGTAGATGCAGCCGTCATTGAAAATGCGCTACTAGTGCCTGAACCATGTGATGAAGATTTAGATGGTGAAGATGATGACACTGATGACACCTACATTGATGATGGATATGTAGCACCTGTCAACTCTTTAGGCACTAGTCTTGATGATGAATTCTTTGTATAAATATGAATTTAGGAAGCACCACGTTGTTTTGTAATAGACTTTAATTTATATGCTGGACAAATAGCTATGTGTGTCGAACAAAAAATTATTTTGCATTGAAATGGCTTCCTTGGTAGCTGTGCATATGTTGTTGCTTGTTCTGCTTGTTGGCTGCTGCTTGTACTGGTATTGCTACTTAATATGGAGCCTGGTGGTATGTGCTAATTACTTCCAACTGTTGGACATTGGGTTGTATTTCTTTCTAAACCCAAATCATGTATTTCTGTCTTTTTGTCCCTTGATTTTGTGTTCTTATTTGCCTTTTAATGAACTATGAACTTGTGTCCCTGCAGCCTTTGGTAGCATTGGCACAAGAGAGCTAGAAACAAGAGTGTGAGGACACTGAAGTCCACGCTCCTAAGGCCCCAATTCTCTGCATAAACAATTGTGGCTTCTTCAGCAGCAGCATGACAAAAAAATTGTGTTCTAGGAAATTCTTAAACATTCTTGTGATGGCTGTAGCCAAATGCTTAGTTCTACAGCTGCTACTTGTACTAGTAGCACCTATAGCTGCTGCTTGTTCTCAAATGAAATAAGATATTTATCTATACAAATAGTTGTGTATATATGCACCTGTTCCTGCCATCGTAGTGCTAGCAGTCCTTTTTTTTGAAATATAGTTTGCACTTTGTTAGTTCTGGGTAGGATCATTTACATCATGAGTCTCCAGGATCATTTACATGGGGAACATTAACTCGAATAAAATTCAAGGACATATGGAATTTGATGGGTCTCGACACCGTCGCCGTCGCCTCTGGGGAGTCTAGAGAGTCACGAGTGAGTTTTTTTAGCAAAAGTCACGAGGGTGGTGAGGGGAATCCCCTGGAAGGAGGGGCCACAACCCACTTCGGCAGCTGTAGCTTTACCTGATTACCGAGTGATTTACAACAAACAACAAGATGTCACTACCGAACAATGGATGTGGAGAAGAAATCCGTGGCCTTGTGGCGCCACTGACAGAGGGCATGAAGGGCCGCAAGAACAAATAGCGGGGGGAGGCGTGAACATGATCTTCCAACACTAGCTTGGCAGCAAAGGATGTCTGAAGGGCGGTGATGGCAGTGGCGGCTGCTGCTGCTGCTGTAGGGTTTATTGGGCGGAGGAGATTTTGCGGCGATGCACTTTTTAGCAATGCCAGCAATGCGCTTGGTTTTTTTGGTCATTCGGTGTAGGAAACCTTTGACTTTGGCCCATGCATTCAAAGCCTTTGGCCATGTGTCGGAGTAGTTTGGGCAACCAAAAAATTTGTGTGGCAATATGACTATTAATTTGCAACCAAATGTACTACACTATTGCAGCATATGTTATGAGTAGCAATAGAACATTATGCCAAGCAATGAACCATTTTTTTCGATGCAATATAGCGTGACTTTTTGCGACGTAGGCCAATATTAAGGCAACATAGTTATTTCATGGCGATATTGAAAACTACTCACAACCACTGTTCGAATGTTGGCAACAATGACGTGTTATCGCAACGAAAATTTATTATTAACATAACGTAGCTTAATGTGTTGCAATATTTACACACACTTGCAACCACAGTTTAATCATGGCCATAACACCCACCTATCGCGATGAAGGTTAGGACTAACACAACCCAATAATTTAGATGCAATAAGTGTCACGTATCGCAACCAATTATAGTCCATGTTGCAATAGAACCTCCTATTGCAACTAAATTTATGGCGTTGCGAATACAAGTGGTTGGATTAGGGTAAAAACCTTATAGTGCAGGAGCAGGTACATCGTACCAATCACACTGAAACAGTATGACTTCTTTTTCACCAGGGAAATCAAGTGTCAACATCTTTTTAATGACACCACACCACTCCATACTTGCAGAACTATCAGCACCCTTAACTGCAACCCCTGAATTTTGTGTATTCAAGGCACTCTCTATAGAAGCCGTTTGAAAAAAGAAACCGTTGATGATGGACCTATTGAAAACACGAACCCGAGGATCTGGACCTCGAGAAAGGGCATATAGTGTATCACTAATCCCCCCTTCTTCATAAAGATCATTCATCTGCAATCGATTTGAAAACAACAAAATAAATAAAGACAGTAGCTATTTTCTGTAAGCATCTAGTTGACAAAGTTACTCACCTTACGTTCAAACCAACCAACAAATTGCTCCCTATGACGTCTCTCAACACCGTGTGTAGTAATCTTTTTGAGTTCCTCCTTATGCAAACTACATACGATCAAAACAAAGGTACTCAATTAGAAAAACATTAATCATGGGGAACATTAAACACACACCATTTGTAATTTCAACTTACTCAATCCATGAAGCAGCCTCATCACAGTTTGTTATTATGTAGTGTCGCATCTGCTTCAACTCTAAACTAGGAATAGTCTCAACTTTGCAACCTTTCTTACTGTAGTCAATGGTCTGAAATACGCTAAGCCCAGACGGTGATTCATTCACTGCACTGGTTTCATGACGCTCTGGGCGGTTCAGCTTCGTATCAATATCTTCTAGGAACCGAGAACAAAATGTCATGCACTCCTCAACAATATATCCATCTGCTATAGAACCTTCAGGTTGTGCTTTGTTCCTCACATATCCTTTCAACGTACGTAGATACCTCTCGACAGGATACATCCATCTGTAACACACAAGTCCTCCAATTCTAGCCTCCTTAGCTAAATGAACTGGCAAATGCATCATAATATCAAAAAATGCTGGTGGGAATAACATCTCTAGCCGACATAAAGTCTCTCCAATCAAAGAGGTTAGTTTTTCAAGGTCACTTTCCACAAGTTCCTTTGAACATAATGAACTAAAGAATCTACTTAGCTGAATCAATGGGATAGCAACATCTTGAGGCAATATGTCACGTACTACTAGTGGTAATAGTTTCTATAATATAACATGATAGTCATGAATCTTCAGTCCAGAAACATTACATCCCTTGACGTCCACGCATCTCTTTATATTTGCTGCAAAACCATCAGGCATCCTCACTCCTTGTAGGAATTTGCATAACATTTCTTCTCATCCTTGCCTAAGCAGTACAACGCTGGTGGCAAAGTATACTTGCCATTCTCCACCATAGGATGTTGATCCTTCCTGATCCCAAGATTCTGTAAGTCAAGCCGAGCCTTCTCACCATCCTTACATTTACCATCAATGCCAAGCAATGTCCCCAATATGCTCTCACCAATGTTCTTCTCGATGTGCATGACATCCAAATTATGCCTAATAAGCAATTTTTCCCAGTATGGTAGTTGGAAGAATACACTCTTCTTTCTCCAACGCTACTTCCTCTTCCTTATGCCTTGCCCAAATTTTGGTTGCTCAAAACTATCATACTGCTGCAGAACTTCTTCACCAGTAAGCGGCACTGGAGCCTCCCTTGTTTCTACCTTGTTGTTGAAGCTACTTTTATTCCTGCGCCATCTATGGTTCTGTGGCAAAAAGCGACGATGACCCAGGTAGCAATGCTTGCACCCAAATTTCAACCATAAGTACTATATATGTTGTTAGCAATACTTCGAGTTTTAGACTCATTATCCTGCCTAATCATGAAAATACTACTACTATACATTGACTAATTATGTTCCTGCTTATAAAATGTAGGCAAGCGTGGAGAGCCAAAATAATTAAAGTACTATGGAATATGCCTGCGAGCGTGCTTGTGCTGATGGAATATCATGAGATGAATAAGTGAAGCAATACTTTGAGTGAACGAAGATCAATTTCTTTTTTTATTGCAAGCATAGTTGAAGACTTGTAACTTGAGAGGATATTTTGGTTATTGCAAACATATTTATTTTGGTTCAGATATAATTTTCCAGTTATTGAATTACTGATTTCATATATGTGTGTTGATGATTGAAGTTTTTTCTTTAATTCTGTTATATCTGTGTTGCAAATATATACAAATATCAAACGAAATAGGCGTATACAACAAAAATCCCCTCGTCGCAATAAACCCAAATGCATCAATTGTTGTTTGTCACAATAAACAATATTGCAACATAGGCTGTGCGATGTCATAAGACTTAGTAACCACAACAATGTGTCGTTGCAATACCACTTATGTGCAACCAAAAAATTACGTGGCAACATAAGTTATTGCAATGAAACATTGTGCGTCGTAATTACGGATATAGCCACCAAATGATTTTTGTTGCAGAAGATTTTATTGCAATTGAACATAGTGTGTGGCAATTAGTTCTATTCCCACGAAGCAATGGCGTTGCAATATTGTCTCATTCTTGCAACACAATGTTTGGTGGCAATATAGTCTATTGCCACAATGTGTGTCATGGCAACAATTACTAATGCAACAATGCTATTGGTTGCAATGTCTCATATTGCAACCATATCGTGCGTAGCATTTGTTTTTTGCGCTCGTTGTGAAAGTCAAAGTATCGCAACATATCAAAATTGAGTCGCAATAACCTATTGCAACCTATATAAATGCCATGACTCACAACGAAACCAACTTCGAAGCATTTGTTACATATTGCAACCAAAACACCCATATTGCAACCATTCTTAGGCGTGGCTTTAGGGTAAAATCCTTGTAGTGCAACTTTCATCGAAGTGTTTCTTGTGATATGCCTGAAATGCTCAGACAAGCACAGAGCTGCTCAAACTCCCTTAGGTGATGGTAGGGGTTTTCAAAATCGAACCCCAAAAAGGTTTGTTCCCGAACCATGCTTATGAAGCCAGGGCGGAGTTCCTAACTAGAAGTTGTGATTGGCTTCGATGATTGTGGTGATTCAACGAACTCACCCTTAGGAGCAGAAAGGTTTTGAATGGTGGGTTGCTCCATTGGAAAAGAGTAAAAAGAAAAGAAAGGTAAAAACAAAGGATACATGGGCGAACTAGGTTCGGAGACTAAAACGACAACTGTTCCCCGGCAACGGCGCCATAAATGCTTGTTGGTGCTTCTTAGCGTAAGCAAAAAAGTTCACAAGCGCACGGAAGTACCATTGTAGCACTTCACCCAGTGGTATTTAGGGTATCGTATTTTCACGAGGAATAGAGGTGTAAGTAGTCTCTTGGCTAGTTTACCTAGGAGAACAAGAGGAAGGATCACTCGGGTAGTGAGGTTCTTCTAAAGATTAGAGAACCTAAGAAAAGGTAACTTTGCCACTATAGACTTGCTTCGGGCACTGGCTTACACTTGGTCTGCTAGGTGATACCGGCCTATGGCTCAACACCATATACGAACATGGGGGATTACGAAGGACGGTAGGGCTGTCACCACCTGCCGTCTACCCATCAGCTGTGGGATACAAGGCAAATGAAGGTGACTTCTAGCTTAGACACCACGTCTACGCTATCGGTCACTACTCTAGCGTTGGCCAGGAACTTTCGTCTTTATTAGGAGTCCTCTACTAGAGTATTCGTCTAGGGTACGAACAATGAACCCGCAAGCTTGTAATGAACAAAGATAACTTTCTTAAGAACTCGATATCAAAAGATGAACATGAACTTCTTACTCCTAATGTGCAAGGCTTGCCGAGTACGAGAAGTAGAGGGAGACACTACTCTGCTATTCCTCTAACTCTTCCTCACTCACTCTCTACTCTAGTCTAGCTAGAAGCTAATGGAAAAAGTGGGTGCTCTTGCTCTTCTTCTCCAAGTGTATGATGATGAATGGAATGAGGAGGTGGTCTTCTTATATAGCTTGAGGATGGTTGGTTTGGTGAAGTATTTTGGTAAGCACCCATGCAACCGACCTCCTGGCACATTGAATGAACCGCCTATGCAAGGTAGGGCCGGGCGGAGCTGGGGGCACTGCACCCGCACCAGGGGTGCGGCCACACAAGGCCTAGCCCGCTTCGCCACTGCCTTCACGTGGTCGATTCCTAAGTGGGCTTGGGCCATTTCTACACCGGTGTTCTGCCCAGAAATGGAGTTGGATGGGTTGTCTTGTGCTTCCTTGGCCTGAATAGACTTTACGCTTTCCCTGATTACGTATTTTGATGTGTATTTCATATTTGTGTCCTGCAAAACATGTATATACCAAACTCGTGGAAAATGTGAGTTGTAAATCCTAATTCTAAGTTTTGGTATTCAAATTTGTTTATTTTGTTTAAATATTGGCGGTAGAAATATGAGTTAAGCATCACAAACATATTTCAAGCTCAAACTTTTTGAATTGGTTGATTAGTTGAATAGGACAACTTTTGCAAGATTTTAACCTTCTATATAATCTATTTTTTTGTTTTTAAATATCTTGTTGTCAAAGACGTCTCTATATTTTGCCAGTGAACCTATTGGTTTCAACAAGAGTCAAAATTGTCGTCATGGGAGTCGAAAAAGTTTAACTGACAATGCTTTGGAATCTATGAAGGCTTTTCTCTTTGTTGACCTCAATAATCACCATTTATTTCTTTTTACTAGATAGCTTCATTCATAAGATATATGTAGTCTAAATCTTGGATCCTTGTTTCTTCCACATTAACTTCATATCTCCTGAGGCACTTGGTTAAAAAAAGAAATAGAATGATAAAAAATAAGCCACCCTATCCTTAAATGTTTTTGAAGATACTCTGTGGTTCCCTTTCACGTCCATGCATGCTTAGCATATATTGTATGCATAACTGCATTAAGATGAATGCATGAAAACAATCATGCACCCTGTCCTTGCATGTCCTTGAAGATTCTTTGTGGTTAGCCTTGACCTTCAGGTTGATTAAGATGCAATGACAATTTCTTTGTCTTGGTATGCTTCTATGGATAGAAACAAGGATGCTTTATTTTGGATTAAACTACTAAAAAATTCATACAGATAATGCTTGACTTAGGCCCTTTTTGTTGAATCCCATGGTCTACTAAACTTTAAACCACTTTAACTATTGAGACTCCCGATAGGAAGTCTAAAGTGTTATCTAAAGTTTACGTAACCTCACAAAAAACTTTAGATCACACAAGTAAATTAAAGTAGTCTAAAGCTTTACTCCTTAACCTTATTCAACTAAATTTTAGACCATAGGATCTAAACACGGCCTTACTCATGGCAATTGATTGGATGTTTCAGGGCATTTTTCACATTTAGTTTGTATTTGCCGAAGTGGTAAAATAGCCAATTGTATATGAGATATATTTATTTTGCTGAATGAATGTTAACTTCAAAGGAATATTTTTCATTTGTTGTAGTGAATATGAAATTATGAACTTTGGTGGACCCATTTTATTTGTGTCATATGATTTTATAGAAAATGGGAAGAGATCGAACTTCCCACCACTGTGATTTATTTGTGTCACATGAAGCCATCTTTTGGGTGTAATAGATATACTTCATATATTAAGGTTGTCGCTCAAGTTACATTTGTATCACATTTGTATCTGTTGATATGCTAATTGATTTTTGTAGTCGCCAGACTCAAGTTTGTATTTATTATCTCAGTGTTTTTTTTATAAAGGAAGCTTTTATTAAATTCTCAAAGTGTTACATCAAGATATGATTATCTCAGATTGACGAGACCATAGTTATATTTCCAGATTTAGCTAACACTTGGGCTGCTATTGATATGTGTTAGCATGTCCAAGTACTTGTTCCTAGCTAGACTGCCTTGATATGGAGCGATATAAAACAAGAATTGTGCAGACGAATACCATTGTTACACACGAGTACAAATTTATTCTGAGCTTATATGTTAGAAAGTTTTAAGAATCTTTTTTTTCCCTCTCCTTACGACATACGGGCCGGCAATCGTCAACTAGTAGTACGTAATAACGTCATGAACTGATGTTTTCTGATGAATAAATTGGACCAGCGCTGATATGATTGAACAGGTGGCAGTGAGCATGCATGACGTGGTGCCAACGTCTTGCATTGTAGCCGGAGAATCAGTTGGTCGAGATCCATTTTTCACATGGTCGTCGTACGTCTTCATCTTCGATTGGGAGACTTGAATGCTTTGTATGCCTGACATGGGTTCATAGGGCTAATATAGATCCCTTGGACAATGTCTAATACGTTTTGCAGCAAATTAAACGATCGGACAATCTAATAAAACAAAACTAATGGATAGTTTCCTCGCAGAAGACGGAATATCCGAGGCACAGATATGCGGTGGGTGTAGGGAAGCACGTTAAATTCAGCTGGAGCAAGCACAGCGCAAGCGACAAGGAACTTGGATACCGAATATACCGTCGCACACCTATATATTTATTAGGTATATATTCTGCAGTGATTACTCTCTTGCTCCTTGATATGTACTGCTAGCTCGTACATGTTTGTTTGTCGTGAATTGTCGTTAGTGTCCTATGTATATTGTATCTATATCTCTTGTGAAGTTTTTTTTTTTGAACCAAAACGGGGGAGAGCTTCCAAACCAAATTCATTCGAAGCAAAACACTCCAGTTAATTGGAGCATACAGTAGCAATACAAGACACCAGATAGGTACGCCAGCCGTCCAAGCCGTTTACATGATCATGCTTAACACTATGCCAGAAAAACTTATCAGTGACGCGTCCAGACAGTCATTAGTGACGCGGAAAAGACGCGTCACTGTTCTTGCGTCTGTGATAAGAGCAAATTAGTGACGCGTTTTTACGCGTCACTGATAACCCTCTATCAGTGACGCGTGTATCCAAGACGCGTCACTGATAATCCTCTATCAGCGACGCGTGTATCCAAGACGCGTCACTAATAATCCTCTATCAGCGACGCGTCCAGCCAAGACGCGTCACTGATAACTATTTAGCAGTGACGTGTCCACCCAAGACGCGTCACTGATAACTATTTCAGAAAAACAAAAAAAAACTACAATGATCCTATATACATCTACAATGACCCTATATATATACACACACATCAGACAAGTTCCACCATTTCAACAATCAAATCGCACGCACATGAAGTTACATATTTGAAGAACACAATGCATAGTATGACACATTGGGAGATGTAAACAATCATAAAAGTGGTCCTAGGACAGTAGTCAGCAGGTTCAGATTTCTGAATTACATAACTTCTAGTTCAAGTTCAGGCTAACATAGCATTTGGGCAGTACAGAATGAGGTGGTGCATCCCTCCTGGTCACTTGAGTTTTGCCACTTCCTCCTATTCTTCTCAGATGGACCATCGCTCTTCTTCTGCTTTAAAGCAACGTCCTCTCATGGCATGGCTGCATCTCTCTATAAATATGTGAAACTGCAGAGGCATCAAATTTTGAGTCTCATGGCATGGCTGCATCTGTCTATAAATATGTGAAACTACAGAGGCATCGAATTTTGAGTGGCAAAGCACAACATTATAAGAAAGCTGTTTTGTAAAAGATATTCAGAGTCCATCACATGGCCTGAAACTCTGAAGTATTAACAGATCAGATGTCTAACATTATTTAAGTCCTCTATCTAATTTACATTCCCTTGTATCTATAACTTGCTGCTAGCTGTTACAAGGTGTCCCAACTCATGTTATTTTCATTGGCCTCATTATATTAAGGCCCAAATTTGTGTAATGAGTTTTCATATTTGAAAACTGGAAATGACCTTAATGTTGATTCTGCAAGTGTAGAGAGGCGTAAACAACGACATTATTGGAAAAACACTTCAGGTGTAGAAAGGTACTTACTTTACATTTGCTGTTCCTAGGCTAAAGTGCTCTGGTTGCTGATTCCCTGCCACGCTGAACAAGGTGTTATCTTGAAACCTTGCTGTACAAAGCAACAAACATATGTTCGACGCTAACAATAAACCAATATAACTAGCTGAAACCCCCGCGCAGTTGTGCGGGCTAGAGTCTGCTGATTAAAAGCAGTAGAATAATTATATATATTAGAATTCTTGAGTACTGGCGCCTGGGGATCAAATCGAATTGTACAATCTTGTAATAATAAAATACAAAGCAATTGTTCCGAATAGGGAAAAAATCTTGAATTGCTGCCTTTGTTTAGGTGTCTGTAACATATTCTAAGCAAAATATCTGACAAACTGAAGCCACCTAGAAAAAAAGCCAAAAGATGATTTTGCTCATGTGCACAATAATAGGAAATGTATCAGCTCTATAGAGAGAAAATTTGCCTACAACTTAAACATGATTTTGCTCGGAATCTATCAGCTCTATACGTGTAAGCATACTCAGAAATTAATTTTAAAAAGGTAAGTTGCAGCAGCTTACAAAGGACATGATGACTATCAGGCAATTTATTACAGAGATATTAGCTGCACACTGACAGGAGTAACAACAGATCAATACCTGCGCTGGTTTTGCCATTTATTGCTGACCACCTAGCTTCTGGATCTCCAAATAACCCTCTCATTTGAATGAACCGAGAAAATTCATCAATTGCACCTGCTGTTCCTGAAGCTGACCTTGCAACCTTGTTGATTGCCATGGCTAAAGCAAATTGGGAACTTGACTCTTTTTCGACGCTTGACCTGTATAATTTGGATCGATTGCAGCAGCTACAATGGTGAAGGAATGACCAAGATTAGAAAGATAAGAACTGAAAGCAACATTACAAAATTAGAATGGATGCAAAGAGGCATTGATCCAGGAATGGTAGAAGAGAGTATGGGTAAGAAACATGATATGAACTGCCTAAATCAAAAAATGAAAAGGAGCATATGAAACTGAAAGTGATCTATGAAATTATACCAGCATATGAAACTGCAGAAAGGATTTGAATGGAATAGTCAGCAGGCTACAAACTGAGCAGTAAAACTGGTATGATAGATGCGAAGGAGCCTATACTCTTGACCCAACCTTGTTTTCCCAGTGATCTATGAAATGGAACTGCAGCCAAAAAGATGCAGGCAATCAATTTAGGAAGAAAAGGAACAGCATAGGTAGACCATTGAAGCATCCATATGGAGTGAGTTTTTTTTAAAGGGAACATTGAGAAGGCATACACTTCAGTAGATGAATTGACATACACTTTAATACATTCATTTCTGTACACTTAGTACATGAACACATTGCATCATCCAATATTTGCAATTTTTCAAAATGGCTGCTGCAAAATGAGTTAGCCTAGCAAATTTTCAATACAGTTAATATCAACAAACTAAACCAGCCTCAAAATGGCTGCTGCAACAATATTATGATCATATCAAATGAAATTGAGGAGTCAATTTCTAGCTGCTGTAACAATTGACCCAAACATACCGAGAAAAGAACTAAAGTACTACTAAGTACAAACACACTGCTAGGAACAATTTTGGGGCTTCGTAGAGTAACTGAATATAAGCCGCGACACTAATAAAATAGCTTACCAACAGTTGTGAAGAGCCGACTCACTATCCAGGTAGACAAATTATGCAAAGTGCTAACTGTGCAAACAGGTAAATTATGACGCAAGGTAAAGCAAAGTGCTAACTATGCAGGCAGCCAAATTATGACAGCATGGAAACACATGTAGTCTGTAGAGAAATCCAATTAGAAACACTGTACATCTGCAACTACACCTTCAGAAAAATTCGGATGAGCATATTTTCAAAGTAAGCTAGTCATGAATCTTTGAAGTTATAAATGATACATATATATAATTCTATATATCTAGATAGTAGGGAAGAATCAGTGATGATTCAGCTAAATTTACATGGCGAAAAAATTAATGTGAAAAATCCTTATCTACTAAGACTACTGGTGAAAAATCCTTATCTTGGAGGCAATTATGAGATTGGCAATGGCCTATTCTGTTCAGGTAGGTCTCTCACTCTATCGTATAATTGTATTACATAAGTATCAACAGACATAAATAGGAGCAGCAAACAAGCACTTACATCTTTTTCATCTGTGACTTCTCAGCATAGCGTTTCTTGGCGAACCTCTTGCCCTTAATTAGCACCAAGCAACTACAACAGGCACAGGGGTGTGCACACAATCATTAACAACAGGGGCACAAGGACAACAAAACCAAAAGGGGGTAAACTTATCAGATCAGACCGCTGCACCTTCCGGGCATCCTGTGAGCGCTTGTGCACCTCGTGCACCTCGCGCTTGCACTCGCGCTCCTCGTGGTCCAGGCGCCGGCCATGGCGCTTCTGGTGCAGCTTGATGTGGTCTCCCTGCGGCTGCAACCAAACTCGTGCACGGGGGCAAAAATCAGCATGGAATGTGTAGAAATAAACAGAATCGCTAAAAAAATGATGAGTAAATGGGAAGAGCGGGGAGGACTGGAACAGATCGGGAGCTAGCTAGGGGCAAAAGAGAGGTCTCAAATTCTCTGAGGCGGCGCGGAGAAGGGTCAGGAGCTTACCATGGCGGCGGCGGTCGGGTTTCAGTTCAATATAGCCGCCTCGATAATATGGTGGCCTGGTCCCTGGCACAGCTACGCAGACGGCCTGGTTGCCCCGCCGGACCCTGGATCTAGGTCGCTCGTCCATGGGCGGCGACGCCCACGGCGCTGTCCAGGCAGCGGAGGAGGAGGAGGAGCTAGGGTTAGGGTTTGCCGCCGCCTTGGCTGAATCTGCTGAGGAGGTCGGAACCGGTGGCAGCTGCGGCGGAATCCGCGGAGGGCGCCGACGCTCTGGCCTTGGCGAGGAGCTGGCGGTGCTCGTCGCGGCTGCCGGCGGCCGGTGGAACGGGGTGCGGGAACGAGTGGGGAAATGAGACGAGAGAGGGAGAGAGAGAGAGAGAGGACGGGAATGAGAGGGGACGACGCGAGGGGGACGGCGGACGCGAAGTCCATTCTCACCGTATTTGATAAATTTTTCGGGTCCGAGGTCTTTTAGGAGTGACGCGTTTCGTCCTAACCTGTCACTTATAACAGCTCCACTTATCTGTGACACATCTAAACTAGAAGGGTCACCAATATGCTGTTATTTCTGACGCGTCTTGTTTCCTAGAGCATGGGCTGACAACTTATGTGACGCGCCTCGTTAACCCGTGTCACAGATAGACTATTTGTGACCCGTTTCGTTTCTGTGTCACTAATCGAGGTGTCACTGATAGCAATTTTCTGGCATAGTGTAAGGCGCTTGCGCCAGACAACCAAATCATCACAAACACGAGAAATTACAAGTCTACTTCTAGAGGTTTCATTTCGGAATATTTCACCGTTTCTGTCATCCCATAATCTCCAGAGAATGGTCAGCAAGATGAAAGGCCACAAGGCAGCATCGAGGCCGGCGGGGACGTAGGCGTTCCAGACCTCCACATCTGTCATGGTCGCAATATGGCTCAGACCAATTTTCTCCCAGAGTTCCGAACTGGTCGAACAGCCAAAGAAGACATGATGTCGATCTTCTACTGATGCAGCACACCGTTGGCATTGGTCATCATCAACAACATGCTTCGTGTGGAGATTGATCCTTGTGCTCAACCTGTCGTTGAAGTACAACCAGGCAAACACCTTAACTTTGTTGGGGACACGGGTGCCCCAGATGCGCCGACCATGTATATCCGGAGTGTCATGCGTGCTATCGAGGGCAGCATAGGCGCTGCGGGCAGTGTATGGTTTGTTGGTTAACTTGAGCAGTCTTCTATCTGGGCCTTCTCTAAGGTGGAACTCCTGCAGACAAGAAAGAAGGTTGTCCAGTTGTGCACTGGCAGCATTAGTGAGCCTTGGTCTTAGTTGCAAATCAAACCCATTTTGGAAAACAGACTGCACCGATATATTAGACCCAGTGGTGTGGGAGAAAAGAGCAGCATGGGTGGAACACAAGGGACCATCTAGGAGCCACTGATCAAACCAAAAAGAGGTGGAAGAGCCATTGTAGACATTGACATAGGTAATGGACCTGAAAGTATTGAGTTCATCATTAATAATTTTCCAAAGATAACTATGGGTCCCTGCAGTAGGGGTGTCAAAAGAGGCAGCATCTCGGAGCAACCATTCTTTCTAGGTAGCAGACTCATTAGAGAAGAGTTTGTTAATGAATTTCATGAGCAAGCAGCGGTTTTGAAGCTCCAGGTCTTTCACTCCTAGCCCGCCATTATCTTTGCTTGCACGAACATTATCCCACGCGACTAAGCACTTAGAACCATGGCAAACATCATCATCCATCCAGAAGAAAGCGCGCCGGCGGCGATCAATAGCTTGGATGACAGTTTTTGGAATGCACATAGCAGACATGCAGTGGAGCGGAATGGAGCTAAGGACAGCGGTAGAGAGAGTAAGGCGCCCTGCCCTATTGAGGAGGGAAGCACGCCAACCTGAAAGATACTTATCACAGGAAGAAATTAGGGGGAGGCAGTCAGCAACAGAGATCTTGAAGGGGGAAAGAGGGAGTCCAAGATAGGTTTGGGGGAAGGAAGAGACTGTAGTGCCGAAAGTAGTGGCAAGAGTGATGGCAGTTTCGTTAGGAACAGCAATGGGGAGGAAAGTAGTTTTGTGATAGTTGATTGACCGCCCTGTGGCAAGTTAAAAGAGCTCAAGGATCTTTTTTTATTTCATTGATGGCATCAGCAGAGCAGTTCAGGAAGATCAAGGTGTCATCAGCGTACTGAAGAACAGGGCATGGCTGATCAAGGACAAGGGGATGGTGGATGGAAGTAGCAAGTGCTGGGTGGTGAAGCAACTTGCGAAGAACATCAGCGACGATGGTGAAAAGGTAAGGGGAGAGTGGATCACCCTGACGTAGCCCATTTCGACAGGTGATCAAGCAGATCATGAATCCAGCTGCACCACTTATCAGGGAAGCCGCGACAACGAAGGATACGATCTAGGCTATCCCAACTGACATAGTCAAAAGCTTTGTGAAAGTCTAGCTTAAGGACAATAGTGGGGGCATTCCGTCGGTAGCAACAGTGAAGCAGTTCAGCGGCATAGGCGAAGCTCTCAGCAATACACCGACCAAGAACAAACCCAGACTGGTCGCTACCAATCAGGGATGGGATGAGGGGCTGAAGGCGATTAGTCAAAACTTTGGAGATGCCCTTGACAGTGCAGTTTTGAAGTGCAATGGGCCTGAAATCTTGGGGTTTTCGAGCCTCATCTTTTTTAGGGAGGAGCACAAGGTAGGAGCGGTTTAGACGCTCGAGGTCGGTAGAACGGGCGTGAAAGGCGTCAAACAGGGCGGTCAGCTGAGGAGAGGTGGTAGGCCATGTTGCCTTGAAGAAAAGAGCGCCGAAACCATCGGGCCCGGGACTAGCGTTGTTGTGCATGTGCTTGTATGCCCGGTGGATTTCATCACTGTCGAAAGGAGCAGCAAGGTGGTCAAGAGACAAGGCGCCCTCTGGGTAGAGATCATGGAGCTGAAAATTCCAGCTTGTTGCACGCGCACACCCTAGAAGTTCATGGTAGAAAGAGCGAAGGACAACAGCCTTTTGTTCATGGTTGTGGAGCTCACATCCGTCATGCTCAATGAATTGGATTTTGTTTCTGCGATGTCGCTGATTAGCATAGGCATGGAAATATCTTGTATTTTCATCCCCTTCAATAGCTGCCTTAACTTTGCTTCGTTGTTTCCAAAGCTTTAGTTTAGCCTGGGTGACTCTGCTGAGAATGCTGATGATTAGTGTCCGCAGATTATGTTCAGGTTGGGAAAGTGCGCAGGACTCCTCCACGTAGTTCAGCAACTTGATCACGATCCGACAGTCAGTTTCCTGCTGAAAGAGGTTGGGCTTTTTCCTTTTCCATGCTCTAAGACCAGATCTGGTAGCTTTCAGCTTGGCGGCCAGGACAGCAGATGGATCAGTGTTGTTCGTCTGGCAACTCCACGCAGCTCCCACTATCTCCCTAAAATCATCAGCCTGGGCCCAATAATTATCAAAACAGAAGAGGTTGGATCTTGGTATGATTGTTGCAATATCGATCTTCAACGGAACATGATCTGAAGTGGTCCTGGTTAGGGAGGAAAGGATGGTGTTAGGGAGAAGTTCGTCCCAGGTGAGATTAATAAAAACTCTGTCCAATCGTTCAAGGGCCGGGGTGCTACACTTGTTGGACCAGGTGAAGTTTCTATCTAGGAGAGGCACCTCAATAAGACACGTGTCATTGATGCAGTCATTGAAAGCCTTGACCTCAGCTATCTGAAAGTTTGAGTTGTTCTTCTCATGAGCATATCTGATCATATTAAAATCGCCACACAGCATCCAGGGAGTGTTGGGGGGTGGGGCAATTGACTTGAGCTCCTCCAGAAAGGCAGGTCTATGCTCAGGAGAAGCAGGAGCGTAGACATTAGTAATATACACAAAAAGATCAGAGGTGGAAGAGGTCAGGTGGGTGGAAAGAGTGTTGGGGGTAGAATGAGAGCCAATGCAGGCGAAGATCAAATCCGACCAGGCAGACAAGATTCCACCAGAAGAGCCATCTGAATTAGAATAGATGACCTTGTTGAGACGGCGAGGGAGAAAAGAGTAAAGCTTATGTGTGGGTATATCAGCAAGCTTGGTTTCTTGGAGAAAGACCAGATCGGGGCTTGACGAAAGCAATTGAGAAAGAACATTACCACACTTAATAGAGTCTCCCAAACCTCTCACATTCCAATAGCAAACCTTGATGCTTCTATTCATTAAAAACTTGTTCCACATCATACACGAGATAGTGCACAGACTCATCAGCTTGCTCGTTCTTGTTGTAGTGCATCACTGCTCCGCCGACGGTGTGGCCGTCGCACCAGAGATACTTGTGAGTTCCTCCTCACTCGCACCACAAGCAGTTGCAATATCAGTAAGAGAGTCGTCATCACCGGAGGGATAGTAGTTATCAGATAAGAGATAAGAGCAGGAAATAGCATTGCGGAGACGACGGGACGCACCGGTGAAGTCAAACTTGGCCTGCTGGACACGTGCAGCTTTGTCCTCTGGACGCTCGAAACTGGGTTCCTCCTTTTCCATCAGCCGAGTGCTCCTGCGGAGTTTGTGGGCGCTGTCCCTGGCCCTCTTATGCCTGACACATCTCTTCTGAGCATGGCTCTCATTCTCCTCTTCAGTGTGCCCGCCAGCAGTAACTGGAGGAATGTCCATGTTCAGACCAACGAGAGCAAAAGCTGCCTCGTCCTCCATCATGACGCTCGAGTTGTTGGGCTCGCTCTAGAGTGCAGGCACCCCACCAACACCATACCAAGGTAGAGCAAGGAATGAGGGTTCACGGTGAGGGGTGGAGCAGGGATAGGGAGTGGCACGCCTGGTATTGTCAGGACGAAGATTTGGAGTAGCAGCAGTTGGGACATCCAAGTTGAGGATGGTGGCAACAAGGTTTTTAGGAGCAGAAAGGTTGGCGAGATGGGTATCGAGAATGTTGGTGGTGGTAACGAGCAGGGTGGAGGTGGTGGGGGATCGGGTGCGGGGAGTAGAGGTGGAGTGGTCACAAGTACCACCAGACAAGGACGACATGTTGATGTTGATGTGAGACTTGCACTGGAAACTCTTATGTCTAGAACAAAGACATCGGGAGCATTTTATAGGGTCACAGCAGTCAGAGACAAGGTGATCAGTGGCTAAGCACCTGAAGCACTTCTTCAGACGAGAACTTCCTTTACTCCTACAGAAAAATGCAGGCTGATGAGTCATAGAATTCAACACACCTCTAGTTCTTAGGGCACCATGGACGCCGGCGAGGTGAGAACGTGTCCGTCTGTCTTGATCATGGCCATGGCGAGTGGTTTGAGCTCCAGGGACGTTAATGTGGGGTGAGTAAGCATGGTTGCCACCATCAGCTGTCAACGATTTGGAACGGAGAGTAGAGAGGAGTAACTGAGGTGCAGCAGTAAAATTGCAGCTGGAGGTGGATGGTGCATTAAGAGAGTGTGCAGCTGCAGATAAAGTACTTTTGACCAAATTCTTCTCATAGAGGTCACCGCAGTTGCAGTTGAGTTGACACGCCGACTCGTCAGTGGTGTCGCTGTCTAGCTGTGCCCGAGAGGAATGGCCAGGCAAGGAGCTATTGCTGGGCTGGGCAATGGGCTGCTCTTGGGCCCGAGGAGGGTTGGTGGATCCAAAATTTGAAACTTGTCTCACCCTCGGAGGAGCCGCCGTGGAGATGACATCCAAGACTGCCGCCCGACGATCACCGTGGATATGGAAGATGACTCCATTGATAGCAAACACGCCGATTTTGATGAGGAGATGCTTAACCACATCGGCGGAAACAGAGGAAGAGAAGACATAGGGGAGATCAGGCTTGACAACAAAAAATTCAGGGTAAGCATAGAAGTGGTAATCAAGGCCACGGGCCATGAAACTATAGTTCGAGGGGGATTTTCCATTCATTTGGGAGATCCAGAAAGTAGAGGAAGGGATTCTAGGAGCTAAAGGCCTAACAACCGGGCAATAGTATTTTTCCAAAACAAAGGTTTGAAAGCGCATACCAGGCTGCTCAGAAGAAGCCGCTGCACGGCTAGAGCCTTGACCCCATGACTGCTTGTTGGGTTGACGTTGTCCTTGCTCCGTGTGGAGTGGAGCTGCATCAGGCGCACCAGACGAATGGGGGCGATGTGGTAGGGCGGCAGTTGCTCCGTCTTGCAGGCATTTCGTTGAGCGCCCACCCTGCACGTCCCCCTGCCGCGGCTCACGCAGATGCAGTAGGTGCACGAGCTCGGCGGCAGCAGTCAAGCTTGCCTCTGGAGACGGTGAAGGACGCCTATTGGGGCCTTCTCCCGCATAGGAACGGCTTGCTTGTCTGATGACGCAAATCATCGAACACCTGCTGTGCGGCGCTCCGGGAACTTCGTGCTCCGCAGCCCGGTGATGCGCTGCTCCACCGCACGAGCCGCGCGGACCCACCTCGCACACCGAAGAGGATGCCGGCTCGAGGGGGCAGCGGCCACCCGTGGCTGGGCCGGTGGAAGGCGGACGGAGGGAGGTGGGGAACAATGGCAGATGGCTATCTATAGGTGCATTCGTCCCCGATGTGGGTTTTGAATAATTAATGACAATCAAATTAGATACTAACATGTTTAACTAGTGTAATCTACAGGTGTTAGTTCTTTGATGGAATTGAAAAGGAATATTTGGTGAATTATAGCACTCTAAATTTTGATGGACAAAAGGCGCTTCGACTCAAGGGCTTCAATAACGTTTATTTTGTTTTGAGTCGTAGGAAACGCCGCACTATCAAGAGGGATACAAATTTAGTTGGCAAAATGGGGATAAAAAGTGCTCTTGTCAAATCTTTGTAGGCTGGAGAGACGTGCACCAGAAGTTTCAGTGTGCTCCACCGGAAGTTCTGGTAGCTGGCGCCTACGTGCGCCCACATTTGAGAAATTTGTTCCGGTCTCGGTCCGAAAGTTCCGGTACTCATCGGAAGTTCCGGTCACGTACCGGAAGTTCCGGTCAGTGCCGTTTTGCGCGTGTGCCCGCGTTCGAAAAAATTGTTCCGGGCTCCGTTCGGAAGTTCCGGTACAGACCGGAAGAGTTGACTGACAAGCCCAACGGTCTGATCTCGTTTGACCAGAAGTTCCAGTGGCTTCCACTAGAACTTCTGGTGGCTCGTCCGAGCTCGAGTATATAAGCCACTCACTTCATTTCTAACCGTTGCCGAACTTTGCACACTCATTTCTGCTCTCCCAACTTTCTACAAGCCGTGACTCACCCACTCTCTCTCTCCCCCTTTGCCTCCAAGCTTCAATCTTCGATTGTTTGAGCTAGGGACGTGAGATTAGAGAGCGGGAGCATCGATCTTTGACTTGAGCACTTGGATTCCTTGTCTTGCCAGCTTGATTTGTGTTTGTTTCTCTTGGGTTCTTGGAACCCTAGCCGGCTAGGCGTTCTTCGTGGTTGCCCGTGTTGATTCATTTGTGAGGGCACCCCGAAGTGTTTGTAATCACCCCTTGATTCTTAGTGGAAATCTCAAGCTAGCCTTCGTGGTTGCTTGAGGGAGGAGACCTTAGTGGTCGGACCTTCGTGGTCACCTCAACAACGAGGAAGTAGGAACTCCTTAGTGGGGATTGCCGAACCTCCGTAAAAATAACTTGTCTTGCTGTGGCTGTAGCTTCGACTACCCTTTGTTCTTGTGTTCTTGTTGTTCTTCCTCTCTACCCCAACTTCTTAGGTGGGAGGTCCTGATCTACGATTTGGTGTGGTGCCAAGCCTTGAGGAGCTCAACATATTCATCAACACCATCTAGGAGGGTGTGGTATCACTTGGATCTGAAATCCCAACTCGATTCACTTTGATTTCGTAGCTCTTTTAGGGCACCAGAAGTTCTGAAGGTCTGCACCAGAAGTTCTGGTCCCCCTGACCAGAACTTCCGATCCAGACCACCGGAACTTCCGGTCAGGTATTTAACTTCCGCAAATTCGAGTTTGTGAGTTTCAGGTTTTGCAAAAAGGCCTATTCACCCCCCTCTAGGCAAATTAGGTCCTTTCAATTGGTATCGGAGCGAGGTTTCTCGGATAAACGCTTCACCGCGTGAGGAGTAACATTGGCCAAGATGGATCCCGAAGCACAAAAGCAAATTGTTGATCAAATCACAGCTCAAATCACCGCATCCCTGCAGCTGCAACAACAAGAGCAAATGACCAAGATGCAAGAGCAACTAGACAAGATGCAACAACTTCTAGACAAGAAAAATCAAGAATCGTCAAGTGATGGTGGTGATGCAAGCAAGACACCGAAGAGCTACAATAGAACCAGTTTTGATTATGGTGGGTCAAGCAAGAACAACAATCCTACCTTGCCCATGATCAATCCCGGAAAGCCACCTCCATTTGATGGTACAAGGTACACCGATTGGGCTCATAGGATGAAATTGCATCTTATAGCCGCAAGATGTTGGGAAGTAGTGGATATTGGTGTCAATCCACCTCAAGATCCAAATGATTGGTCACCCAAAGATGAAAGAGACTTTCACCTCAATGCAACGGCGGCTACCTTGATTTTGCAATGCCTCACTCCAGAAGACAACAACAAGGTTAATGGAATGGTCAATGCAAAGCAAATTTGGGACACCTTGAAAGTATCATTTGAAGGAGACAAGAGTGTGAGAATTGGAAACATTGAGCTCTTGCAAGGAAAGATTGAGAACCTTACCATGATTGAAGGAGAAACTACTCAAGCAATGTTTGATAGGTTCATGACCTTGATCAACAAAATTAGATCACTTGGAGACACAAGATGGGATGACAACTCCGCCGCAAGGAAGATATGTAGAGTGTATAGACAAAAGAACAACATGCTTGCATCCGTCATAATGGAGAGAGACAAATACACCACAATGACACCACAAGAGATGTTAGCCAAGTTAATGCATCATGAGGTACTTGATGATGAATCCAAGGAAGCAAGTGTGCTAAAGAAGAGTATTGCCCTCACGGCATCACATGGAAATGAGTCAAGTCATTGCCACAAAGGGTGTTGTGAGCATAGGCATAGCAATAATGATAATGACCTTGACGAAGAGCAAGCCTTGCTAGTGAAAAATTACACAAAGTATTTGAGAATGAAGAAAGAGAAGATGATGAGATATGGAGGAAACAAGCCATACAAGAAGAGATTTTGCTATGAGTGTGGTGACACCGGCCATCTTGCGGCCGATTGTCCTAACAAGGGGAAGAAGTCAAGATATAGCAAGCAAGGTGACAAGAAGTACAAGGACAAGAAGAGAGGTGAAGCACATCTAGGTCAAGAATGGCAATCGGATAGTGATAGTGATGATGACAATGAAAATGAGAAGAAGAGTGTGGCCGCAATTGCTATACAAGAAACTTCTTCCTCAACAACGGTCCCCATCGACAATGTTTGATCAACATCTCTCTTCACCAACACTTCTTCATCACCTAGACTCTTCGCCAACCTCTCCGACGACGACGGTGATGCTCCTTCTTGCCTTATGGAATTAGGAGATAAGGTACAACTTGATCCTCCTACACATACCACTAGCGAATGTGATAGTGATGATGAAAATGATGAAAACTATGCTTATAATCTCATCAAAAGACATGGTAACGCTGCTGCAACTAAAATCATGAAGCTAATATATGCCAAAGATAAGCTTGAGTCATGCATTGAGTCGCAAGGGGAATTGCTCCTAGAGGAAAGGGAGAAAACCCAAGGACTTGAGGCATGTCTCTCCAAGGAGAAGGAGAAGGTTGAGTAGTTGAGTGTAGAATTATCTTTAGCCAAGGATGCTAATGAGTGCTTGGCTAAGGAACATTCTTCACTCAATGACTCTTTGGCAAGTCTAAAGAATGATCATAGTTTGGCTCAAGAAAGCCTTACAAGCTTGACAAATAAATATCATGAGCTTGAACTAAACTATGACAAACTTTGGACTAGCACTTCTACCGTTTCCAAGAATGCCAAAGCTATAACCAATAAAAGTTGTGAAAGATGCTCTAATATTGATATACATGCTTATGCTACTAACCTTGATGAGCTAGCCAAGAAGGATAAGGAGATTCAAAGGTTGAACACAATTGTCAAAAATGGTTGCAAGTGCAAGGATAAGCAACCGGCAAATGTGTTCAAGGCATCAAGGCACCCCATGATTAAGGATGGCATTGGCTACAATAGGTATGATGGCAAAGCCAATGGAAGAAAAATGATTAATGGGGTGGCTTGTGTGAAGTTCAACAAGAGTGTGCCGCTTGTTGACCTCATCAACAAGGTGAACAATGTTGTCACACCTACAACTCCACTTGTCAACAACAAGAACAACAAGAAGAAGCAAGTGGAGGTGTCCAAGCAACAAGTGCCTATTTCACGCAATCACATTTGTGATTATATGTGTTGTTGGGACAAGGATGGCAAGATTATTGTGAAGTATGTGGGTGCCCTCAAGAAGAGACAAATCTTGAGGAGTGTTTGGGTGCCCAAGTCTTATGTTGCTAACCCCCTAGGTTCCATCTCGGGACCTAAACCAAAAGCTTAATCTTATTTTGTAGGAATATTCCTCCGGCGGGCCAAGTTGGGTGCTTGATAGTGGATGCACCAATCATATGACCAGAGAGAAGAACATGTTCACCTCCTTTCAACCAAATCAAATCACAAGTGAAAGGATTGTCTTTGGTGACAATAGTAAGGGGGACATTCTCGGTTTGGGTAAAATTGCTATCTCAAATGATAATTCTATTTCCAATGTATTACTTGTGGATTCGTTGGGATACAATTTGTTGTCCGTCTCACAACTTTGTGAGAAGGGTTACAATTGTCTCTTTACGGATAAGGGTATGGAAGTCTCTAGAAGATCGGATTCCTCTATTGCTTTTATGGGTCAATTGAAGGGCAAGCTCTACCTAGTTGATTTCTCATCTAGTAGAGTGGGGTCCGAGACTTGTTTAGTGGCAAAATCTAGCATGGGCTGGTTATGGCATCGCCGACTAGCGCATGTTGGCATGAGGAACTTGGCCGATCTTCAAAGAGGCAAACACATCCTTGGACTAACAAATGTTTCTTTTGAGAAAGATAGAATTTGCAGTGCATGTCAAGTGGGTAAGCAAGTTGGAGCCAAACATCCCGCTAAGAACATCGTCCCTACAACAAGGCCACTTGAGTTACTTCATATGGACCTATTCGGACCCAATGCTTATATAAGCATTGGAGGTAACAAATATGGTTTTGTAATTGTTGATGATTTTTCTCGCTTCACTTGGGTGTTCTTTTTGAAAGATAAAAGCGAAACCTAAGGGATCTTCAAGAAGTTTGCAAGGAGAGCTCAAAATGAGTTTGAAGTGAAGATCAAGAAAGTGAGAAGTGACAACGGGACGGAGTTTAGGAACACCAACATTGAAGCATTCCTTGATGAAGAAGGCATCAAGCATGAGTTTTCGGTTCCATACACTCCACAACAAAATGGTGTTGTGGAGAGGAAGAACCAAACGCTCATTGAAGCTGCAAGAGCAATGTTGGATGAGTACAAGATTTCAGAGAAAGATTATTGGGCGGAAGCGGTTAACACGGCATGCCATGCCATCAACCGCTTGTACCTCCACAAGATAAGGAACAAGACCGCCTACGAGCTTCTAACCGGTAAAAAGCCTAAGGTGGATTACTTTAGAGTTTTTGGATGCAAGTGTTTCATACTTAATAAGAAATCCAAAAGCTCTAAGTTTGCACCGAAGGTTGATGAAGGGTTCTTACTTGGATATGCTACTAACGAACATGGCTATCGTGTTTTCAATGAGGCCACCGGCCAAATTGAAATAGCGGTAGACGTGACTTTTGATGAAAGCGACGGCTCTCAAAAGGAGCAAGTCAATGCTAAAATTTTAGGTAAAGAAGAACCATCTCATCAAGTGATCAAGAAGCTTGCTACCGGTGAAGTGAGACCCGTTGAAGATGAAGATGATATGCATGTGCAAATTCCTCATGATCCGAATATGCATCATGGGTCAACCAATGCCCATGGTGATGCTTCTACCTCAAGAAGGGGTCATGACTCAAGAGAACAAGCTAGGCAAGATCCACCACAAACTCAAGGAGACAACCAAGGTGGTGATCAAGATAATGAAGATAATGAAGATGAAGATGATGGTCCAATCCAAACAAGAACAATCATTCCTCACCCAAGAGTTCATCAATCCATTCAACGGGACGATCCTGTTGATAGCATATTGGGAGACATACAACGAGTGGTAACAACACGATCTCATTTAGTAACTTTTTATGAGCATTACTCTTTTGTCTCTTCCAAATTGCCAGAAAAGGTGGAGGATGCTTTGAAAGACCCGGATTGGGTGATGGCCATGCAAGAAGAGTTGAACAACTTCACCAGGAATGAAGTCTGGTCCTTGGTGGAAAGGCCAAATCAAAATGTGATAGGTACCAAGTGGGTCTTCCGCAACAAAGAAGATGAGTATGGCGTGGTCACAAGGAACAAGGCACGGTTGGTAGCCAAAGGTTTCACTCAAATCGAAGGTTTGGATTTTGGGGAGACCTATGCACCTATAGCTAGGCTTGAATCTATTCGCATATTACTTGCCTTTGCTGCTCACCATGATTTCAAGTTGTTTCAAATGGACGTGAAAAGTGCATTCCTCAACGGCCCCCTCTCCGAAACCGTGTATGTGGAGCAACCACCGGGTTTTGAAGATCTACATCATCCCAACCACGTCTACAAGCTTGACAAAGCGCTCTATGGGCTTAAGCAAGCCCCTAGAGCTTGGTATGATTGTCTCAAGGATTTCCTACTCAAACAAGGGTTTGACATTGGAAAGGCCGATCCCACTTTATTTACTCGCAAAGTCAATAATGATATCTTTATTTGCCAAATATATGTCGATGACAATATATTTAGTAGTACTAATGCCGATTTTTGTGAGCAATTTAGTAGGATCATGACAAAAAGGTTTGAAATGTCCATGATGGGGGAGTTGACATACTTTCTTGGATTTCAAATCAAGCAACTCAAGGATGGCACATTCATAAGTCAAACCAAGTACACCATCGACATGCTAAAGAAGTTTGACATGGACAAGGCCAAACCCATTAAGACCCCAATGCCTACAACCGGACAGCTTGACCATGATGGAGATGGCAAGGCCGTAGATCAAAAGGTATATCGCTCCATGATTGGATCCTTGCTTTACCTTTGTGCATCTAGGCCCGATATTATGCTTAGTGTGTGCATGTGTGCAAGATTTCAAGCCAATCCGAAAGAATGTCATCTCATGGCCGTTAAGAGAATTTTTTGGTATCTTTTGCTCACTCCTAGTCTTGGCTTGTGGTATCCTAAGGGCTCCACTTTCACTCTACTTGGCTATTCCGATTTGGATTATGCCGGTTGTAGGGTAGAGTGAAAAAGTACATCCGGGACATGCCAATTTCTTGGTAGGTCTTTGGTGTCATGGAGTTCTAAAAAGCAAAACTATATTGCCCTGTCCACCGCTGAGGCCGAGTATGTGGCGGCCGGCGCTTGTTGTGCCCAACTGCTTTGGATGAAGCAAACCTTGAGAGAATTTGGTTGTGAGCAAAGTAAGATTCCTCTCTTATGTGACAATGAGGGAGCAATCAAGCTAGCTGACAATCCTGTAAACCACTCAAGAACAAAGCACATAGACATTCGACATCACTTCTTGCGAGACCACCAAGCCAAAGGAGATATTGTTGTACAACATGTGAGAACCGAATTTTAGCTAGCCGATATCTTCACAAAGCCTCTAGATGAGTCAAGATTTTGTGCTTTGAGGCGTAAGCTCAATATCGTTGATTCTCGTAACGTGGCTTGACATCTTGTTCACACTTGTATGCCTTAGAATTGGACAAAAACTCTTGTGAAAAGTTGTGTGAAACTTTCAAAACCTATTTTTTCACAGCTCCAATGTGTCCATAGTTATGTATTGATTTCATGAAATCTAGACATATTTGAGTTGGTTTGAGTATATCATATGGTTCACCACTTCTTAGTACGCTTCTCGCTGGTTTTTGGCCTCTACCGAAACTTCCGGTTGTGTTCCAGAACTTCCGATCAGTCAATTCTCTGTGCAAATCTAATCTGTCCTGGCCAACCGGAACTTCTGGTAACTCTCACCAGAACTTCCGGTCAGTCATTTTGACTACGGTATAAATGCGGGCCACGGGGTTAAAAATCTGGTTTCTTCTCCCTTCTCTCCCCGACTCCTCATCTAACCGACGGCGGCGCCCTCATCTTCCCCACCGCTGATCTCCCTCCTCCTCCATTACTTTTCAAATCCCTTTGAGGGGGAGCTAGCCCTTGCATCGGAGATCGTTTTGGTGGTGTTGGTGGCTGCCGGGAGGGCTCGACACTTGCAGATTCAACCCCTTCTCTTCAAGGAACGAGGTACCGGGATTTCGCACTCGATCTCCCAATGTACTTTGTTTTGGGTCAATTGGTCACACGTGCTTACTCATTATTGTCAATACATGTGGTTTGGGTGCCTTTTTCGCAAGCTCCATGGATGGATTTGTCGGGACGTGAACACGTGCCGTGCACTGCCTCGGACCGGAACTTCCGGTCCCATGCACCGAAACTTTCGGTGGGCAGTGGGCAGCACATGACCATGGCTCCGCTTGTCCGTCCATTTACCGCATTCCCTACATGTCTTGTCTGAGCCCTTCCTTCCCTTGTTTGTATCGCAGTATGGTTCGTACCAATCCTAACCGTGCCGCTCGTCCCTGTCCTCAAAGTTTGGGGGATGGTGAGGAGGATCGTCCTCGTGGCAGTCGTGCTCGTCGTCCAAGCACTGCTCAGTCTTCTCAGCAGCAGCCCGACAGTGAAGAAGATCTACGGTTCTGCCCCGATCGCTCTACCATCCCATGTCCTTTGCCCTTACACCGTGATCGGCTTCATGATGCAGTGGCTCCTAGTGTGATTGATGTGGAGGGCCGTGCTATGGATCCGGGAGTTGTTCGCCACCTTCCGATTCGTATTGGGGTTGCCACTATGAACTGCGTTCTCTAGCGGTTTCCAGAATGCGCTCCTCGCATCCATCGACCTCGTGAGCCTACTCATTGTGTTCCAAGGAGGTCCATCAACTACAAGGTACAATCCTCTGACATTAGGCGTATGTGGGAGGAGAATACTTTTATGTGGTCCAAGTTTGAAGCTGTGGATGATCGTTTTTTGTCTCAATTCCATAAGGACTATTATGAGTCTGTCTACATGAAGGATGGCATTCATGGTCTAACTACACCCATCATCCACCATAAAGCACTAACTCTGAGCTCTCTTCAGGGACACCATCATCCAGGGGTTGATGCTTTGATTGCCAAGCTTGAGGAGTGGCGCATCTTGCCCCTCATGACCTTCAAGCATAGCTGGAACACTGAAATCATCTGTCAGTTTTGGGCAACCATCCACATTGATTCACAGCACAAGGTACTTCACTGGATGACAAATGGCCTTCACTACCGCTATGACTACCGTCAGTTCTCTAGGCTTCTTGGGTTTGATCATCTTGACCGTGAGGCTCTCAGCTTGTATGATCACTATCACAATGGTGTTGGCAGGGCAGATTTCATTGAAGCCGGTTTGTATGAAGATCCGCAGTAGGCAAATGGGAAGACAGTTGGTCTAAAGCCCTATTTTTATGTGCTCAACAATTTGCTCTGGGCTACTATTGATCCTAAGATTGACGATGCCACTTCCATTCAGAATCATGCTCCTAAGATCTTAGTATGCTTGGACTTGACAAGAGGTTCAGTGTGATAGATCTTCTGTGGCGTCACATTGACGAGGTGTCTTTGACTTCCACTCAGTCTTTCCCTTATGCCCCTTACCTCATGTACATCATTGAGCAAGTCACCGGGTTTGACTTTCCTTGTGACATGAAGCATCCGGATTGGAATGTCAGGCGACTACAGGCTCAATCCAGCAAAGGGAAAGGGAAGGCAACTGAAGCCAGTGACAGTGGTGCAGCACAGGATGATGAGGATGCTCCTATAGCAGTGGAGGGGGATGTTGTCCCTCCTGTGGATCCTTCAGCTGGAGTCTCTGGAGGGCGTGGGCGTGTGCATGATCGTGGGCGTGGTCGTGGTCATGGTCCCATGGATGCCACTCGCCATGCGCTTCAGAGGTTCATGTCTTACTTCTGCTACTGTCAGGCCAAGCAGGATAAGCGCATGCGGCGTCTGGAGGAGAAGGCCGGTCTACCTCTAGCTTCTCCTCTTCGTCCCTTTGTTGATCCTTATGTGGAGTATGACAACCTCTCTGGAAAGCAGTTTGATGATGCAGAGCAGCATGGCACGGAGGCTTTTCAGCAGTCTGAGCAGTAGCAGGGCTTTCAGCAGCCTAGTGCCTTTGATCCCACCTATGGTGGTGGTATTCCTGCTGGCACCGAGGGAGGCTTTGCTTATCAGGACATCTTCAGTGGAGCAGATGATATCACTCGGCTTTCTACCTCTCGTGCACCCGCTTTTGACCCTCAGTTTGGGCAGTCCACCTCTGCAGCTGCTCTTGGCAAGAGCTATCTAGTGGACTATGCTACTGATGATGACGAGTAGATCCCTCGCTGCCTTTGCCCCTTAGAGCTTCTCGAAGCCTACCCTTTTTGGCATTTGATGCCAAAGGAGGAGTGTTAGGCTTTTATCTTGATGTAATAGGGGTAGTTTAAAATTTCTTCATTTTGTAATAACTTTATCTCGTGTGGTGAACCATGTGGTAAACTTGAACTATGTGTGTGTGATGGTTGATTGTAGGCTAAAACATTTATGCTTAATGTCTATCTCGCTTGTTTAGCCTTTTGTGTTGTTGCTTATGGTGGTTGTTTATTTGAGAATGGTTATGTTGAGTTTAAGTCTTTTTCTTTCTTGCATAACCATTCAAATTCTCTTGATTTATTCTTGTGATATAACTTGTCATATGCATCACCGTTTTATTGTACCACACACACTTAGGCACCCCACGGATTACAAAATTTAGGGGGAGCTTATTCTTAATGTATGCAATCTTGACTTGAATCAAGATTTGAAATTTCAAATTCTATGCATACATTAAGGGGGAGCTCAACTTGAATTTTGGAATTCAAAAGCTTCAACACTTTCTATCAATTGTAAGCCTAAATTGGTTGTCATCAATTACCAAAAAGGGAGAGTTTGTAAGTGCATTCGCCCCCGATGTGGGTTTTAGATAATTAATAACAATCAAATTAGGGACTAACATGTTTAACTAGTGTAATCTATAGGTGTTAGTTCTTTGATGGAATTGAAAAGGAATATTTGGTGAATTATAGCACTCTAAATTTCGATAGACAAAAGGCGCTTCGACTCAAGTGCTTCAATACCGTTTATTTTGTTTTGAGTCGTAGGAAACGCCGCACTATCAAGAGGGATACAAATTTAGTTGGCAAAATAGGGATAAAAAGTGCTCTTGTCAAATCTTTGTAGGCTGGAGAGACGTTGTTGATGCAAAAGTGAATCTGCAAACACAAAGGGCTAATACCCGAAGTCGATATCCAAAGCGTGCCAGTCGATTTGACCTGTTAATCGACAAGGATGAAGATACGAGCACTTTGGTCCTGACAACAGCGATACGCCCGGAAGTCACGGCCAAGAGGTACTCACGCGGAACTCGAGGATTGACGAAAATTGCACTTTGAGCAATGCAACTCACCGAATCAATGAGAACTCGTAAAAAAGGAAAAATATGCAAATTGACGAAGTCGCCGAAAAGTAGATGTAAATAAGAGTAAAAGCTGTTTTTTGATGTATATTCATTGATCCCTATTACATTGCCCTCCACTCTATATTTATATCCTGATCTATAGAAACATAATCGAATACGACTAGGATACTAAACTCAAATCTAAGAATATGACTTTTACACAACTCAGACTCTACTAATCGTAAACAAGGAAATCAATTCCTATTTTATTCCATGATCCGCCTTAATCACGATGGTATTCTTATTGGTCTCCTTTCCACCAGCACATCCCCTTTTCCATCGGCAGCAACCCTCGATCTCCTTCCAACGGCACATTCCCTATTCCATCGGCTGTAGTCTTCACACCTTCCTTCATCGATACACTCCCTTATCGGCAACAGTCTCCAAACCTTCTTCCATCGGCATCGGCAATAACACCTTTGACTTCATCGGCAACATTCCCAATCAAATTCATACACTGCCACCGCTTAAAACAAATTTGTTCTCCTTGGCCATCAATTCACACGGCAATCTCTCCCTTGCTAATCAACCTTTCCTGATCATTTTGACACGTACTAAAAACGGTGTCAACACATGCCCCCCAATTTCGGAGTATAAGATATCGATGCTCCGAAATTTACTCCAACTGATGCTTGCTGTTATCCATTCCTTTGACCCATTCTCCAAGCATAACATGATTTGTTACCAGACTTGATCCAATCCATGTATCTCAATATATATATATATTGCATTTTTCTAACCTTCTTTGCCTTAACTATGGTTGGGATACCAAAATAACACATTTTCAACAATATCTCACCGCAACGCATCATTTTTAGAACTGAAAAATCTTGTATCAAGATATCCTTCAAGCTATGATTACTTGCTGTCAAATCTTCTGTACCATTCCTTGATTGTCGTGCGCACAGTTACCATATCCAACTGAACCACCTCGATTTATCCGCATACGGTATAGAGATAAGTCAAGAATACCCCTACTCCATGTAACCTATAAATAGATTCCCCCGGGCTGTTCATCTTCTACCTTCAAACTCCACCTTTTGGCATTCTCACCCCGGCGGCAACCCTAACCAACAACCGCGCGTCTTCAACTCATCTGAATCATCATCTTCAAGTTCCCAACTCGTGCCCTCATCCTCCTGAAGCAATGGCTGTCAACTTCGACGTCCCTGCGGTTTGTTCTTTATTACTTTTACTTTAATCCTTTCGGTTCCCTGCGAATTCTTACAGTCGACATTTTCTTTTTCTTTCATTTTCTCGGTCTTCCAAATCTAGGAACTCCGCAACGCATTGGTGATTCCAACCCATCAACCTCCTCTTCACTGCTTAGGTCCGATGGGCAACCCAGACCCAACTGATCTGATTAATGCAGAAGCCAATCGTATTCCTTTCAAATCTCAGAATTTCTCCTTGAATTTGTGGAAAGATACATTTCGTTCTTGGCCCAAACCCACCAAAGGGTGGAAAAATTGGTTTCTGAGAGTCAACAGGCCAATGCAAGTATTCTGGGCAGAGCGAAAAATAGATCAATGTATCAGGCTGTCCATTGCCGATATGCAGAAAAATGAATCTATGATGATAGCTGCTGCTCAATTTTGGTCTGACACTACCAACACCTTCATGTTTGGTCACGGTCCATGTGCCCCCACCCTTGCTGATGTATATATGCTCACAGGCCTAGACATTTCAACTGTCGATGAAGGCCATATTATCGGCAGAAAAGCTGAGTACAGAATAACCACACGCAACATCGGCGGCTGGACGGGATATATCCAGGAGTACCAGAAGACTGGTACTGTCAATCAAAGGGAGCATGCCACATTCCTGAACATGTGGCTAGAAAAATTTATTTTCTACGGACGATCGGTAGGACCAACTAATGCTTTCCTCCCAGCAGCAGAACTCTTGGCCAACGGTGTCAGATTTCCACTTGGCCGATATCTTCTGAGTTCAACCTACCATCTCCTCCACCAAGTATCCCAAAAGCTTATACTTGGCGAACCCATCGGCAATCTGGGAGGCCCATGGTGGTTTATTAATATGTGGTTAAACGCCCATATGCACAAGCGTTTACAATGGGATTTCTTTGCTCAAGAATTCCCACGAGAGATTCCCGAAGAACACGTCCTTAGGGATGATGAATCGGCAACACCCCCCCCTCTCAACTTTGGTGAAGCAATTATCGTCCTTCCCGGAACAGAAGCCAATGAGGATCAAATCGGCAGATTCTTTCATACTTTCTACCATGGCCTCCCTCGTGATCACAGGGCTTGGGTGCCTTATATTGACGAGGATAACAAATTTCCCCTCCTCTTCAATTTTGCCGATGGTGATCTGAACCAAGATAATGATCTGATGATGGCCATCATCACCCCTAGAGCAATTCCAGTCAATACATTTGGCAGTGGGAAAGCCTCCCACATTACTTATGAATTTTACAATCCATCGGCAGTATCTCGCCAGCTGGCTTTTGGGCAATTGCCCATTAAATTGTGCTATGCCGATGTAATTAAACCCAGGGAAATCATCACCTCTGGAACTGAATGGAGCAGGATAGTAAGACTTGCTCCTGATGCCGATATTTCCAATGTCGATCTCTCCGCCTGGTCACCAGCTTCTTTCATAACAGAATCATATAAGCAATGGTGGCAGGAATGGAAAGAACAGCTATTTTCAACATCTGTTCATACATATCGGCACCAGATTGACCCTGATTATGCTATTCCTGATAATGCAGTAAGTTCCTTTCAACTTTTGCCCTTTCCCTTTTCTTTTATTATGTGTATCGGTAACTAACCCTCTTTGAAACAGGCTGACGATCCAGTTCCACCGATAAGCAAAAGCGGAAAACCCTTCAATCTCTATCCGGCCTCTCCGATTTCAGCAATCGGCTACAATGCCCCCACCCTGGAAGCCTTGACTTTCCAAAGAACTCGTACCAAAATTGGCACTTCTAGACCAAGATTGGGAACATCTAGGGCTTCTCCAAAGGCTGCTGCTTCAAGCCTGATCAAGGCTTTTAAGGTAATAATCTTGTTTACTATTTTCTCTGCCGATACACTTTATATTAACATACAACTACCAGGGTGTACAAGCTGCAGCTGGATCATCATCGGCAACTTTACCGAGCACCACAACTTCTACTCCTTCCTCAGAGGTATTCTTTCATTATTTTTATTTTTCCCATTAAACATCCAATCTTATACCTGTTTTTTTCAGCAACAAATGGATACATCGGTAAGCACACCGATCATACAAGCTCCTCAACCAACAGATGTTGATGCCCCCCAGCCAGTTGTTGTCGAAGCACAACAGAAACGTAAAGCTTTGACCGATGCTGAGACTCAACAGAAATGACAAAAACCTACACCGGCCCCTACATCTGCTCCAACACCCGTCGATCAGCCTTCTGAACAAACTGCTCCTTCTCAAGATACATCATCGGCAATTGTACCTCAAGGGCCGACTACCGATGTGGTCATTGAAGACATTCCATCGGCATCTTCTGCCGATCCTTCACAGGACCCTTTACAAGCCGCTCCTTCAAGTCAAGCTCAAGAGATAGCCTTGAAGCAGGTAAACCAATTAATTACCTGATTTATTATATCTTCAAAGTATTATAAACAAGATTTCTAATTCTCTTTATCCCATAGGAACAAGATTCTCCCGATAGCTTATTTTCTTTTGCTATCGATATTTCTGATGATGATGGAGAAGAGGCGAGCTCCTCCCTGGCGTTGGGAATAATATCATCAGACACATATGGCAAGCTGGAAACCCTCCTAAACCTGCTTCAGCAAGAAACTGCCCAATTGGTAATCGACTCGGATCCTGCGAAGTCTATCTTCAAGGCAATCCGCGGCCAAGTCCCCTCCAATGTTGAAGAAATCATCTTTCCAGCAGTCCATCTGGAAAGCAGACAGCTTCAATACCAAAGGGCCGTTCATCGTATTGCTGACAGAGCAGCCCAATCTCAACTTAAAGAAGAGATGCTACAGCTGAAGCAGACTGCCGACGAGAAGCATAAGAACATCAATAATTTGCAAGCCTCCAGTGCCGATATTAGACAGAAGATCTCAGATCTATCGGCAAAGAAAGCAGCCCTGCTAGCTGAACTGGAACAAGTTGAGACAGCTCTGACCCAGGCCAAACAAGAAGAAGACCAACTTCCCGATGCCATTAAAGCCCTTCAACAGGAACGGGATGCTCAAGCTCGCAAGGCCTTGGCATTGAAAAAGAAAATCAAACCTGTGGAAGGAAATGCCGATGAAGATGCCAAGGAACTAAAAGAAGCCGATGAAATTCGCCTGCGTGCGATATCAGCCATTCAGGCTTTGTTAAATTCGGCATGATTGATACTTTGTTTTAACTCCAGCCGATAGGATTGTTATCGGCAACTATACTCTTTATGCATCTATCCAAACACTAGGGTAATATTTCTTTAAATATTTTCCATTTAACGCTCTGGGAAATACCACTCCTTCGAGAGTTTCAAGAATATACGCATTACCAGGAACAGACTGACTTATCCGATATGGACCTTCCCAATTAGGGGACCATTTGCCAAACTTAGAATTTTTAGTCCCAATCGGTAAAATCAACTTCCAGACTAATTCACCATCGGCAAATTCCTTTACCTTCACTTTCTTATCATACCACCTGGCTACTCTCTTCTTGTTTTCCTCGATGTTAATCAAAGCTTTTAACCGATGACCTGCTACGTCCTCCAACTCATCTTTCATAAGGATATCATAATCATCGGCTGTCAGTTGATCCTGAAAACGCATCCGTCTAGATCCAATCTTAATCTCCCAAGGTAATACTGCATCGTGCCCATACACCAATTGATAAGGCGACACCTTGGTTGCACCATGACATGCCATCCGATATGACCACAAAGCTTCATTTAATATTGTATGCCACTTTTTAGGATATTCTCTGATCTTGCGTTTAATAAGTTTGATAATCCCCTTATTAGATGCTTCAGCTTGGCCATTTGCTTGGGCATAATATGGTGAAGAATTCAAAACTTTAATTCCCATACTCAAAGCAAACTCATCAAATTCACCTGATGTAAACATAGTGCCCTGATCGGTAGTGATAGTTTGAGGGATACCAAATCGGTAAACAATATGCTCCTTCACAAAATCAACCATGTTAGCCGATGTCACCTTTTTCAAAGGAATTGCTTCAACCCACTTTGTGAAATAATCGGTAGCAACCAGAATAAATTTATGCCCTTTACTCGATGGTGGATAAATTTGACCGATGAGATCAATAGCCCAACCCCTAAACGGCCATGGTTTAATTATAGGATTCATAGCCGATGCGGGTGCCCTTTGAATATTACCAAACTTTTGACATTCCTGGCATCCTTTAAAATATTTAAAACAATCTTCAAGAATAGCTGGCCAATAATATCCATTTCTTCTGATCATCCACTTCATCTTGAATGCTGACTGATGAGCCCCACATACTCCTTCATGAATTTCACTCATCAGGCTTTTTGATTCCTCTATGCTAACACACCTGAGTAAAACTCCATCTATGGTACGATAATATAATTCATCATCGAGGAGTACATACTTTGTCGCTTGGAATCTTACACGTCTCTCAACCTTTTTAGATGGATTCTTTAAATAATCAATGATTTCCTTTCTCCAGTCATCGGCATCAACCACCAATGTCAATGCTTCTTGAACAGGTTGATATCCTGAAGCATGCTGAGCCAATCGGTTAGCCTCTTCATTATGCATCCGGGAAACATGCTCCAGATGAAAACTCCTAAACCCTTTTAACAATTCCAAACATTTCTCATGATATGAAATCAGGATTTCACTTCGACATTCATAAATCCCAATCAATTGATTTATAACTAGCATAGAATCACCAAAGACTTCAACAGCATCAGCCTGTATTTCTTTAAGCAACTCCAACCCTTTTATCAATGCTTGGTATTCAGCTTGATTGTTTGTTGATGTGGCAACGATCGGCAATGAGAATTCATACTTCTTCCCTTGAGGAGAAATCAACACGATGCCGATGCCTGCCCCTTCATTACAAGTGGATCCATCAAAGAACAATGTCCATGGAGCAACTTCCAAAGAATCTACTGTATTGCAATGTTGAGTAACAAAATCGGCCATAACTTGTCCTTTAACTGCCTTAGCCGATTCAAAACGTAAGTCAAATTCTGATAACGCTAAAATCCATTTACCAATCCTACCATTTAATATCGGCATAGATAGCATATATTTGACTACATCATTTTTGCATACAACAGTACATTCAGCCGATAGTAAATAATGCCTTAACTTACTACAGGAGAAATATAGACATAAGCATAATTTCTCAATAGCCGAATACCTGGTTTCAACATCTATTAATCGTCTGCTCAAATAATAGATAACACGCTCTTTTCCTTCAAATTCTTGAATAAGAGCTGAACCGATAACAGTATCTTCAGTTGATAAATATAATCTGAAAGGTTTTCCATGCTGGGGTGGAACTAACACTGGAGGATTTGTTAAATAACTCTTAATCTGATCTAGAGCCAACTGCTGTTCAGACCCCCATTTAAACTCCTGATCGGCTTTCAATTTTAATAACGGACTGAAAGCCTTGATCTTACCTGACAGATTAGATATAAACCTTCTGATGAAATTAATCTTACCGATCAAAGATTGCAACTCAGTCTTATCGGCAAGAGCAACCACCTTGTTGATTGCCTCAATAGATTTTCTACTAATTTCAATGCCCCTCTGATGCACCATAAAACCCAAGAATTGGCCTGCCGATACACCAAATGCACATTTATTGGGATTCATCTTTAATCCATGTTTTCTTGTGCACTCCAATATTTTTCGCAGATCGGTTAGATGCTTTGTGATGTCTCCAGACTTAATCACTATATCATCAATGTAGATTTCCACCAATGTGCCGATATACTCATGGAAAATAAAGTTCATAGCTCTCTGGTAAGTAGCACCGGCATTTTTCAAACCAAACGTCATAACTATCCATTCAAATAATCCCACATGACCTGGACATCTAAAAGCAGTTTTGGAAATATCTTCTTCAGCCATGAATATTTGGTTATAACCCGCATTTCCATCCATGAAACTAATAATCTGATGCCCTGCTGCAGCATCAATCAATAAATCGGCAATCGGCATTGGATAACCATCCATCGGTGTGGCCTTATTAAGATTCCTGAAATCAATACAAATACGGAGTTTTCCATTTTTCTTATATACAGGAACCACATTAGAAATCCACTCTGCATACCGACACTGTCGAATAAACTTTGCCTCAATTAACTTGGTTATTTCGGCCTTAATATCGGGGAGTATATTAGGATTGCATCGGCGAGCCGGCTGCTGATGTGGCCGAAATCCAGATTTAATTGGCAACCGATGTTCAACTATAGATCGGTCTAATCCAGGCATTTCAGTATAATCCCAAGCAAAACAATCTTTATATTCCTTTAACAAATCAACTAATTGCTGTTTACACTTGGAATCTAATTTAGAGCTAATAAAAGTGGGCCTTGGCCTATCGCCTTCATCAATATCTACTTCTATTAAATCATCTGCCGATGTAAATCCTTGCCCTAATTTTCCATCATCGGCAAATCTATCCATTAAAACTCTTCTTCAGAACCGACTACTTGGATCGGTAGAATTTCATAATCAGCAACCTTGAGGAACTCTTTTTCCCAAGCTTCTCCCGATATGCACCTGGTTCGTTCATAAGTATCCGATTCTGCCGATGCAATAATATAAGAAGAATCTCCAGGAACAACTTCAATCTTATCTCCGATCCATTGTACCAAACATTGATGCATTGTAGAAGGAACACAACAATTAGCATGAATCCAATCCCTTCCCAGAAGTAAATTATATGCACCCTTGCCATTAATAACAAAGAAAGTTGTCGGCAAAGTTTTACTACCGATGGTCAACTCAACACATACTGCTCCTTTAGCTGGTGACACATTGCCTTCAAAATCCTTTAGCATCATATCGGTTTTAGTTAAGTCTTGATCTCCCTTACCAAGCTTCCGATACATCACATAAGGCATAATATTAATCGCAGCTCCTCCATCAATAAGTATCTTAGATACGGGCTGCCCATCAACTCTGCCTTTTACAAACAAAGCCTTGAGGTGTTGTCTTTCATCATCAGCCGGCTTCTCAAAAACAGCCATCATTGGATCTAACATTAATTGAGCTATCTGATCAGAGGAAACAGCCTCTTCTTCATTGTCAGACAAAGC
>CM039595.1:33545974-33571279 GCA_022457205.1 Saccharum spontaneum | reverse complement strand
TAGTGATGCTAAGAAGTGTGAAGACCGATAAAGAAGTCCAAATGCCAGGTGGTGTGACCACCCAACCTAACGCGAATGATGCTAAGAAGTGTGAACACCGACACTTCTTACAAGGTACCCACAATGTTCCACGAATTTCCTTTTGTGTGGACCAAGTGGTTCGCCTACTCGATGTTGAATTCTGATATTATGTAATGCCCCTCCAGTGGTTTTTTCAGGCCTTGAACATTTCTGCTCTTCGGCGTTGTGGTCATCGATCCAGAGGGCTATATATAAAAGAATAATAAATAAATATCTTGTGTACACAGAAGAGATGATAGATATTCAAATATATATACAATATTCACATATAATATATATTTACTATATATACCTAGCTAGTATTTTCTTGCAAAATATTTTCTTGCTCATTTTCAAGAGCAAGCAAGGTATTGACTCATGTCATCAACATCCTGCTCGTCAGCATTGGCAATAAATTGAGTGCCAGTGTTGATAATATTCATCATTTCTTCGTCCATGTTGTCTCCCGGGGCAGCCATATCTAACAAATTTAACAAATTTTAAGTCACATATATAAACAAGTCATATATATACAATAAGTCATATACAAATTTTATCTAAGTCATATATATAAGCAATTCGCCCTAGCGAATGACACAACTCGCCCTAGCGAACGACAATTCACCCTAGCGAATGAAGCAATTCGCCCTAGCAAACGAATTGTCGTTGTTCGCTAGGGCAAATTGCTTCGTTCGCTAGGGCGAATTGCGCGTTCGCTAGGACAAATTGCGTCATTCACTAGGGCAAATTGTCGTTCTCGCTAGGGCGAATTGCTTCGGTCGGTAGCAACGTCGACAAAGGGCGGCGTTGCTCCGCATATACAACACAACAGGGTGGCATTGCTCCGCATATACAACAACGGGGCGGCATTGCTCTGCATATATCACATACAAACACATACATAACAAGTCGGCGATGACAATCGATGTACGTACGGGTCGGCGGTGATGGGCAGCCGGAGGCGGTGATGACGAGGGCGGTCGGATGCGGTGCCGAGGGTGGCCACCTGCGGGGAGGGCCGCGCTGACGAGGCCGGGTGGTGAGGGCCGCGTTTAGGGTGGCACGAGCGTCGTGGCCTGCCGGGCGTCGGGGGCGATGCGAATCGGAGGAGTGGCGGCTGCGATGCGGAGGAGCGGTTAGGGTTCGGCAAAATCGATGAAGTGTGGCGTGAGGAGGAAGAAGAGGGGTCAGCGCAGTATATATCGGAGGGGGACCTTTAGTCCCGGGCGCCACCACTAGCCAGGACTAAAGGTCCTTTACTCTCGGTCCTTGTTAACGCCCGGGACTAAAGGTGTTTCGGCGGGCTGCGAAACTGCAGTTTCACTGCTCGCCAATTCATTTGGATTTTAATATATTTCCTTTTATACAAATGATAAAAGGCTTGTTAATTGCACAGAAAATTAAATAAATAGCATAAAAATGTTTTAAAAAATATAGATTCTATTTTGCTTTATTACACATAGGAAAATTATGTGACCTAAATTTTTAATTTTTTTATAAGTATTAAAACGCAATGTAGTGTTTAAATTGCTATTTCAATAATGCAAAAATATAGTGTTTAATTAAATTAAAAAAACACTTGTGTTTCGACAGAAAATTTGTTTTCACATCATTTCAACGTGACATAATCCCACCATCAAACATAAATTCACAATTATTACATAATATCTCTAATACACACTACTGAACATCAATATATATATAGGGTGCATTTTCTATACTCTCGGGAGTAGTTTCTCCCATCATTTAAAACCCACCTTAAGTATGTGTTCATACTAGTTTATCACTTTGAGTATGTTTATATACTCATACTAAGATACTCCAAATCTTTCTACGTGAAAAAATTTCAAAGGAACCCATACTTTTTAATATATTACGAAAATGCCACTTACTATACTATATAAAATAAGTATGACCATATACTCTATGTATGCATGCATCCTTGACATATATAATACCATAGATGGTCTAGTATGATCATATAATTCACGTATATACGCTTCGTTCGGTCATATACACCCTAAATCTTGACATATAAACAGGGGAGTAACTACTCTCTAGGAGTAGAAAATAATTTCCCTATATATATATATAAAGCGGGCACAATATTGAACTTCTTGACGTATGTCCCTTGGTTATGATCGCGCCATAACCATGGAGTGTCTTCATCATTTAGCTGGATGCTTGGGTCTTTGTTCACTGTAAAGGGTGGAATTCGGTCATCCTTTTCGTAATCTTCTGACATGTCTGACTTGTCTTCGATTCCGACAATATTTCTTTTCCCTGAAACAGCGCTTTGGTTCATCATCGATTGGGTGGTTGCCGTTTTTCCCTTTCTTTGGTTTTGTAGACATGTCCTTAACAGAGAACACCTGATTCACATCCTTGGCAAGGACGAACGGTTCGTCTTTGTACCCAATATTGTTGAGGTCCACTGTTGTCATTCCATACTGGTTGTTGACTGCTATGCCGCCTCCCGTCGGCTTTACCCATAGGCACTTGAACAAAGGTATCTTAAAAGTAGGTGCATAGTTTAGTTCTCATATCTCCTCTATGTGGCCATAGTATGTTTGCTTATTCCCACTAGGGTTGGTGGCATCTAGGCGGACACCACTATTTTGGTTGGTGCTTCTTTTTTCTTGTGCTACTGTGTAAAATGTATTCTCATTTATCTCGTACCCTTTGTATGTGAGGATATGCCACGATGGCTGCCTAGCCAACAAATACAGTTGCTCATCAATACTCTCATCACCCTGACATTCTTTTTGCAACCAGTCGTTGAAAGTTTTCATGTGCTGATGTGTAATCCATGCTTCAGACTTCCTTGGGAACTCGGATCGAAGGAGCTTCTTGTCTATCTCGATATACAGATCTACCAAGGAGTTCTGTAGAACTGTGTAGTGTGCTTTATTGAAATAATCATCATCCTTACCAATATATGTTTTCTTCCCTAGTGTCCTCTTTCCACTTAGTCTCCCCTCGTGTCACGATTCAGGAACAGCAATTGGGTTAATATCGGGAATAAAGTCAACACAAAACTCAATGACCTCCTCTATTCCGTAGCCCTTGGCGATGCTTCCTTCTGGCCGAGCACGGTTGTGAACATATTTCTTCAGGACTCCCATAAACCTCTCAAAGGGGAACATGTTGTGTAGGAACACAGGACCGAGAATAGTAATCTCCTTGACCAGATGAACTAGGAGGTGTGTCATGATACCAAAGAAGGAAGGAGGGAACACCAACTCAAAGCTGACAAGACATTGAACCACATCATTCTATAGTTTCACTAGATCTGTTGGATCGATTGCCTTCTGCGAAATTGCATTGAGGAATGCACATAGCTTCAGGGTGGCTAGACGTACATTTGGAGGTAGAATTCCTCTTAATGCAACTGGAAGCAATTGAGTCATGAGCACGTGGCAGTCATAGGACTTTAAGTTTTGGAATTTGTTCTCTGGCACATTTATTATACCCTTTATATTCGAGGAGAATCTAGATGGTACCTTGATGCTATTTAGGCATTCAAACATGCTTTCCTTCTTTTCTTTGCTAAGAGTGTAGCTGGCAGGACTCAAGTAATGGCATCCATCATCTGTCTTCTGTGGATGCAGGTTGTCTCATTCTTTCAAACACCGAAGGTCCTGTCATGCTTCAATTGTGTCATTAGGCTTTCCATACACATCCATGAAGCCTAGTAGGTTTACACAAAGATTCTTCGTTAGGTGCATCACGTCGATCATGTTGCGGACCTCTAGGACCTGCCAATAGGGTAGCTCCCATAATATGGACTTCTTCTTCCACATGGGTGCGTGACCGTTGGCGTCCTTCGAAACAGGTTGGCTGCCAGGTCCCTTTCCAAAGATAACTTTCACATCATTGACCATATTGAAGACATCCTCACCAGTTCGGTTGCAAGGCTTGGTCTGGTGGTCTGCCTTACCTTTAAAATGCTTGCCTTTCTTTCTTACGGGGTGATTTGCAGGAAGAAATCGGCGAAGGCCAAGGTACATGACCTTTCGACACTTTTCAAGAATATATCTTTAATGTCACCGAAATATTGCGTGCATGCATTATATCCCTTGTTTGATTATCCTGAAAAATTACTTAGAGCTGGCCAATCATTGATTGTTACAAACAACAATGCTCGCAGGTCAAAGTGCTCCTGCTTGTGCTCATCCCACACACATACACCTGTTTTGTTCCACAAAAGTAGAAGTTCTTCAACTAGTGGCCTCAGGTACACATCGATGTCGTTCCCAGGTTGCTTTGGGCCTTGGATGAGCACCGGCATCATAATAAACTTACGCTTCATGCATAACCAGGGAGGAAGGCTGTAGATGCATAGAGTAACAGGCCAAGTGTTGTGACTACTGCTCTGCTCCGCAAAAGGATTCAGACCATTCGTACTCAAAGCAAACCTTAAGTTTCTTGTATCACTTGCAAACTTGGGGAATTCTCTATTGATTGCTCTCCACTGGGACCCATCAGCAGAGTGTCTCAACATATTGTCTACCTTACGGTCTTCTTTGTGCCATCGCAACAACTTTGCATGGTCTCTATTTCTGAAAAGACGTTTCAAACGTGGTATTATAGGAGCATACCACATAACATTGGCGGAGATTTTCTTCTTGGGACATTCGCCCTCAACATCACCAAGGTCATCTCGCCTGATCTTATACCGTGACGCGTGACATACAGGGCATGCATCCAAATTCTCGTACTCCTTGTCACGGTAGAGGATGCAGTCATTAGGACATGCATGTATCTTCTGAATTTCTAATCCTAAAGGGCAGACTACCTGTTTTGCTTTGTACGTAGTGCTGGGCAATTTGTTATCCTTCAGAAGCATCTTCTTTTGGATTTTTAGTAACTCCATGAATCCCTTGTCAGATACACCATTCTTTGCCTTCTATTGCAGCAATTCCAGTGTGGTACACAACTTTTTTTGCCCCGCATCACAAGTTGGGTATAGCAATTTCTTGTGATCCTCTAGCATACGGTCGAACTTGTTGTTCTCCTTTTCACTTTCGCATTCCCTCATTGTAGTATCATTGAAGGCCTGACCAAGGTCATCAACGGGCTCCTCCTCTGCCCTACATCTTCTTCAGCTTCCCTCATTGCAGTATCATTGAAGGCACCATATTCAGCAAAAATGTCATCATCGCCCCATTGTTCTTCTTCACCTTCTTCCATTACAACCCTGGTTTCTCCATGCTTCGTCCAACAAATATAGTTTGGCATGAAACCCGACTTGAACAAGTGTGAATTAAGAGTCTTTGAGTTAGCATATTCCATCGTATTCTTACATATGGCACATGGGCAGCACATGAAACCATCACGTTTGTTTGCCTCGGCCGCACGTAACAAAGAATGCATGTCGTCCATTAACTCTTGGGAGCGGCGATCAGCATTGTACATCCAATGTCGACTCATCTGTATTACATGACATAAATACCATATTAAAACCTAGAACATAATTAGTTAATTTTATGCCACCACAAATGCTATAATTTTAAGAAAGCCTCGCTACAATGTAGACAATCCCAAGTACCACTAAAAACACTAAAGCTAAAATGCACTTCAGCAACACAAGAATTTCGTGACCAATCCCAACTAAAACAGACAGATCCCCCGTTTGTTCAACATCTTTGGGCTTCTCCGGCTAGATCACTGCCTCATTAGCCGCCGTATCTACCTGCTGTGCAAGATATTTTTGCACAAGTTCAACATACTCTTCCTCCTAGTAGAAGCCTGAACATCCAGTGCCATCCCACTGAAATTAAAACAAAAAATTAGAACTTTAATCACAATCATTATAAAAATAGGTATAAACTAACCATAGTCATCAAATGCGATAAAATAACTCACATTGCGATCTGGACACTTGTAGAAGATACGACCCTTGTTGGGACCCTCCTTCTTCACTCGGTACTCCATCACAATGTTCGTCTCATCATGACACTTGCCACATGCAATGAGTGGGAGGCCCGGCCTAAGTTGTTTTGGAAACCCATGAGAGGCCGAGGACCTGGAAGCAGTTGCCATCTACTCTCTATACTCATTTTTTAATACACTATAAATTTCTCATTTTATAAAAAAATAAAATTAAAAAACTCTAAAATTCTCTATATCTCTAAACAATGAAGTGCGCTATGCATGCTACAAATGAACGGTGAATACTAGTTTTTAATAGCTACTTTAACCTTCCTTCATCCAAATATGCAAGCTTTAAGTGATTTTGAGCTCAAATTTCTTACAAATAAAAAAAACCACAATAAAAAACCATATATATATATATTGTAGTGAATAAAATGAGATAAGCCAATGATGAAACATGAAAGTATGAAGAATCGATGGAGAAATCGATGGATGAATGAAGAATCGATGGAGGAACCAAGAACACTAGCTTAAAATTTGAACTGAAGCTCGGGCAACTCTCGGGGAGGAAGAAGCTGGCCGGGATATATATAGGGGGATCTTTAGTCTCGGTCGGTGGCTCCAACTAGGACTAAAGGTCCCTTTCTAGCCACGGGCCCAGCCAGCAGCCGGGACTATAGATTTACTCTCGGTTGGAGCCACCAACCGAGAGTAATGGTCGACCTTTAGTCCTGGTTGGTGGCTCCAACCAAGACTAAAGGTCCCCCGCCCTGTTGTGACGGGCAGGGGACCTTTAGTCCTGGTTGGAGCCACCAACCGGGACTAATGGTCTCTCTAGTCCCGGGCGCAAAAAGTTCTGGGACTAGAGCCTGTTTTGGCCGAGGGATCAAAGGTCTGTTCTCTACTAGTGTCGCCGCCAATCATGATCCTTCAGGTCGTTCCGTGATGTAGAACCACGCCAACGAACGTCTCAACACGATTCAGCACGTGAACGTGGTGACACGCTTTTGCACTATCTCAAGATCAGACGGCGCGGCGAGCCTGCTGTTGTAGGAGCATCTTTCCGGCAGCAGCCTGTACGCGCGGTTGGATGCACAGGGCCATTGTAAGGAACATGCGGTTGACGAAATATGGTCGGCAGTCTACCGATGGGTATGCGGTAGAAGATGAATCGGTGGAGGTGTGCGAGATACGAACTAGATGGTGACACAGGCGCAGAGACAGCAATTTAGACAGGTTCAGGCCGTCAACTCGACGTTACACCCTACGTCTTGTGTCTTTGGTAGATTATATTATGAGATGAGATGGAAATGAGAAGGGTCCCTACCCGCCTTATATAGCTTGGGGGTAGGGTTACAGGTTGGTTGAATCTAATCCTGATCGGTTACATGATAGGAATTACAAAGATTGTGGAATCTAGCATATCTGATCAAATCTTCCTTCGTCATCAAGGATGCTTCATGCAGTCTTGCGGCGTACGCCGACCTGTGCCGTGCCCCGCGTAGCTTGATCTTGTGGGCTGGGTCTCCCCTGGCGGCTCGGCCCATGTACAGCCCTGTGGGTATCGGAGGTTGTACCCCCACACTTGTGTATTTGCATCTGATTACAAAATACTTCTGTTTACTAATACAGATGAGCTTTGTGGACTTGACTGGCACACCAGATTCAAAATAATCAAGGGGACTTGTAAGGGTCTAAAATATATTCATGAGGAGCTGGAAGCACCTATTTACGGCTTGGATCTAAAACCTAACAATATATTGCTTGATAAGGACATGGTTCCAGAAATTTTCAGTAGTGGTGTCATGAGTATCATTATTGGGTCGTGGCCTAAATTGACAGTGATACTGACCATATCACTGCCGGTTTAAGACTCAGACCGACGCTGATAGTCATGAATATCACTGCCGATTTCATCTTAGAACCGGTAGTGATGTGCATATATCATTGCCAAGTCAGTCACCCGAAATGATATACTAGCCTCATCACTTCCGATTAGCCTCTACCGGCATAGATTTCGGTAGTGATGGGGCTTCCGACCTAGCAGGGATTATTAGATCTTGCGTAGTGTTCTCACAATGAATTTGTATGATACTGCTTTTCTAGTTTGTAAACCGGAAGCATTACAAAACATATTGAGAATATCCTTGGTAATCTGGAGCTCATACTCAACCGGCCTGATAAACAAAGCAACCAGCCTGGTGCATGCGTATTGGCGTTCCCCAATGGCGCAGGGCGCAGCGGACGTTTCATTTTTTTTGCGACGAAAGAAGAATTATATTATATGATAGCTGGGTACATCAACACATTACACGCACTCTGGATTACAAAAAAGTACTCACGCTGTGAATAGCATAACTCAAAACCTAACCTGTTAAATGCTTTGCAGTATGGATGACCGCACAGGCAAACACTCGGCAAATGGCCTGAGAACAAATGTCCAACGAACAGCGGCCAACATTCATGTAGGCGGAATTGAGGAACTTCTTCTTTCTGGTGTCTTCTTTCTTCTTCTTTCTGCCACCGAAGAGTGAGGAAGACTGATCTGAAAATTATTCTCCCTAGCCCTTCATCGTGGCCAGATCTAACCACAATAAAACGGAGAAGAGACCGGAGAAAATTATTCCATAGCGGCGACATCATCTCCGCCTTGATGCCGCCGTCCGAAAACAAAAGTCTCCATGTCGTCATGTCGATGAAGATGTTGACGTCGATGTTGTCGCCCTCATCTTCAATGGAGCCGCCATGGAGAAGACGATTCCACCCTTCCCCTTCACTTTCGACAGAGACGAGGAGAAGGAGAAGATAAAACTTCAATACCAAGTAATTTGGCATGGAGAGACACTAACCCTAATGACTCGATCTACTGGAAAAAACTTATTAAAAACAATAGATCCCCACTCCCTTCAGCCCCCGGCGAGATGCCGGAGGAGAAGGGAGGGGGGGCAGCGGTGGTGGACGGCGGGGGCGGTGGCGGCGACGGCGGCGCTAGGGCAGGAGTCCCTAGGGCGACGAAAGGAAAGAATAGTCCCCAAGGCGATCCGCAGCGGACGTTTCAATGCACATGCATGCACAGGTAGCGTAGCGTGACAAGTCGTTCAGACAATATGAGAATCTGGTGGTGCATATTTCTAAACCAGCGCTGGCTGATCTCAATTATGTAAATGTATATACCATACCATCCATTTTAAGATGGCATAGCGAGACAACCAAAGCATTATTTGCAGTTTATACAATTAGGCCAGTAAAGTGATTCAAGAATGGGGAAAATGAAAGACATAAATAGAAGGCATCTAATATCTAACACATCCTCGTTTGCCTCCCATTTTTTGTGGAATTTCCTCAGTAATCTTGACGATGGCGAAGAATATCAACCTGTATATCATTGTCATTCCACAAAGGATGGCAAGGTTTACCCATTTGGAGTACCCCATCTCCACCTGCAACTTATACTTGAGGACTTGAATGCCACTGATGGTGACATTAGACTCAATGAGCTGATCACTTGGGAACGACAGTCCCACGAACTCATTCTTGTAGAATCCTTGCACCGCATATTTGTGGATGGAGATGTAGTAGCAAGGATACTTCCATACTGGCTTTGGGAGGTAACTTGGAAGGCGGAAGAACCCACCATTGAGCATCATCACCCCTTGAACTCCAGCTCCAATGATGATTCCCATTAGGAAGTCCGGAACAATAGCAGCGATAATCATCATCATGCTCTCCACTAAAAGGCAACATATGCAGAGGACAATGACGAAATAGGTGAAGTGATCCACGCCTTTTGTTAGTCCAGTAAGGTAGTATAGAATAGCTCCCGGTAATACAGCAATGACAGACAGGTATGGAGTAGCTGAGAGGGCGTTTGAGATCACAAATTCTGACACGCCGTAGTGTCCACTTAGCCTCTCCTTTCTGAATACCTGACACAAGGGTGAAAATGGTGGTATTAAAAATGTGCGCAGACTTGAGGTATTAACAATAACCAATGTGCCAATAAAAACTAGAACCTACTTTTCACTGTAACTAATTGTTATATCAAGGGCAAATATATAGCATTTAATATTGGAAAGTGAGCATATTTGGATCCACCAACTAAACTTTAGCTGGCTAAATTTAGCTACTAGGGATCCAAATGGCCAGCTAAAAGACTAGCTAAACTCGGCTAAAGTTTAGCTGAAGGATCCAAACACCCCAACTAAAGTTTAGCTAGGAGAACTTTTAGCTGGCTAAAGTTTAATTTTTAAATTTTAGTTGGGTTGATCCGAACCGTGTGTGTAACTGTTACACTGTAGCTAGCTACAGAATAAATTATTTTATAGCTAGCCCACATATCCGCACCATCGCTGTGCGTCCAGCAGTCCACCCAACAGGATCCGACTAATCCCCTTGGCGCTTGCGTCTCTGGTCCCATCCAATTAAGCCAGCATTTATTCTGCTAATTAGTCGCTGGTTTCCTTTTGGCTGTTGAACCCGCATAAACCATATAGCACAGAAAAACTCGCAAAAAGGAAACATATCGGAGGTGCGGCGGCTGCGTCCTGTCGGTGACACCTTCCTCTTCGCGGCGGCAGCCTGACCTGTTGAAGCTGGATGGCGATGGCCACAATGACTCCAGGCAACCATGTCTGCAAGGAGGTGACGGCGCGCCTTTCTGCACGTGGATGGGCGACAGCGCAGTCCATCGAGCAGATGCCCCTATCGGCGATGCTGCTCCCGTCCGCGCCCACGGCGACCCTCGGCGGTGACGAGGTCCGCCCCGTGCGGGTAGCAACCCCGGCGGTTGTGCAGCCCGCTGTGGGCAGATGGTGCCCTTCGGCAGTGTCATCTTGCTCCCGACACCAATTTGCCGCGGGGATCCGTGAGGCAAGGCTCGGCGGCGGTGCGGTCTGGTCTATGCGGATGGCGCACCTGGGCGGCGGCGCCCCAGTCCATGCGTATGTCAATGATTTTTTGAGTAAAAATATATGATTCGTCCACTTGCTAGAATTTCTTATAATTTTGAGTAAAAATATCTTCCAACTAAGAGGGTATTTGGGATCGCTCCGCTCCACGTTTTTCAGATCCACTCTATGTTTTTTAGCCAAACGGTTTCAGCTCCACACACTCGGTTCAACGAAAAGGGGTGTAAAGAGGTACTTCACAAACTCCAGTTTTTTACAGAGCTGCTCCATGGTGGAGTTTGTGAAGCAGTCCCAAATACCCCCTACCTTTGTCATGTTTTTTGCGAGACTTGAGTCACTTCACGATAATTTTGAATAAAATTGTCTTGAGCAAGAAAACCACTTTTCACTTTTGGGTGGGTGAAGAATCAACCTTAACGTCCTCTACGAAAGACGGAAATCCTCCAATGGCCATGAAAGTTAAAAATGCAGTTGTATACATTATTACTTCACATCGACTCTGCAAAATCCAAGACATGATCACTTTTATTTACAGATAGATATAGTAAAATGTCTCTTACTATATATATAGCCCTACCCACCTCAATATCATGCATGCCAATCAGTTTACCTGGATAGAACTGTAGCTGTAGCTATAGCCAACTTGGTAGAAGATAGTGCCAAGACATGCGCCAATGCCGATATAGATGGCCAAACGCATCCAGTAATATCCTATGTCCCTGTGCATATTCAAGAACGATCTCCTTGTGAGCACAAGGAGCTTTGTGGTGAAACTTACTTGTTCTTTCCTCCTAAATGAAGCGCCCTCCTACATACAATAATATATATATATATATATAATATAGGACGTATTAGAGAGCAATATAGAGAGGAGTACTAATTTCCAATGCTAATCAAAACATATCCTTAGATCGTTGAATTACATTCCTTGTATATTGCTCTTCGATCGTTGCAGTATGTATTTTTTTTATTGATATTGGATAATACGGTGACCTTACAGGTATTCAACTTACCATGTTTTTCATTTCAACAATTTGATCTGTTGTTTTTTCAAAATAACTGGAGGATCTGTATGCAGTCGCAAGAATGTCTATCGCTTCAGCTGCTGTTTTCCTGTTAGCTTCAGAACTCTCCACAGTTTCCTGTATATATATATATATATATATATATATATATATATATATATATATATATATATATATATATATATATATATATATATATTAATTAGATAAATGAAAAGTGAAGTTGCACTGCATTTGTGACAATTCATAGGAGTGAGTATATATACCTCATCAAAGTCTTTATTGATTGTTCTTAGGAAGTGATCTGACGGGCTTCTCAGGTGTGGACATGGAAAGCCGTTCAGAGTGAAGAACTGCATGCATGGAACGAGCACAAGTCAGTCAGCAATCAGCATCTGACAATTTGCTATTCAAATTGCCTAAGACGAAGCAGGGTCACCTCGGTGGCATCAGAGATGGTCCCAAAGAAAATCGTCTTCCCGGCGGCGAGCAGGCAGAGGCCGTGGAAGAGCTCGAAGATGTCGCCGCTGGGCTGGTGCACGGCGGCGACGACCGTCATGCCGTCGCGGGCGGCGACGCGGGCGATGTGGCTCATGACGTGGTAGGAGGCGGCGCTGTCGAGGCCGCTGGTGGGCTCGTCGAGGAAGAGCAGGTGCGGCCGCGTGAGCATCTCGATGCAGATGCTGAGCCGCTTCCGCTGCCCGCCGCTGATGCCCTTGGTGATCCGGCCACCGATGCGCGTGTCCATGGCGTCGGCGAGCCCCATCTCCCGGATCACCCGCTCCGCATGCGCCCGCTTCTCCGGCGCCGGCGTCGTGTCGGGCAGCTGCAGCTGCGCCGAGTAGTACACGGCCTCCCGCACGGACAGCGTCGACATCAGCACGTTGTCTTGGGTCACGTATGCCTTTGTTGTAGAGGAGTATTATTATTCATTCATTCATTCAAAAAGTTAGTAACCTGTAAGTAAAAGTCAGGATTTATATACTAGTCCATTAACCTGTGCTCTCGTACGGGTCAAAATTTTAGAACACGAAAGCATTAGTTAATGTTTAATATACCTCTAACTAATAAATATACTAAAATTAGTAAATTGCATGTTTTTTCACTTTGTTAATTTTCTAACACAATAGATACTATGATGTCTTTATCCAATTCTAATAAACGTATCGATTACTAAACATTACCCTTAATTATAGTGGCTCTTTTTGTATCTTCTGATGTCATGAATCTAAAATAAATTACTAATGTTAAATTACACGTTTTTTTTCACTTTATTCATATTCCAATACAATAGACTCGACAGATACGATGTTGTATCAATCTAGTTATGATTAATGTATCATTTACTAATCTATATGTTTTTCCATTCATATTCATAGGTTTTTTTCTCTTTGCATGGCACCTTAGTGTAAGTTGAATATGCATTTAGTTGAAACGAAAAGCTTAAACTATGGTGGCTCTTATTGCAACCCATATCTTTTGATGCCATAAGTCTTAAATTTATTTTATAAATTTAATTAATTACTACAGATTTTTTTATTCTCAAACTAAGTTAAAGTTCTTATTGTATCTTTATTAACTCTCCTTTTTGTATTTTTTAAAATGAGGATTTTAGGTCATAAATTGCATTGTTAAGTATTACCATGACATAATCAGTCATTTAAACGTGCACCACATCATTAAAAATCAATGATAGAGCTTGAAGTGAGATCTAGAACAGTGCTAACCTAGAGAGAATATTAATATTTAAGTCATATAATGACTGTTTACTCTAAAGTAATCCCAAAGGTCAGGAAATTATGACTCATATGATCCGCACTACCCTACTTCTTAAGATGAGTTTAGATTTATTTATCAAGAAATTACATGTGCAGTAATAGTTATATGACCAATTTAAATAAAATTTTGGTTAAAATGTACACCTTCCATTCCAAGTTATAAGTTGTTCATAATTTTTTATGTAAGCTTTTGCCATACATTCATATATACACTCTATCTAAAACATAGTGATGTATCTAGAAAAGTAGGAACAACTTATAATTTGGAATGCAAGGAGTAACATATCTAAAGTAAAAATTTGTATGAATTATATGTCATTGTTACTAATATAGTTTTAAATAATGTGATAGAATCATTAGTATGTGTTGTTAAGAAAATATTTTTCATGGTTGCTAAAATTGAACATATATATTCATTGCTAAGCATGCATGTGTAATTGATTTGTATGATGGCATAATATATATTTTTACTTCAATAAAATTCTAACATATTAATATCAATAGAATTGGGTAACATAGAAACATATACATGTTTTATGGTAATTTAAATATTTGTTGTAATAGAAGATGATAACTTAGATGCAAATCTTTTAGTCTTTTAATTAATTAAAAATGGTCATTTAGGTGTAGATTTAAGTGGTTATGATAGATTATCTATCGTAACAGCCGGTGGTAATTAGAATTATCTAGGTTCACTTCATATCATGTTTTTAGTGGTGGGTAATTTAAATATAGATTTATCAGATTCTTTAACTATTTTACACAATCACATTGGTCTGTCATTATTGAATCCTAATGGCTATTACTATGAATGGTATTAGAGTCTACCAGTTTGATGACCTCATTTTTTTTGTTTTCTGTGAGAAGAATTTTATGGTATGTATTTAGTTGAAACCTAAATTAAGTTATATAAGTTCTTGATGCATCTCTTTCTAAAACATCATAAATCAATACGTTAGCTTTCAAATTTTAATCTAGTTGTTGCAATTTTTTAACCACATGTTCAGTTAATCCTCTAATGCTTATTGTATATTTTGTTCAAAAAATTCTTTTAGTTTATTTAAGAAAATATTTTAGATCATAGGCTACCTTCTTAGTTATTACAATGGTCTATATAGTTATTTTAGCTTGCATTGTGGCACTCAAGATGTTGAATTTGTTATATCAAGGTTTTATATTAGTTCTAGTATTTTTTTTTATAAATATAGAGCCAAATGGAATTACAGATATTGATTTGATAAAATGTTTAAGTCAAGATGTATAAACTTATTTAAAATAACAACCTACGAATTTTATTGTCATGGCATATTATTATATTTAAAATAAACTATCAGTATAATTGTTATGTAGTTTTGTTAAGGGACTATTTTCTACATTTGATAAGCTATTAAAATACTCCCTCCGTCCATAAGTCTTCGTCATATTAGCCTTCGGTGTAATGACCAAGGAGTAGCAAACAACACCGATTTGTATTTAAGGTAAGGAGCAGCCAAAAAGTCGCAGCCAATGAGCAGCCAAGAAGCAATAAATACAGACAAGGAGCACGAAATGCGCAGCATGTACGAGAAACCAAACCCGTGGTCCCGATTTAATATGATGGAGACTCTTGAATTTTTTTTTGCTTAGATGATAGAGTCTTATGGACAGAGGGAGTAGATATTTATCCTAAACATAATATGTTTACCAGCTCTACATGACAGAACATAGCGAGCGTTGAAGGGTCTAATTTAGAAATATATATAACATACTTCCTAATATATTGTATTGGTATTTGCATATAGATTATAAAGGTTAAGGTTGATAACTTTGATACAAACTAAAAAGGTATAATTTTATAAGGCAATTTTATATTATATTTTATAATGACGTCAGGTCAACAATGCCAGTATATAGAAAGCTGAAAGAATAATTCCTACAAATCAATATTAGTTTTTAATCACTTGTGAACGTACATGATATTTTTTCGTGTACGTTTTTTCTTGAAGAAAATTTTTTTTGTACATTGAACTTGTGTAAACGTATCTAACCGATCAAGCATTAGTTTTTTAATTAACTTGTGAACGTGAGTACAGGATATTTTTTGCCGTACGTTTTTTTTTCTTGAAGAAATTTTTTGCGTGCGTTGAAGTTTTGTAAACGTGAGTACAAAAGATATTTCCCGTACCTTTTTTCTCCGGATCTTTTTCCCGTGAGTCGAAGTTGTTATCTTTACCGTGGAGTACATGAGATTTTATATATAATAAATTGCTGAAGTGGATAACTTTTTTAAAAACCAAAATAGATCTAATGGTTAACGATAGTTGGAGTCTTTCGATTAATGGACATATGCTTCTGATTAACGTGAGAATTTCTAGTATTTAACATTTTTTCCTAGCGCTTCTGGTGATGATTAACGTGGAGGCTTCATTGGGGCCTCTAATTAGTAATATTAAGATGTGGCAATACTATTCTACACCCTAGACCCTAGGTGTATAATAATATTCTACACCAATAGCCAAGAGTACTACTGAACCGTGTTTAGTATCAGTTAATACTACACGCAGTACCCAGTAATACTGAATAATATTGAAACGCGACTACTAAACAGTACTGAATTTTGTTCGGTATAACAACTTGGTATAGAATAGTATTCTACACCTAGGGTGTAGAATAGTACTTGTATAAATATATATAATTTTTTAAGCATCCTGTATATATATAACTGATCGAGTAGTATGTGTTCATTAAGTGATTGATTGAAAATGCATGGCGTAAATCACATCAACAAGGGACCAGAAACCGTCAATGTTACATGAAAAAAAAGATATGCAATCAGTGTTTATAATTTTCTTTTTTTAGAAAAAAATAAATTTTTGTTTCAGCTTCTACAAGAGTGTTTATATATTATAAGAAATGGATGATTTTTATCTTACCGAGGTTCCATAGGCAAGCTTCTCCTGCCGGCCATTGATCAAAATCAGACCTGTTTTATTCATGCCTGGTCCTAACCTTCCTGCAGTAAAATGGTAATAATGTCTAGGGTTACACACAGACACGGTAAGGAAAATCCAAGTGTGCGGTGGCTTCCATTTTCTTTGACTATATATGGTGCAATGCAAAGTTGGTGGTGAATGCGATGCGGTAGGGTAAAGGCTGATCGCAACCAATCAGTATCAAGCCGCCCGAATATTCCGGTCCACCGTCCACATATGTATACTACATGGAAAATTAGTGATTTTGTTGATTGGGCTCCAGCTAACATGACACATATTTGGGCTGCTATCGAGCATGAAACTATGATTTTCGTATGCTCCACTTCAGATAACGACTTTCCATAATTAGCACAAGGATATCTAAACAACCACAAATAAACATTCAGGTGTACTTTTATTAGACCGCAATCAGTTGGTACTATATCACAGTTGTTACCCTACAGTGTTTATACACATACAAAGTGAGGAAATGGAGAGCCCTGGGGAGAGAGAGCCCCCAACCCTTCCCCCGCCGGCGTCCACCTCGAGCCTGGTAGACACCCCCCCCCCCATTCTGGATGGAGCTGCACCTCCCCCGCTTGCGCCTACCCCACACAGCTCTCAGCTGAGGAACTAGAAGAAGAACTACTGGATTTGGGAGATCCTGTAGAACCCGTCCTCATTGAAGACTAACCCCACCGCACCATTGATGAGGAAGTGGGAGATAAGGCTACGCCTACGGCCATTCAAAGCTCCTCTGCCAAGCTCTACGGCACCCTCGGACTCCGCGTCGCTAGCAGGATACGCCGGATCTGCCGATGCCATGCCAGCATCATCCCTGATCCGGTCGCCTCCACCCGCCGTGACTCGCAAGATGCGTGCATGGCCTAGATCTGCTACACCCGCCAAGCTAAAATCAATTTTTGTGGTTCCTGACCACACGCCTATGCCACCAGGCTGTCATCACAAGCAGCTCTGGAGACGTCTACATCTAACGCGCGCTACCCCCCACACCCCCCACCCCGGCCACATCGGGCTCCCCAGTGTTAAGATATCATCTATGGTGTTGTATAGGAGTCCCTTGCTTGTACATCAAGTAGATGAGGGAGATCATGTTGTAATCCTAGCTGATGTTGTAACCATAACTAACTCTTGTACATGCCTTATCGGGGGTTGTTCCCGATCTATATAAACACGGACGTGAGACCCCAAGGGGTATCTCATTGCGCCATCTTTACATAGTATTCAGAGCATGTATCCTTACGGAACGCATCCATGGCCGCTTCCTCGTTTGCCGCTCTGTTTGCATCATCGCAATACTTCTTCCTTCCCATCACCAACAAGCTCACCAGGAGCAATCACACAATGTGGCGCCTTCAGGTCCTATCTGCAATTCCGTGGTGCTCAGCTTGCTGACTACCTCAATCCTGCTGCCACGCCACCGGAACAGTTCGTCGTTGCAAAGAAGGAAGATGGCACCATCGATGACAAGAAGTAGCTGGAGATCAACCCCGACTACGAGAAGTGGATCGCCAAGGACCAAACGGTCCTGAATTACTTGCTCTCTTCGCTCTCGAAAGAGATCTTCTCGCAAGTAACTTCCTCGGCGGATGCTGCGGCCAATGCTTGGGCCGCCATTGAGGCTCTCTTTGCCTCGCAATCTAGGGCACGGGTTATCGCTACCCGGATGGCTCTAGCTACGGCGTCCAAGGGGACGTCATCTATCTCGGAGTACATCACCAAGATGAAGACCCTTGCAGATGAGATGGCATCTGCAGGGAAGAAGCTGGGAGATGATGAGCTTGTCTCATACATCTTGACTAGCCTGGATCTCAACTACGACCCGGTGGTCTCTGCCATCGCCGCTCGGGTCGAACCAATCTCAGTTGCGGAGGTGTTTACCCAACTGACTAGCCATGAACAGCGCCTCGAGCTCCGTGGGGGCAATCAGATGTCCTCTGCGAATATGGCCACAAAAGGTGGCCGTGGAGACAGCAATGGCGGCAATAGTGGCCGCAATGGAGGCTGTCGCGGTGGCTTTGGACGCGGATATCAGAAGGGTGGTCGCGGTGGTGGTGGTGGCCACGGTAGCGGCTTTCTTCAAGGCGTGTTTTGCCAACTATGTGGCAAAGAAGGGCACACAGTGGTCAAGTGCTTCAAGGGTTTGACACCTCTTTCACCAGCCCTCCACAAAAGAGTGCTTCCACCGCGATGACCTTGTCATATGGAGTTGACACCAACTGGTACGTTGACTCGGGCGCTGCCGATCTTGTCACCAGCAAGCTAGAGAAGCTCACCATCCGCGACAAGTATGGAGGACATGACCAGGTGCATTCAGCATCTGGAACAGGTATGGAGATAGATCACATTGGTTCAAGTATCTTGTATACCCCATCTAGCAAAATTCATTTGAATAGAATCCTCCATGTTCCCAAAGCCACAAAAAATCTTTTATCTGTTCATCGCCTTGCATGTGATAATAATGCTTTTCTGGAATTTCATCCAAATCACTTTTCCATCAAGGAACAGGCCACGAGGAAGACACTTCTTCGAGGCAGATGTGAAGGAGGCCTCTATCCCTTGAAGTCGAGTTCATGCAAGTCGAGTCCAAATAAACAAGTCTTCAGTACTGTCGTCAAGCCGTCCGTGTCTTTATGGCATCATCGTTTAGGTCAACCATCAACTAATATAGTAAAGCAAGTGCTTAGTCGTCACAATCTTCCTTTTGTTAGTGAGTCTAATAAAACAATAGTTTGTGATGCTTGTCAACAAGGAAAGAGCCATTAGCTACCCTACTCTAGATCAACTAGCACATCAGCTGGTCCCTTAAATCTTGTTCATTCTGATGTATGGGGCCCTGCTCCTTCCTCTGTTGGTCGCAAAAACTTATTATGTGAGTTTTATCGATGATTATAGCAAGTTCACTTGGATTTATTTTTTGCGGCATAAATTTGAAGTCTTCCAATGTTTTCGTGACTTTCAACAGTTGGTAGAGAGACAATTTGATTCTAAAATCCTTGCTATGCAAACTGATTGGGGTGGTGAATATCAATCATTGAACTCTTTCTTTAAACGCATAGGCATATCACACCATGTACCATGCCCTCATTCTCATAAACAAAACGGTGCAGCCGAGAGAAAGCACCGTCACATAGTCGAAGTTGGGTTGTCATTGCTAGCAATGCTTCTATGCCACTTAAATTCTGGGATGAAGCCTTTGCTCTTGCTGTTTTGCTTATCAATAGGCTCCCTTCAAAGGTCATTGATAACCAAACACCATATGAGCGCCTCCTTAAAACACCACCTGATTACTCTTTTTTGAGATCTTTTGGCTGTGCTTGCTGGCCTAATTTGAGACCATATAACTCAAGAAAACTTCAGTTTCAATCCAAGCAATGTGTGTTCCTAGGCTATAGTGATATGCACAAAGGGTTTAAGTGTCTTGAGCCATTGGTAGGACGTGTCTACATATCTCGTGATGTCATCTTTGACGAACATGTTTTTCCCTTCTCATGTCTGCATCCTAACGCAGGCACTCGTCTTCGAGCAGAGCTTTCAGTCCTACCCGATGCATTGTTAAATCTAACAATCATTGTGATTTTATTTCTCCATCTACTAACCCAGAACCGAGCTCTGGTGGTCTTGTGCATGAAACAGGAATTCATGGAAGCTTATGCGGTGATTCACGGTGCCAAAATAATCAAGATCATGGCAGTTCCCCGGCTAGCGACACTCTTGGTGCTGGACACGAGGCTGATCTACCTCCTGCCAGTGAGACAGCGCCCGAATCCCCCTCGGGATCGCTGTTGGATATGGCGGACAGTTCCCTGTCGTCAGGAGCTGCCCCCACAGGATCTTCTACACCCGGTTCGCCCGTGCCGTCGACTGCTTCGCCTCGGATTCAGCCGCAGACAGATCCAAACGTGGGGGGATCGAGTCCTGTGGCCCCTGGATCATCTGCGGCCACTTCATCCGCCGCTGCTCCTGTGTCTGCTCCAGCACAGCATCCACGCCTGGTTACTCATCTTCAACATGGGATCAGTAAGCCCAAAATGTTTACTGATGGCACGGTGCGATGGGGTATGTATGCGACTTCAGATGCAGGTGAACCTGTCTCAATTGATGAAGCTTTGCGATATAAGAGATGGGTTGCAGCAATGGATAGTGAGCATCAAGCACTAGTGAAAAATAAAACATGGCATCTGGTACCTCTTCCCAAAGGCAAGAATATCATCGATTGCAAATGGGTTTACAAAATTAAGAGGAAGGCAGATGGTTTAGTGGAGAGATACAAAGCTCGGCTTGTTGCCAAAGGTTTCAAGCAAAGGTATGGCATTGATTATGAAGATACATTCAGTCCAGTAGTGAAGGCAACAACCATTAGACTTGTGCTCTCTATTGCTATTTCGAGGGGTTGGTCATTGAGGTAGCTGGATGTACAAAATGCATTCTTGCATGGGGTTTTGGAAGAAGAAGTTTACATGCGACAGCCGCCGGGATACATTGATGAGTCAAGACCAACACATGTATGCAAGTTGGACAAGGCCTTATATGGTCTTAAACAAGCACCTCGGGCTTGGCATGAAAGATTGTGTGGTAAACTTGAAGCACTTGGGTTTAAGTCATCAAAGGCCAATGCATCTCTTTTTTACTATAATGCAGGGCAATATGCTATGTTTGTTTTGGTCTATGTGGATGATATTATCGTGGCAAGTTCATCTCAAGATGCCACGAATGCCTTGTTAAAAGATCTAGAGAGAGATTTTGCACTCAAAGATCTTGGTGATTTGCATTACTTTCTTGGCATGGAAGTGAAGAAAAGTTCAGATGGCCTCATTGTCTCCCAAAAGAAATATGCAGAAGACATTCTCAAGAGAACCAATATGAGTAATTCTAAACCAACTAGCATGCCTCTGTCAAGTATTGAGCAATTGAATGCTACTGATGGTGATCGGCTTGGGCCTGAAGATTCTACAAGATATCGAAGTGTGGTGGGAGCTATGCAATATCTCACACTAACTTGACTAGATATCTCCTTCACAGTTAATAAGGTATGTCAATACCTTCATGCGTCGACATCCATACATTGGGGGGCAGTAAAGAGAATCCTTCGGTATATTCGTGGGACATCTGGACTTGGTCTACGTGTTCGAAGATCAAATTCTATGCTAGTGAGTGCGTTCTCCAATGCTAATTGGGATGGAAGTATTGATGATCGACGGTCTACAGGTGGCTTTGTAGTGTTTCTTGGGCCCAGCCTGATTTCATGGTGCGCAAGAAAGCAAGCCACGGTGTCTCGCTCCAGCATGGAGGCAGAATACAAGGTGCTGGCAAATGCAATGGTAGAAATGATGTGGATACAAAAATTGTTGACTGAATTAAAGATGCAACATCCTCCTACAGCAAAACTCTGGTGTGACAATCTTGGAGCCACATATTTAACAGCCAATCATGTGTTTCATGCAAGAACGAAGCACATCAAAATAGATTATCACTTTGTAAGAGAAAGGGTGGCTCAAAGGTTGTTAGAGGTAAGGCATATAGGTATCAATGATCAACTTGCTGATGGGTTTACCAAGCCATTTCCGTTAGCAAAATTGTTAAAGTTTAGAGGCAATCTCAATCTAGTGGCCGGTTGAGATTGAGGGGGTTGTTAAGATATCATCTATGGTATTGTATAGGAGTCCCTTGCTTGTACGTCAAGTAGATGAGGGAGATCATGTTGTAATCCTAGCTGATGTTGTAATAATAACTGACTCTTGTACATGCCTTATCGGGGGCTGTTCCCGATCTATATAAACACGGTCATGAGACCCCAAGGGGTATCTCATTGCGCCATCTTTACACCCAGCAGCAGTGGCGCCAAGTTCCAAGCCATCGGCTGCCCCAATCTGGAAGCGGATTTGCCCCATCTCTGCTAGATGTTGGGAGCTCCACATGCCATCCCGAGTAAATGAGGAGCAGGTGGACAGTCTTTCACCGGAATAGCAAAAAGCCAGGCAGAAGCACTAGTGGAGGAAGTCTGCTCCTCTACCGCAAGACAAAGCTACCACCAAGACAACCAAAGATGTCGAGGATGATCTCTTCAACGACGACCAAGATGGGTTCCTACATGCACCGCGAGGCCCCTATAAATTGGCTCACCGGCCACTGCTTCCGATGCCTCGCCACAGATCACCGCATTGCCTAGTGTCATGACCCAATTGGCTGCCTCAAGTGCAGGGCTCTGGGGCACATCTCCCACTCTTGCACGTCTCACAGCCACCTTCCAATATCTGCCGAACTCTGCTTCCATCTTGTCTTCTCACCGGAGAACATCCATAGTCATATTGCCTTTCCCCTACTCCCCCAAAACACGCATCCACCAGCAAAACAAAGCCTGTTCCCCTAGCCAAGCACTCATCAACCCCTGCAACTGTGTTGAGATGGAGCACATCTTGGGGTATGCTCCAAATCGCCCCATGCGCAGCGACAACGTCATCATGGCCTCCGATGCCTGACCTGAGAGGCGAACCGCCTAAAGCACCAGGCAGTCACCATTGCCTCACCACCGGAGGGCTATCGCCCCAGCACCCCAGAGGTTGTTTATGCCATGTGCTAGTAGCTGCATGTGCCACGACACAACATTCATGTCTCCCGCCTGCAGCTAGGACATTTCCTTGCTGATTTCAAGATGTCGCCGGAGCATGACCATGCTCTCCGCAAGAGCTTCATAGAGATTGGTGGGTCGGTCCTTCCACTATGGCCATGGCGCTCTGCTAGTGGCACCATTAAGTGCACATGGCGGTACCATGTTAGGGTCATCATGGAAGATGTCCCCTTGGAGGCTTCGAATGAAGACAGCCTGAAGTCCATCCTGGGAGATGTTTGCATTCTAGACACACTGGACAGCCGAATGACGGATAATGAGCATGAGTCCTCGGAGTTCCTCTCCTATTGGGTGTGGATGGAGGACCTCCCAGGGCTTGTGGGGTACTCTATCTTCGCAGCAGGTGTGGGTCAGGTAGTGGACATCAACGGCCTGCCATCGCCAACATGCCTTCCACCGACACCAAGGTTCTGGGATTCATTTCTTAAAAAATTTCGGAGCCCACCGAATTGGACGAATTTCAAAAAATTTAGAAAATTCAAACCGGTATCCATTCAAAATTTGAATAAAATTTGAGCAAATTTGAACAAAATTTCTTCAAACTATCAGGAATGCTAGCTCGCTTGCAGAGGGTGCACACAACACCGGTAGGGAATGCGCAGGTGGCAGGAACGGCAGCAACGTTGTGGTGGTGGGCAGAAGGCGGTGAAGATGGCAGCAACGACGCATGAGATGAGGTTATGGCGCGACGGCAAGCATCGAGGAAAGGCCATGGCACACGGGGTGGCGTCGAGGAGTGTACCTGCGTGAGCTCAGACGTAGGGAAGCAGCCATGGCTCCCGCGTGGCAGCAGTAGCGCTGGCGCAAGCGGCGCGGAGCGGAGAAGAGGCTGCTGGTGGCGGCTCGCAAGAAACCTACGGACCGTGAGTAAGTATTTTAGCATCAAACTGATGGAGCTTCATCCGTGGGCTATTGTTGGGCCATAAAACAGGTTGCAAATTTGAATGGGGCCAAATTATTTTGACCAGTTTAGTTTTGTCTCGGGACCAGGCCGAATTGAATGAAATTCGGTGAAATTCGGCCCTTTCGGACTGAATCTAGAACCATGGCCGACACCACCCAAGGTTAAGATCGTCGAGAAGGAATTCCTATGCATTTCGTAGGGTACGAAGATTCAAGCCCAAAGACCCTAGGGGGACAACCTCCGGAACTTCCTCATAGACTAGCAGCTCTGTCCTGACCATCGGGCCTTTCGACTGGACACCAGGCATTTTGGATGGGTACCCAGCCGCAGCAAACAGGCTGAGGCCCCAGAACTATTGTGCATTACCTGCTCCGCTAGCACGCTGTGACCACAAACGTGACGACGACAACATCGTTCTGTGGCCTCACAATGCAGGACTGAAGAACTCCAGAGTCCTACATCTTTTCTAGGGATGTTTGTCGGACAATGCTGTGCATGTGCACACCTGCCCGCCCCCATCTTATCGGCAGGCAGGGGCAAGGGGGAAGGAGCCAATGGACTGTTGGGCAGAGGGACTAAGAGCGCTAGGATGTGGGCTTTCCTGGTCTCGCTCGCCTTCTCGATCTGCGCGGGAGAGGGATTACCTTTACCGTGCTAGGAACGCTGCCGCTCCGGCTCCCCATCCCCCTACAATGCATGGGCTGTCATGCCTCTGCCGGTGAGCCTAGACCCACTGCTCCATGTCTGCAGGGAGTCGAAGGAGGACCCAATGATCCACGAGTCCCTCTCCCACTAGAGGGCTGCTCAGCCTTCCTACTTGATGGGACAATGACGGGGAGGCATACGGCTCACCTACCTATGAGCCTGTGTCTGTGCTATGGACTGCAGGTCATGCTCCACAAGCCCAACACTCAAGGGATGAACACGATGTGCGCTTTGGGCCTGAACGGCAGCTTTCTGGGCCAGGAGCTTTGCCCTCCACCTAGAAGGGCCTCTTCTAGGGGCCTGAACCACAGACGTACCCAAACCCCACAAGCCCAACACTCAAGGGATGAACAGGAGGTGCGCTTTGGGATTGAAGGGAAGCTTCTGGGCCAGGAGCTTGGTCCTCCCAATTAGGTTATTTTGTGGTAAAGGAACTGAAAGTAGGATGG
>CM039595.1:33519345-33545874 GCA_022457205.1 Saccharum spontaneum | reverse complement strand
TTGAGTGGAGTGTACGTGATCTTGATTTTAAAAGTATGACAAGCCTCTAAGGGTCAACAGAGCTCGACAATGCTCAATGCAAGTACAAGTAGTAAAAAGTATGAATGGAATTTTCTATCCTATGTATGGCTGTGGTAGAAATTTTAAGCTTTGTCATACAAGTACTCATCATGGTATTTTAAGATTTTCAAAAGATAAAATTCTCTAGAACTCTAGCATCATTAGGAGCAAGATAAATAGCAGCTCAGACTTTCTCATATCATACTCCTCAACTACCTAGATTTAGATCCAGCATTTGCAACCCGCAAGTTTTAGGCTCAGAGTTTATCTTTAGATCAAGACAGTTCTACCCAAAACTCGGGAGAATTCGTGTTTGAAAACTAGGCACTTGAAAGGAATTACGACAGAGCAACTATTCATCATTTCCATTATGTTTAAAATTGAGTTCTACGGTAATTAAGTTCTAATACTCTCTTGTATCTTTTATTTTAACTAATATATTATCTAGCTAATATCATCACACAACACTCTTTTTATTTTGTTTTCTTAAGTTATGCATCTTTTTATACTTTTAGAATAAAAGATAAATCACTCGAAAAGAAATACTTATCGAGATATACGGGGGACACTCTCCTCCAAGCTGGATTTTGGCGTAGTCATTCATCTTGAGTCCTCGATTGCGTAGATGCTCATCACTCCTTTGATGATTGTTCAAGGCAGAGCTCTTGAGGGAGTGAAGACATCATGGGCTTCATAGGGAATTTCTCCTTTTCCTGTTGAATTTCAAATAAACAACAAAACTCATGGAACATATTAAGGGTTAGTGGAAAACTATTCCCTAAATATTTTTGGAGTCTTGAATTATCTTTTATTATTCAACTGGTTTTTCTTCATTTTTAGATTATATATATATGCCTCCACAGTGAGTAATTATTATGGGTTGCTACACACCACACTATTACTCACATGGGGCTTAGAGTTTATATATTTCCAGATGCAATGAGATGATTCAAAATATAAAAGTTATTTTTATTTTCTTTTCAAATGCAATGTAGAATTTAAATATGTATTTAATTCTAAATAGTATGCATGTTATTAATGGAAAAAATATTTTTATTTTCAATGCAATGATATGCTAAGGGAATGTAAACAAAGTAGATATGCTTAATTTAAATGTGCAGATAAATACCGATTTACCTTTCAGCGAAGGTTTAGAGATTTAGGTCCGTCGACCCGGACCTTACGTCTGGTTCAGTCTTCAGAGGTTTCTTCCAGCTTAACTAAGGAGCTGGATGGTTGCTCGTCAAGTGTTGGAGAACTTGATGATGATGTTGATATTTCTTTTCTTTTCCATACTTTCTTGGACTGAGGAGTCTCTTCCTGTGGTTCACTCTTCTTGGGCTTCTCTTCTTCTTCCTTTGGAATAGCTTCTTCTTGGGCAGCTCCTTTCTCTTTGATGGCTTGTTTCTTTTGGCGTTGAGAGCGGTGTCTCCTCTTGTTCTTTCTAGGCTGCTCACAAGTAGTGTAACTATTAAAGTAACCACGTACCTTCTCTCTAGGGAATTGGAAGTGGATATCCCAAGTTCTTATGTAGATGATTGCGCCAGTGGTGTTGAGGAAAGGTCGTCCTAAAATAAGGTAGACATCGTCTTCTTCTCCTATGTCAAGAACCATGAAGTTGGTAGGAATGTAGTGATCTCTTATTTTGACCATAAAATCTTTTACTACTCCCTCCGGACGTAGGAATGATTGGTCCGCCATCTGCAGCTACACATATGTATGATACATGGGTCTAGTATTATACAAATGTTTATATGTTACCTTAGACATTATGTTGGTGCTAGAGCCGATGTCAAAGAATGTCTTGTAGAAAGTACTTCCCTCGATCATACAATTGATGGTGGGTACTCCAGGATCTCCCAACTTAGTGAGGTATGGTGATGGAAGGGGGTGGTCAAGTTCTGAATCAATAGTTTTGACCATCCATACTATTTCTTTTGCCTGATGCTTAGCTTTGTTCCTCCTTCTCCTATTCTTGTTCTTCTTCTTTATTGGGGCAGCGGTTGTATCCTCATAGAGGTACGGCGTCTATGGGTGAACTCGAATGTTGAGGGTACGCTTCTTGAAATTGAATCTTTCTTTTCTACCATTGATTGTGAAACAGATTTGGGCGCTATCTATGTAGATGATGGCTTTGGTGGTACTCAAGAACGGTCGCCCCAAGATGATGGGTGCCTTTTCGTCTCTACCTATTTCTACAATCACAAAGTCTGCCAACACATACGAGTGTCCATCTATGATCCAGACATCTTTAAGAATTCCCTTGGGGTAGCATAGTGTCTGATCTGCAAGCTGCAAACACATAGTTGTATACAATAAAGGATCACCATGAATTTTCTCATAGATTACCCTAAGCATGATGTTGACGCTTGCTCCAAGGTCACAGACAGCTTCTTCAAAGTTGTGGGGTCCAATACGAATAGGGATGACAGGTCTCCCTGGGTCTCCTTTCTTCACTAGTAGAGTGTCATCTACCCATGTTCCTATTGCTTTGGAGGTGCGGTGAAGTATTGCTCTGCATTATAAATGTCTACAAGATTTGCAGTTTCTAAATCCTCCGGCTTCTCCGGAATCTTACCTCTTTCGATCACTGGTACAGAAGCTGCTAGCTAATATATTTGTGATTCTATCATTTTATTAAAGCTACTAGGTAAATGCCCGTGCGTTGCAACGGGGAATACATAATACCACCATAACATATGTGTGATAATGTTACCTAAAATTAGTGGTGGAGCTAGGATTTATGTTAAGGGTATGCCAAACCAAAATTTTTATACACAAACTGGTAAAATCCATTTAGCAATTAGGTAAAGTATCATAAAATTGCCCCACAATTCAGCACACAACTACTAATAAATAGCATAATAAGTCCTAAATTAAGATACAAATAGTTCAAATAACACACTAATAGTTTAGAAAATGCAGGATAGAAACTTTAACAAATAGGATTACAACACACTTTTTGGTCCTACACTTTCTAATAGCCATCTCTCTTCATACTTCACAAATCCTACAAAGCACATACTACATAAATTAGATCAGAGGGAAGTTAGGGTTAGAGATTTGGGGGAAATTGCTTCAGTGGTAGTACCTTTGCTTGAGCAGGGAGTCGAGGGAGTCAGGGAGGGAACGTTGGTCACCAGGAGATGCGTCGCACAGTGGGAGATAGAGAGTGGGGGGAGAGCTGGAGCCGAATAGGCGCCACCGCGCCAATCTCTTGGCTCCAGCCAAGCACGGGGCGGCCGCGGCGCCGCGCGGCTGTGGATCTACGGTAGCCGGTAGTGTGGATGGCCAGAGGTCGCGAGCGGCCGTGGTGGTGGGGTTGGGGGGTGCGACGCCTGCGCTCGGTTGCGTGGAGCAGAGAGAAGCCACCGTTGGGGCGATGGGGCGACGCGGAGAGGAGCATGGCTCGGTTAGTTTTTTTTACTGAGGGGTAATTCTGTTGTTGGGCTGGGCTTAGGGTATGCCTTGCCATACCCGGACAGCCCACTGGATCCGTCTATGCCTAAAATAGATACTACAATCGTGGTGTTTGGAACTTCAATATTGCACAGGTCTTCAAGAAAGATAAATAGTTAAAATATAACTCCGAATCATAACACACGAGCATTCACCATAATCATAACAAGTTTGTGTTTTGATACATGTTTTACAATATACTGTGCAATTAAGAATTTTATCTCTCAATAGTTTGACCAAGAGAACGTGCCTTGCACAGACACCATTGTATGAATCTATAATAGAAAAAGTAAAATAGTTAATATTATTTGCTTAGCACTTAAGATCTCTCATAGAAATGGTACAGGAAAAATAGAAACCGACAGCCACCAATTATAGAGCGAAAGCCCTATAGCATATGATATGAGCTATCAAAAAGTAGAACTATAGCACGCCAATAGCATAAGGATCAGAGACTCATACACTTTGTACTGGACAAACTAATCCTAAAAGTAGAAGAATAATACTACAAGGTTGCAGAGCACTAACTAATAAGGTATTGTGCTCCTCTGTACTACTGAAAAATCAGAATAGCATCATCATCATTGCTGAAAAATTTAGCATGAGCTGAAGCTGCATTAGCTAACCAGATCATGGATGTAGATATACCTGTCTTGATTTCCACTTGTAATTCCAGAGTCTCTACCTGCAGCAAAAATTAATTCTTAGGCCAAAACCATAAAAAGATGGAGCAACGAGCAGGGATACATGTTTTGCATTCAGTCAATCCAAGGTTATTCAGAAGTGAACTCAAGGCAATCAATTTAGAAAATAGGTGTCAAAGTATAAAGGACCTTCCACTTTTCATAGTAAATTTCAGAGTAGAAACATGTATTTCTCGAACCTTCTCTTCTATTTGAGATATGCCTAGCACTATAAGAAAGTCTTGTCCTTATATCTAGCCCTCTTTATTGTTGCAGTAACAAGATTCAATTGCCAAATCTAATTGCCAGACCTTGAACAGTAGGCAGGATGGAAAACAAACTTGAATTCTCGGTTCATGAACAGAAAAATTTGACGAACCAATCTTCTATTCAGTCCTATTCACTTTCCGACAATAGATTTACGTGCTGGTGATGGAGGTTATATTATCCTGAAAAATATGTACAGGTGAAGGCTAGCTTATAGTTTGTAGAATTAGTATTTATATTTCAAGTACAGTTCTGTTTTGTTCATGAACATGTACATGCTTTGTTCTCGTCTGGTGTTTCATAAAAAAAAAGATATAGATACTTAATCTTTCACCCTGCTGCTCATGCAACTTGTGGCATGGAAACTCTCACGTATTCAGTTTTAGAATGACTGTGAAGGAGGCGTTTTCTACAAGCTGACAAATGCTTACTGTCTGGTAGTGATTGGAGGGTTAGAGAACTTCAATAGGTTACTGTTACCTATTCTGACAAATGCTTACAAGCTGACAAATGCTCCATCTTTTAGGTATTCAGTTTGAGAATGGCTGTGAAAGTCTGAAGTAGATCAAATGCTAACTCTAACAGTGTTATCTCTATGGATAAATGGGAAAAAACTGGCACCATCAGTTGGTAGCAACAATTCAGAATAGGTGAACGAATATCCAAGTTCTATACAGCAAGTCAGCTACTCCGATCTGGCATTATACCTAACAGGTTGCATGCAGTGGGGAGGGGAAACAAAAGCCAAAAAAATTCTCACCATACTCCTGCAGTATGATGAAATAGTACAGGGGAAGGTAGCAGTTGACGTCATTCATGTTTGACCGCTATGCAAAGCCTTTGTATTGCTGTCGGATCATGAATAGTATGACACTCACAAGTCACAAACACCTGGACTTACCTTAAGCCAGCCTTCAGTGCTGTGGGCGGCGTGTGTTGCACAATGGCGGCGAGCGACAGAGGTGTGCCTGCACAGACATAAGAGCATTGCATAATCTAGTATAAAGGACTTTCCGCTTTTCAGAGTAGAAAACATGTATATCTAGAACCTTCTCTTCTATTTAGCACTGTAAGAAACTTTCGTCCTTATATCTAGCCCTCTTTATTGCTGCAATAACAAGATTCAGGCCAGATTTACTGAACATCGACAAAGCAATAAAGATATGGCATATTTAAATGCAATCATTCACCAGCATCCTCTAGGCTACTGTAAATGCATTCTGTGGTCAAAATTGCATCTCGTATGTACAACATTAATGAACACTTATATTTGATCATAACCTTTTAAGCTTAAATGTGTTCCAGTATTGCCCTATTACTATTTGCTACCTAGTAGTTAGCATTGTCCAAAGCCTGCAGTGAATCATCTCATTGTAACCATTTGTGCAGTAGGAGTGAAATCTCAAAACCAAAATGTGAGAACTGATCCACGCAATGGAATGTATATTCTTATTAATTAGCATAGGGTGAGAAAGAACTTATTTTAATAATATCTTACTATTATTTTTTCCAAATAAATTACTTAATAATCAGTACTACTGTAAAGATGAGCAATTCCAGTCAATTCCCCCATGGATCTTTTGGGGGGGAAAAACAGAGGACTCGTAGTGCACTGGCCTAGCACAGATCGGCTAGTTTGGCTAGGCAAGACCCTAGTCCTCCAACAGACATTTTCTCTTGTACTGAACTAAACCATTCAGAAAAACACAACAACATTTGAAAAATGCAGCTTACCAGCTTACCGGCGTAGGGAGATCGACTGGTTGTCAAGCGACTGCATTGAAAAGAATGGATCAGAAATCCAATGCCAAGCGACTTACTGGCGTGGGGAGATCGGCCGGTTGTCTGCCGTTCTTGCAGGCGGTGGTGTGGACTTGGGCATGGTGCACCCGTCGATGAAGAGGAGCAGGCGGGCGTCGGGGAGGAACCGGCTACGACGTCTCCCTCGGCCGCGTCTGAGTGCATCAAGGTTTTAAATCTCCGGCTAAGCAACTTAGTTGCTGCCCTCCTCAACAGCTAAGTAAAGCTATAGCCGGAGATAGCTGCAGCTAAAACATTTAGCTGTTTTTTTAAAGATCAGGAAAAAACACAGAATATTGGCACACAGGTTAACAGTTTAACCATTCATTGACAGAGGACATACGAACAGCAGTACAACACACTCTAGTTTAACGTCAAATAGAACATTCGGTGCTGTAGCTTGGAGTTGGAGAAGAGAACTCGAGCAGACCTGCAGCCACCGCCGTGCTCCAGCAGAACGTCGCAGCTGCCGCTGCCACGGTGCTGCAGCAGATCCGTGGCCGCTCGTGCTACAGGACTGCAGCAGAACCGCCGCTGTCGCCATCGCTTGGGGGCTCCGGGGACCGCGTCGCTGCTAGCCTCTGCCGCCGCTGTGCTGCACCGGCCGCTCGCACTTGGGGGCTCTACTGGCCGCTTGCGCTTGGGGGCTCCACTGGCTGCGCAAAGGTCTTCGGTCCGCCGGCAGGCGGGCCTGACTTCCTAGGCCCGGTAAAATTTTAGCTGCCGCGAAAGTATGGCCCATTTAGCAGCTATCGCCAGATATCTCCGGCTATTAGCGTCTACCATTTCTTAGCGCAAAAAGTTGATTATCCTAGCTTTAATCCTGCCCAGCAGCTATCTCCGGCTATAGCTGCAGCTATAGCCGGAGATTTCAAACTTTGGAGTGCATCGAAGATAGCGTCGGTTGCAGTCGTCGCTGAGGTACGCGGCGCCATGGTACGACATCGCGAGCAGGACGCTCTTGGTCGCGACCTCGGCGTGGCGGTGTCTGGCGAAGACGAGGCACGACGACGTTCGGAGGTTGAAGGAGCGACGGGCGGGGGTCCTCTTGGTCGCGGATTTACAACGGGTGCTCGGCGGGGTCGGAGCAGGGCAAGGGCGGGGCGAGGTGTCGGTGCAAGTGCGGATGATGGTTGCGAGGCGGCGGTGACACTCCAGGTCTCGCTGGCCAGGCGCCAGAAGTGGGCAGAAGGCAGCGGCGTGGTTTGTCTTCTAGAAAACCGGCGGTGGCGACACCTCCACGTCTCGCTGGCCCGACGCTGGAAGTGGGCAGAAGGCGGCGGCGTGGGTTGTCTTCTAGAAAACCGGCGGCGCCACCAGGTCCATGAGCCCTCCAAGCTTCCCAGTTCCGATGGGCTGAGGGAAATGCAGCACGGGCCTGCCATGCTGAGCGTTGATCCCGTCAAAGGGTGCGGAAAGATCAAAGCGAGCGCAGGAAGGGCATGCGCGGGTGATTTCCTTTTCCTCCAGGGATGCGGTAATTGTGCGGTGATTGAACGATCTAATTTGCTGCCTGGATAGGAAATTGGAGCACACGCAGATTGCGCGGTGATTGAATCGGTGATCGTTCGCCGGATCCACTGCACCAGTGGGCCAGCGAAGCCACGAGCATTTTTTTGCACGTCGGTGGCAAGCGAAGCTGCGAGCATTTTTTCGCACGCCGGTGAACGATTCCCTTCGATATTTTTTAGTTTAGAGATGTTGATTCTTTATGGTAGAAGTAAAGCTATCCATTCTAGTATTAATATTTTCAAGCAATTTATCATTGGAAGCTATCTTTCTAGACATAGTATCAATAATTTTATTCTGATTAGAAATCATTTCTCTTAAGGGTGGTTGATTAAAGTTATTATTAAGATTATTACCTTAGTAGTTACCTGAGTAATTAGACCTTAATTGATGATTCTATCCTTGATTTTATTGAGGACGATTGTTGAAGTTGTTGATGTAGTTCACATCTTCTTGAATCTTAGGGCAGTTGCTCCCTGAGTGGCCAGTGCCTCCACACTCTTTACAGGTCATGCGAGAATCGTTGATGTGCATGACTTCGTTCTTCTCAGTGATGCATTCATCGAACTTCTTCATAAGCACGTCTATCTTGGCAGACAGCATGTCTACTTCCTTCAGTTGATGCATTCCTCCTCCTCTCTTGCGAGGTTGAGTGCGTTCCTCATTCCATCCCTGGTTAGAGGCCATTTTCTCAATCAGAGTAGTTGCTTTAGTGATGTTGAGCGATAAGAATGATTTTCCAGCAGCTGCATCCACATTCTCACGGGTACTAGAAGTGAGCCCATGGTAGAATGTCTGTATGAGTAGTCAATTCTTCATCCCATGGTGAGGGCATTCTGATATGTAATCTTGAAAGTGTTCCCAAGCTTCAGGGATTGATTCATCGTGTTGTTGCTGGAAGGTTGAAATCTTCATACGTAGAGCATTTGTCTTCCCCACTGGAAAGAATTTTGCTAGAAAAGCAGTAGCACAGATCGACCATGTGGTATTCTTATCCTTGTTGGCGTAGAACCATTGCTTTGCTTTTCCTAGGAGTGAGAAAGGAAACAAGCGGAGCAATATGGCATCTCTTGCGACTCCCTTGATGGTGAAGGTGCTACAAATCTCTAAAAAGTGTTGGAGATGAGCACTCGCATCTTCATGTGCTTTTCCATAAAACTAGTTTGCTTGCACCATGTTGATCAAAGCAGGCTTGAGCTCAAATCCGTTATCTCCCACATTTACTGTTGGTCCAGTCCTGATGTTAGCAGTGGTTGGAGTGGAGAATTCACGGAGTTTTCGGTCGGCCATGGCTTCAAAGTCTGGTGTTAAGCTTCTTCTCAATTAGTTGATCTCAGACGAAGTGGTTGGAGCCTTCTTGAGCTTTGCTCTTGTTCTTCTGATTAGAGCTTTGGGTTTCTCAACGTAGTTTGTCGGGAGTTCAAAACCAGTCATACATCACCCTGCATAAGATAAAAAAAATAGACAAAAGACAGGGTGAGCCTGTTAGAGTAAAGGATCAAGTGATGTAATTCGAATATCACATGTGTAAGAGTGTTCCTAGATGTGGAAGTGTGTTTATGCTCTTATGAATGTTTTCAAACTTAGTGTGCCATTCCGTTGCCTCCCTGGCAACGGCACCAGAAATACTTGTTGACACTTCTTAGCATCACTCGCGTTTGGTTGTCATCCCCAACATGACACCAAGAGTGTGGTTGTATTGTACTCATGCCACTTAACTATATAAAGATATTAAAGTATATATCCACAAGCGCATAGATAAATACACCCGTTGCAGCATTTCACCCAAATTTACCCTAGGTATCGTTATTTATATTTAACCAAAGGAGAACAAACAGAGGGGGCACATATTAATTAAAGACTACTCTACACATGTGATATGAATATTCGAAATCACTATCCTTTACTCTCAAACAGGAATCAATCAAATAAAAAGAGATAAAATATATGATAATCAGACCATTCAGATGATATTCCTTAGACCAGTACTACTAAGGCAAGTCATTGATTAGAATATAAAGTAAGATAATAACTCCTAAGTAATCTGTTAACTATTAGTCATAATCTACATTGATTAGTGCAATTATATCAGACAATCATTGGCTAGGTTATCTCATATTCATAAACAAGGAACATCTCCATTACAAAGCTAAGAAACAGAGTAACAACTAAGTAATGAGACCACGTTCTACTAAGTTCTACACTCGGGGAGTGGACTACAAAGGACTCAACAGGAATGTCACACCCACGATCTACCACATGGCCCGGAGTATAGAGTGCATTTACAGGTAAACAATGTATAAGTACCACACTTACACAATGTTGAGCACGCACCCATGACTCAATAAGGTGAGTGCTTTGCAAACATGTGTATAAACATAATGATAAACTATCTATGCCAAATATATAATCAAAGCAGATTAATCTCATAATAATTAAGGATATAATATAGATTAAGAACAAAATCATATCTAATGTATCAAGAATAATGATCAAGAACAATAAACTAGAACTAGACAATGATGAACTAGAACAATTACGAACTAGAACATAAACAATTAGAACATAAAGAACTAGAACATGAACTAGATCAAGAACTAGAAGAACTAATGAACTAGATGAATATCTGAAGAATTATGTTGATACAAGAGAGAAGAACTGGATTTGCCAAGCTCCGCTTGACTAGATCTGGAGCCCAAGGCTGCTTGACTCCTCTACTTCTAATTCTAATCTAGCTATGCCTAGATCTGATGGAGCTCTAAGGATATGAGAGTTGTTGGTTGGTCTTCTGCTTTTTGGTTGATGATTGATTGAATGAATTCCTCTTTTTGGAGGGGGGTCTGGGGCCTCGTTTATATAGCCCAGAGCATAGAACCGTGGCCCTTGGATTAAACCAACCTTCACATAGGGTTAGGATGCATCCTTGGAGCTGGTTGAAGTAGCTTGCAAAGGAAGGAGCCGAGGGGCGGTGGCCAGGGGCCGGTCGGCCCCACCTGGTGGCGCCTCGTGGTGGCCCTCCTCGTGGAGTTCTCTGGTGTCCTCTAGAAAGCTCTTGCGTATTCGTGACGTGGAGATTAGGCCGATTGACGTGGCTTCCTTCTCGTGGAAGATATCAATTCCTGAATTATTCTGATAACCCCCTGCAAAATATAGATTTACCAAAACTTGTGGAATTTCGTTAGTTGACACCCTAAACCTATGTTGGTGATCATTTATTAGCCCATTATATATTTATTTAACCCTTTATTATGGTAGATAACCATCGTCAACAACCAGTCAACTGGTCGGACCACTAGGTTCAGGGACATCGTCGCCGACCAGCTGGTCGAACTGTTCAGCGCTCACTTCTCCTTGGTTTCACTTCACCGCTGACTAGTTGGTTTGACTACTCGGTGCTCGCTTCATCGCCGACCAGCTGGTCAGATTGTTTGCCGCTTCGTCGCTAACTAAGTTGGGGACTCCTCGGCATTCGGATTTCTTTGTACAAGCGTCGCCAGCAAAGCTAGGGACTCTTCGGTGTTTGGATTCTTCACGCAAGAGTCGGACTCCCTTGGTGGTCGGGTTTTGCTACGTCTCATCGATGTGCTATCAAGTTGCTACATGCTATTCAGATCAAAGTGCTGATCTTGGGCAGTAGATGACATTGGCAAGCTCTCATTAAAATTCTTTGACCCTGCTACAAGATTTATTTTTTTCATCTTCTAGCAGGCTCGGGGACTACAGTGTGTACACTGCATCTTATGGTGCATGTACTAATTTTTCTTGTTATTGGTTTTCAACTAAGCTGGGAACTTGCTGTGATCGGCTAGCATATGGAGTTTTCTCTTTTTTGACCTTGGCACCATGTGGATACTTCACCTACTGTCAGGCTCGGCAACTAAGTGGGCACACTTCACCTTACGGTGAATGTGCTTATTTCTAGACCCGGCTCTCTTCGAAACGACTAAGTTGTGGATGGTAATCGTCATCGCTACATGTTTGGCTCTAAGAGTCAACTCCGCTTAAGGTAAGGATGCTAAGCATATATCTTCGCCCTTGAGGGACTAAGTTCCTCATTGCTGACTAAGTCAGGGACGCTAAGAGTCATGCTTCACCTAAGGTGAAGACTTAAAAAAATTTCACTTGAGCTCCTTACATCCTTCTGACAAACCTCAACTTCAAGCAAATCCCAGTTCAGCTCCTAGTCGAACTGCTCGGACGCAAGTTCAACTGCTCAGACGCAAGTTCAATTGCTCGGACGCTTCTTTCAATAGCTTAGCTCCTAGTTAAACTGGTCGGAAGCCTGCTCCCGATGACCGGCGACAAGTTGAACTGCTCGGACAAGCTCAAGACGGTGTTGCTCAGCGGATACAAGGCGCTCAGGGACTACCTGTGGGGGTATAACCCCCGATACCCATAGGGCTGTACATGGGCCAAGCCGCCAGTGGAGGCCCAGCCCACATGATCAAGCCGTGCAGGGCACAACACAGGTCGGCGTGCGCCGCAAGACTACATGAAGCATCCTTGATGACGAAGGAAGGTCTGATCGGATATGCTAGATTCCGCAATCTTTGTAATTCCTATCATGTAACCGATCAAGATTAGATTCAACCGACCTGTAACCCTATCCCCCGAGCTATATAAGGTGAGTAGGGACCCTCTTCGTTTTCATCTCATCTCATAATACAATCCACTAAAGACACAGGACGTAGGATATTACGTCGAGTTGACGGCCTGAACCTGTCTAAATCGCTGTCTCTGCACCTGTGTCACCATCTAGTTCATATCTCGCGCACCTCCACCGATTTATCTACTACTGTGGATATATCCCTCAGTAGACTGCTGACCATATTTCGTCGACAATAAGATAACACCTTGCAAGGCATACTGAAAATGGAGGGCCAGCCTACCAAAAAGATGCTCTTGAAGGCTCCCATTTTCCAAATACTCCAAGCAGAATGCTCTGTGTGTCTCCACTAAATACACCTCCATCAGGCATATTAAATGGTCTTTTCTCTGTTTCGTAACAATAGCCAAGAATCCGTACAATGTTTTGATGCTCAAGCTTCCTGAGATTATTTAACTCAGTTTGAAACTGCTTATCGTTTAGATTTGTATCACAAAGTTCAGCTTCTTCACAGCAACATCCTCTCCGTTCCTAGTCACTCCATGCCAAATAAATGTAGTCAGTACTCGATACAACTTACTTCTTTTTACGTACTACTCCGTAGGAAAGACAGGTGTTGGCTTCGTTTTGTTTGTTTTCACACGGTACTACCACATCCAAATACGGTGTGGTAACATGTTTGTTGTGTGCTTGTTGGCTACTTTGCAATAGCATCACATTGTTTGGAAGCACTATACAGAATTTTCTCCAGACTTATTGAGAACACAGTTGTTTATAAAAGGTAAGCATGCACAAATCTTACTTTGTAAACCACTCCAAATGATCCTTCACCAATTTTCCGCTCCTCAGAGAAGTCATCAGTAATTTCTCGTAAAAATTGGAATGGGACTTCCTCTGGTTCCATAATAGTTGTCCTGTAATTGTTGCTAATAGAAATTAAAGAGCCCTGGACGAGAGAATGAAACACATGCTATTATTTGAAGGCCCTGGGCAGCCCGACCTGTAGTCACGCGCTCACACACGAGAGGAGATGGAGGTGGAAGACGAACAGTGGACGCGAGTTTTGCCGGCGACAAACGCTCCGGCCGCCGGACGGCCTGTATGTTGGCTTTTATTAACTAGAAAATACACGACTCGAGAGCATCTCAGCTGTCATGAGTACACGGCTATTTGTAGCCCAGTGACGCACACCTGAGCAACAACCTCCTCGTCGGAACTCATGCGTGTGTGCACATGGACCCGCATGCACTGGCCACTACCTGATGCATGCACCACACAACTCACTCTCCACGATCCGCAGGATCCGGTCTCCAAATTGATAGCCACATCTGCTACACTAGCGCTAACTAAAAATAGCCAACAAGTACCTACATGTAGGACTGAGTAGTACATGACACGTATCTGAACTCGACAGACTCGACCTGAACTAACCATCGACACATGAAAGACTCGACCCGATCGATGGACTCCAACGCGAGCTCGAACACGCGCACCAACGACGACTCACACATCATGCACGAACATGACATGGTTTATTCTAACATTATTTGCATGCAAACAAAAGATTAAACATTTCAACTAGTCCAAGGACCCTTGGAGTAGCTGGCGTATGTGACGATTCAAAGCCCCTGGAAACACTTATGGATGGGACCAGCTTCTGAGTTAGGACGGACGGAATACTTACGACAGGCTAGACAGCAGAACATTAGGTGGAATAGGTGCAAGATCAAAGATGGAACCTGAAAAGAGCCATATGGACCCAACATCCGAGGAGGCAGATTAATTAAATTCAGTTCGTAGAGAAGAGAGTGAAAAAGTAGACACGCAGGCATGGTACGGAAGCGGCACCGTGTGAATGTTTTGATACCTCAGGGTTAGAAGGCGTGTTGTCATTCATAATGCTACGTGCACACCGATGTCTCATTCGTCCCCCTCTGATTACCTTACGTTGCTGCTAATGATCTGATTTGTCAGTTTTCCATTAAAGTCTGTTGCGAATCTCAACGCAAACATCGACGGCCAACATTAGGATGGGTACCGACCCCCTGGGGTACCATATCCTCGTTGAGCATCACCGCATCAGCAGGGGCGCTGGCAGTGGTGGTAGGCTGGTAGTGGTAGTTCATAGCTAAGACAAGAAATGTGAATTTGTGAAAAGAGGCAGGAAATCTGATCTCTCATGCTTTTTACGTTCTCTCTTCCTCTGAATCAAAGGCCGGAACCCAATAACTTCCCATCAGTGTGTCGTCTTCAGCTCGCCCGCCGCCAGAGAAGAGAAGGACGACTCTGAAACTCAGTGAACACACGCGAAACACGAAGTGGATTTGGTTCCGCTACAAACGCAGCTTTTCTGCACTCTATTTGCAAACATAAAGGTCCGCTCCATCCCACGTACGAGAACACGGCGCGCACGGTGACCACTGTGCGAACACAAGAGTGATATGTGCCCTTATAATTCATTTTGTGATAAGTGATTATCAACGTGATCCACGACTTAGATTGAGTTTGTGACTAACCATGGCGTGAGTTGGATTGTGCGACATGTCTCTTGGCTTGTGGTGTGCAGGTATGGAGCGCGGAGGCGGTGGTCGACGGCGAGGTGAAGGTCAAGTAGGGACGTGCCGTATCGATGGACCAGGAGCGGTGAAGGACGGACGTGAGGCTTGAACCTACCAGCAGGCCAGGTGACCAGCCGCGGTGGCTGACATCTAAAACATCGACAAGCGCAAGTGTACATGAGAGTGACCATGTTGACCGACTTAAGACGGCAGACGTGCGAGTCGAGCGGGGCACAGGAGGACTTGGCGGACGGCTGGTCGAGGACGGCAATGACACGTGTCGAGTGGCGGCGGACGCGTATGGAGTACGCTACTCGCGGTGGTTTGGTGGTTTGGGCCTCAAAACCATCAGTAGCCGGTTTCACGGGTTTAGACCTCAAAACCCGGGCGGAGGTTCCGAGGAGGAACAGATAGCACGTGGCGGCATCAAGGAGTTCGCATCGAGGCGAAGCTATCTCATGAATGGCGTGGTGGCCGTTGGATGAAGATTACCTCGGGTTGGACCATAACGCTCTCGGGTTATGTGGTTCGACTGAAAATATCTAGGAGCAAAACTAGGATTATGTAATAGCCTTGTTAAATAGGATGAGGGAGCCCCTATCTCCCTCACCTCTTTCATTTTCTTAAGGCTGGGCATTCGGGTTACCTGAAATTTTCGGGTTGGGTAATTCGGGTAGTTGGAAATTCGGGTACTGAAAATTGATACCCGATTTTTACCCTAAAAAAGCATTACCCGAAATTTCGGGTACCCGATAATTCGGGTTCGGGTTCGGGTTTTACCCGATATACCCGAAATTGACAAAACCAACTATTTTGGAAGAATTCAAGTACCATTTTAAAGCAATAAACAATAGTCATTTAAATCGCATCATGTCTTCATATCAATTACCAACAAATCACTTATCAAGTTAGTATAAATCTACATTAATTCATGCCAAATAATATATTTATATGACATTGAACTACCTCATGTCTTCATGTTAGGAATAGAAGATCAAATATTTGAGATATTTCGGGTAATTCGGGTAGTTCGGGTACCGGAAAACATTACCCGAATTACCCAAACTAATTTCGGGTTTTTACGATCACTATCCGAAATTGTGATCGGGTAATTCGGGTTTGGGTACTTCGGGTCTGGGTTCGGGTAATTCGGGTTCGGGAATTGGGTATCGGGTATTTTGCCCACCCTTACATTTTCTTTCATTCCACTCTAGGTTTTCCCCCCTTTCCTTAGGGTTCTTGTGAGAGAGGTCCACAAACTGAGAGATTGGTGTAAGGATTCAAGAATTCGCTATGTGAATGGTGGCCCTTACCACCTCGTGTCCTCCGGGATTCAATTTGTGATGAGCTTTTGCTGGTTCACGTTTTGTTCTTCGCGTTCTTATTCTTCCCACTCTCGTTCTTGCCTCGATTTGTCGTTTTGAGACCATTTTGATTCGTTCCTTTTTCATTGGAGTGATCTATGATGTGAGTTGAACTTTTTCACCGAAGGAAATCATCCAATTCCTCACGGGTTCATAGATCGGGACGAATCAAGCTCTAGGGTTTCTTTTTTGTGTTCTTCAAAGTTTCTTGATTTTTCATTGATTGGCTTCAAATTGGGTGATGATCTCTTAGGGGTAGCTCACCTATTACCATGTCACCATGTGGTTAAAATTTGGTGGCAATTGGTTTTGATTTGGCCGCAAATCGGGAGATTTTTGGTTGGAGGCGATTTTTTGCGTGATCTGTTCTTGTTGATTCGCAACCCGGCGAGACCTCCTTTTTATCTTAGCTAGGCCGGGATCCCGGCTAGGCCGGGTTTCCATCCTGGCTAGGCTAGGTTTGGGCATAGTAGAGAGGCAACTCGGCCAGGCCGGCCCTCCATCCCGGCTAGGCCGGCTTTGCCCAGGCACTGCAAGATTGTTTCCTATTTCTTATACTTTTTGAGTTTCGTTGCTCTGATTTGAGATCGACTTGTTTCTATGGGTTCATTATCACCTTAGGAACTTTTCCAAAACATACAATCATAAGTTGGTTGTGGTGATTTGGTTTTAGGTTCTTTCTTCACATCCGTTGGAGTTAAGAGCTCAATTTTTGGATTTTGGGTGTTTCGGAGTTGTGCTCAGTTTCTCACCGATTTGAGTGTTCCACTGTGTTTCTCGGTCATCACTGAGAACATCCAGCCACTGCTGGGCTCGTGAGCACCTTATTTGCTAGTTTTGTAGTTTTGAGGGATTGGGTGTGATTTTGGGACAGTGGCCAAATGTTTCAGAAGAAATTTGAGGCTCCCATTCACCCCCCTCTAATCGCCGTTTTCAGTCCGTCAATTGGTATAGGAACTAGTTAAGGATCACTCCACCTTAATCGGTCCATGATCCACGAAGGTGACATAGAGCGTGGTTCTGGCAAACCACCATTCTTCGATGGAACAAACTACCTCTATTGGAAGATTCGCATGTCTGCACATCTTCAGGATATTGATTGGCTTATCTGGGAGATTTGTGAGAATACTACTTATGTTGTGCTTGAACCTTGTGCTCATACCACTTAGGAGCAGAACGATCGGCATAACACAAATAGTAGAGCTCGTAGTGTTCTTTTCTCGAGTCTTTCGCTTTCTGAGTTTGAGAGAGTCTCTGATTGTGCTACCGCTCAAGAGATCTCGGTGAGGCTTTAGAGCTATCACGAGGGAACCATTCAGGTCAAAACAGACTCTTTGAGGCATACAAGCAAGAGTATGAGAACTTCTCTTAGTTGGATGGAGAATCCATCGATGCCATATTTTCTCGCTTTCAAACCATTGTAAACAAGATGCGAGCAAACAAGGCTCAGTTACCTTATGATGATCATGAGAGGGCTCTCAAGTTACTATATGCCCTAGATCAGAAGGTATGGGATGTGAAGGTGTCCGCTATCATTGAGTCAACGAACTACAACACCCTCACTGTGGATGAGCTTTTCAGCAAGCTCAAGTCCACCGATATTGACTACTAGACCCAAGCCAAGATCAAGAACCCCTCTACACTGACTATGGCTTTGGTCTCAGGTAACGGTTTAAGTACTTTAGCTAACCCTTCACAGATGTCGTTTGCCTTGTCTTCTTTGGTGTCTGTCACATAGGAGCAATTGGAGGCTCTTGGGGACGATGAGCTGGCATTAGTCATCAACCGTTTTTCGCAGTTTCATAACAACTACTTGAGCCACCGGCATGGTGGGGGTCCGAAGGAAGGATGCAACGGCTGTCGAGACCCCGACCACTTCATCGCCCACTGCCCCAAGAAGAACAAGGGCTTCTCCGGCAAGCACGACTCCGGCAAGCGCAAGGACAAGCGCGAGTACACCTCCGGCAAGCACAAGTCGAAGGGAGAATTTGATAAGGAGGTGCTTAAGAAGAAGTACCTCAAGAAAGCCAAGGACAAGGAGCGTGCCTTTCTAGCCTCCATCAGTGACCTTGACAATGACACTGATGACAACCGCTCTTCTTCCTCGTCAAGCGACGATGAGTCCGAGAGGAAGCACGAGGACAAGCTGACCAGGCTTTGCTTCGTCGCCGGTTCCACCCACGGAGGGTTTAGCACCATGGCGGTCGATACCGAGGTGAAGGCTAGCAAGGACGTGGTTCCCATCGATGGTGACACTACTGAGGTAACTCCTTCCGTCAATAATTTTATTGCTGAGCTTGATATCATGAACGACACTTTGATAAGCCAAGATAAGCTGCTAAAGTGTTGTAGTAGTGTCAGATGAGCTTAAGGATAAGCTAGAAATCACGCTAAAGGAGCTTGAGGAAGCTAAGAAGCTTAATTGTTGTAGTAGTGTCAGATGAGGTTGAGTGCGATGAGTGTGTTGTTCACATGTCCAACCTTACTGATTTGCAATCCAAATATGTTGCTTTGTTCGATGAGAATGATGAGCTAAAGTCTAGGTCTGGCTTGTTAGGTGCATGCAAGTCCTGCTCGGGCTTGCAATCTGAGCTGACTGAGAAGAATGCCAAGATCTCTACTCTTAAGAAGGCTAATTCAAATAGCACAGTTATTGCTAAGTGTGCACGTTGTGAGAGCTTGGTGCTAGAGGTTGAGTCCTAATGACACAACAAGATAAGAACTGAGGAAGACAACACATACATTTGGTCCATCTTGAGTTGGGTGTCTTGTAGTAAGCCGTAGTTGGACATGATGATGAGCCAGTTCAGGCGGGAAACTGGTGCATTGGGTGTAGGCTTTGCTTTAGGTGGGAAGGGTGAACATTTCTATGGCAAGGTTGGTGAGTTCAGTGGTTTGAACCCAAGTGAGAAACCTTTCACTACTCCCAAGTTGATCAAAATCACACCACCTAAGCCCATTGAGCCTGTTGTCAGAGATGGGGTGTTTGAAGAACCTTCAAAAGCTCCACCCCAGAAACAAGTTTGGGTTCCAAAACCTAACCATCTTAAGAACCCACTTGACACTCTACCAAATATCTTTGAGGATCCCCTTCATAAGCCAAAAAGCCACAAAGAGTGAACCATACCCACAAGAGAGTGAGCCAACAACCACCCAAGAGAGAGGTGAGGTATCATTGTGACTACTACCATAGGGATGGTCACCTTGCTGAGTTTTGCTTTAGGAGGAAGAGAGATGAGTAGCAAGAGTTCGAGTTGAACAACTAGAGCATGTACCACCCGCCCCACAGCGTACATGTGCCGCCTGTTCAAAGACGTAGTGCTAGGCCAAGAGGTGCAATGCCTCAAGACGCTAGGCCTTAGGTTGCGAGATCATGCGGTGGTCATGGTGGTCGTGCCTGGCATGGTTCAGGTCATGGTCAATATGACTTTGGACCTCGTGGAGGTGGCTTTGGTTTTCAGTCCCACAGCTCTAGCGGACCATGTTTTCTCTCACGTGGTGCCCGCTTTCTGTTGACGGTTCTTAAGTATCAATTATAACCATCAAATAAATAAAGAAAAGGACCTATATGCAAGCAACACCTAGAATTAGGGTTTGATCTAACAGAATTCCACGAGTTTTGCTGTTTATCTATTTCTGCAGGGGGTTATCAGGAAATACGAAAGAAAGGCCCACATGTCGGATTAATGACGGGATATTAACCGAACACGTAATTATCTTACATCTAAAAGATTCCAGAAGCCACGGGAACGAACGGGAGCCGTAACGGGGCCGGACACAGGGCGCCCTCCCTGTGCCCTAGGGCGCCCGCCCTGCCCCTGGGACCAATCAGGTCGAGTCTCGCGGATTATGCTCCACCGCCTTTGAGGATCAAGGAAAACCGTAGGATGAAGGTCGGTTTGATCCGACGGTCCAGATTCATCCAAAAGGGCTATATAAGCAAGGCCCCTGACCCCTGGTGGAGAAGACCCCAATTCATTATTCAGTTGCATATCTCTAGTTAGGGTTTAGAGAGAGAGGTTCCCTCTAGGGTTCCCACCTCTTAGGGCTTAGCATCCAATGTGAAAGTAGAATTAGTTCTACTAGATTGAGAGAGATAGAGTGGAGGTGTAGATCGGAGGAAGCCGGCCTGTCGGTGTCTACTCCGAGGTTGTACCTGCGGGAGCAAGTTCTTCTAACCCGAGGCTTATTCTCAGGATTCTTCAGTATTTTGACTTCTAAATTCTAGTAAGTTCTTTGTTTTATTGTTCTTTGGTTTATGAGTTTACTTTGATCTCTTCGCGTAGAGTTTAGAGTAATCATCTCTAGCGTAAACGTGGTGTTTAAGCTAGGATACTCATAGATATCCCCTCGTCTAGCCGGACCGTGGTAGTAGCGAGGAACGTGACAATTCCGAGTTACCTTTGTATTCCATATCCCGTTAGCAGGATCGATAGGGTTTATAGGTGTGGGTTGAACATCCTTTGTGGTGTCTAGATTCCGTAAACCTCCCCAATAGAACAGTAGATCATCCTTACCAAGGTTAGAAGAAGAGTGCGGTTGTAGTCTTCTCTATACATCACTCACATCGAATCATAGTGGTTGTAGCCTAAAGGTTAGTAGTAATAGATTTGGTTAGTCAGATGCACTCTTTCTCCTAAAGGTAAAAATATAAATACGATACCCAGGATAACATCTCGGGTGAAGTGCTCACCGATATCCGTGCGCTTGTGGATCCTATTTCCTAATTGCGTTACCAAATATCAACAAGCATTTCTGGCGCCGTTGCCGGGGAGAAAGACGGTTTGCTGAGATAACCTTGAGTCTTACTACTAGCTTGTATTCATACTTTTTATTTTCTTATCTTTTTCATTCTTTCTTTTTCTTTTTACCAAAAATGGAAAACCAAGGTTCTATATCTATCTTTGATGCCGCAACACCTTCAGCAACTGACCTTTTACCATGGGAGTCATCACAGCCTATCCAAACATCCCAGTATAAGTTAAGTTCAAGGTTGATTGCGATGATTCAAAATTTATCTTTTTCGGTAAAGGAAGACGAAAACCCTTACCTTCATATTAGAGATTTTGAGCAGACATGCGATTGTCTTCGCATTGATGGCATCTCTGATAAGACTTTACGTTGGAAGCTTTTTCCTTTTTCTTCAAGAGGAGAAGCTAGACGATGGTATAGTCAGAAGGTAAGTCAACAGCAAGGTGAATGGGGAGTTTTAAGAGCCAACTTTTGTCTAAATTTTTATTCCCTTGACCATACTGGTGACCTTAGACTCGAAGTCCTATCTTTTAAACAAAAAGATAATGAAACTTTGAGGAATTCCTGGAAACGTTTTTCTGATCTTTTAGAATCTGGTCCAAAACTTTTGCTTGAAGACACTGTTCTTTTATTTCACTTTTTTCAAGGTCTTCAGAAAGATAATAAACAAATGCAGCATACTATGGCTAGAGGTTCTTTCTTTCGTATCCCTACTGATGAAGCTAAGGGGATCTTGAATAGAATCCTAGAAGCTGAGATGGATAATGCCCTCCAAGATAAAACCTACGAAGCCGAAGTAGACACTCTGCCAAATTTTTCATCTACTTTAGCTATCCCAGGTTCTGAGCCACAAAAGGAAGAAATTCTACCATCTGATTTCATGCTAGACATAGAATCCGATCTCTTTGCCGATTTTGGAAACATTTCAAACTACCATTCTATAGACCGACCCCAAAACGGCCAATTTAGCATTTGTTTACCAAGTGAACGTCAATTGAGAGAGCTTATCTCAGTTATGAGTAGCGAATGGTTAGAGGAGTCAGAGCTTTCCTCTAAAGTAATCCGAGTGGACACACCCTCTATAACTATACGCTGTGCTTATAATTCTGATCAAATTAACGCTCTCTATAATCCTGTTGTGGGGATCAATATTATGTCCGAAGCTTTTGCACTTAATTTATTTGGGAAACTTGTTTTAACCCCCACAACAAAGGTCATAAAGGAATCTTCGGGACGATTAGTCCCCAGTCTTGGAATTATTAATGTCCTACCCTTTATGGTAGAAGGCTCTATGGTTCATTTGAACTTTTATATCTTTGATATATGGGGTTTCGACCTACTGATTGGACAACCTTTTAGAAGACTCCTTTATGAAGGTCAAACTGGAAAGCTCCACATTTCCTTGGAAAAGGATTTTAAACTTCCAATTACAATAACTCACTCCTTGAATAATAAGACCGAGCCATATCTTTTGCCTGATCCTATGGAGGAGGTAAAGGCTGCATCTCTAGAACTTTTAGATGATCCAGACTTAGAAGAGGAAGCCCCCTTCTTCACTGAAGAAGAGGCCGAACCTTCTGAACCTGAACCCTTAGATGAGTTTGCAGAAACACCTAGACCCCCCATAGAACTCAAAACTTTACCACCCGGTCTTACCTATGCTTTCCTAAACAATAATCCAGAGTTTCCTGTGATCGTTAGTAATAAACTCACTCAGGAGCAAACTCTGCGATTAATGACCATTCTTGAAAAACACCACTCTGTTTTCGGCTACTCACTTCAAGATCTCACAGGAATCAGTCCTATGATTTGTACCCATCGTATTCCGACAGATCCTTCTGTTACATCCTCTCGAGAGCCTCAACGTAGACTTAACAACGCGATGAGAGAAGTAGTTAAAAAGGAAGTTATAAAGTTGCTGCATGCAGGGATTATATATCCTGTGCCGCATAGTGAGTGGGTGAGCCCTGTTCAAGTTGTGCCTAAAAAGGGAGGCATGACTGTTGTTACAGATGAGAAGAACGAGCTAATTCCGCAACGCACCGTCACTGGGTGGCGGATGTGCATAGACTATAGAAAACTTAATAAAGCCACGAAAAAGGATCATTTTCCTTTGCCTTTTATAGATGAGATGCTTGAGCGGTTAGCAAAACACTCGTTTTTCTGTTTTCTAGATGGATATTCAGGGTATCACCAGATCCCTATCCATCCTGATGATCAAAGCAAAACCACTTTTAAATGCCCATATGGAACGTATGCTTATTGTAGAATGTCTTTTGGGTTATGTAATGCACCAGCTTCTTTTCAAAGATGTATGATGTCTATATTTTCTGATATGATTGAAGAGATTATGGAAGTTTTCATGGATGATTTCTCAGTTTATGGAAAAACTTTTGATAGTTGTCTTGAGAACTTAGATAAGGTTTTGCAAAGATGTGAAGAAAAGCACTTAATCCTTAATTGGGAAAAATGTCATTTTATGGTTAGAGAAGGAATAGTGCTAGGACACCTAGTGTCTGAAAGAGGTATTGAGGTAGATAGAGCTAAAATTGAAGTAATTGAACAACTACCTCCACCTGTGAATATAAAAGGAATTCGAAGTTTTCTTGGCCATGCTGGTTTTTATCGCAGATTTATAAAAGACTTTTCATTTATTGCGAGACCACTTACTCTTTTGCTAGCCAAGGATGCTCCTTTCGAATTTGATGATGCATGTCTAAATTCTTTCAATTTATTAAAGCAAGCACTCATCTCTGCACCAATCATTCAACCCCCTGATTGGCCGTTGCCTTTTGAAATTATGTGTGATGCTAGTGATTATGCTGTGGGGGCAGTTTTGGGACAAACTAAAGATAAAAAGCATCATGCAATTGCTTATGCAAGTAAAACTTTGACAGAAGCTCAACTTAATTATGCAACCACTGAAAAAGAGCTTCTGGCTGTTGTTTTTGCCATTGATAAATTTAGATCTTATTTAGTTGGAGCTAAGATAATTGTTTACACTGATCATGCTGCACTAAAATATTTGCTCACTAAGAAAGATGCTAAACCTCGCTTAATCAGATGGATTTTATTACTCCAAGAATTTGACTTAGAAATAAAAGATAAAAAGGGAGTAGAAAATTCTGTTGTTGATCACTTGTCTAGAATGTACTTTAAGAATTCACAGGAACCCCCCATTAATGACTCACTCCGGGACGACATGCTTTACGGGATTAACAGATCTGACCCCTGGTATGCAGATATTGTTAATTTTATGGTTTCAGGTTATGTACCACCCGGAGCAAACAAGAAGAAGCTTATTCAGGAAAGTCGTTCACATATATGGGATGAGCCATATCTCTTCCGAGTATGTGCTGATGGCCTACTTAGAAGATGTGTGACCACTGAGGAAGGATTGAAGATCATCGACAGATGTCACTCATCACCATACGGAGGACACTATGGAGCATTCCGTACACATTCAAAGATCTGGCAATGTGGATTCTACTGGCCTACGATGTACAATGACACGAAGCAATATATCAGAAGATGTGGGCCATGTCAAAGGCACGGAAACATAAATACAAGGGATGCCATGCCACTCACCAACAACCTTCAGATTGAACTCTTTGATGTCTGGGGAATAGACTACATGGGTCCATTTCCCCCATCTAAGAAGTGCGAGTTCATCTTGGTGGCGGTTGATTACGTCTCCAAGTGGGTAGAGGCACTACCTTGCAAACATGCCGACAATATCAGTTCGAAGAGGATGTTTGAGGAAATCATATTTCCAAGATTTGGAGTCCCCAGGATAGTGATAAGTGATGGAGGATCACACTTCATTGACAAGCGCTTCGAGCACTATCTATCAAGACATGGAATCCGTCACAACGTCGCTACTCCCTATCATCCTCAGACAAGTGGCCAAGCAGAGACTTCTAACAAGCAAATCAAGAACATTCTTCAGAAGACGGTGAACGAGATGGGAACGGCATGGAAGGACAAGTTACCCGATGCACTCTGGGCTTACCGGACAGCATACAAGACCCCAATTGGAATGTCTCCATACCAATTGGTATACGGAAAGACCTGTCACCTACCTGTTGAACTTGAGTTCAAGGCACACTGGGCCATAAAAAGATGGAATATGGACCTAGATATCGCCGGAAAACATAGAAGAATGCAATTATCGGAGTTAGAAGAATGGCGGGAGAAAGCATATCACAATTCAAAGATCTACAAAGAAAGAGTCAAGAGATGGCATGACAAGAGGATCAAGAAGAAGGAGTTCTTACCCGGAGATAAGGTATTACTTTTTAATTCCAGGTGAAGCTTTTCGGGCATGGAAAGCTCCGGAGCAAATGGGAAGGACCATTCAAGGTAATTCATTCATCATCCCACGGAGCTATCACACTTCAAAATGACGAAGGTACGTTATTCAAGAAAACAAGTATGGGGGAGATTCCCTGACATGTCACACACACTTCCATCGCACCACTCCATGAACCAGGTACACACTCTGCACACTTTTATTACACACTTACACACTCACCTTAGTTTGTGCAGAATTTTATCTCTCTAAACATGATAAATTAAAAGGATAAAAATGCTTCATAATCATGATCAATCTCACTCTGTGATATTTCCTGGAAACCTGCAATTATAAAATTATTTCAAACCCTGTGTTGTTAAAAGTCATTGTGGAATAAGAGATGGTAAGGGTATGAGTACCTTATTCTTAGTATCTTTATTGCTTGGAGAATTTGTTTTAAAAATCTCAAAATTATAGCTACCATCCTCAAGTTTTGTATGCCTGCTAAACATGAAAATATTAATTAAAGCTATCTGCTTTGTATTGAGTTTGTTCAAAACAAGTTAGACCCTTGTTGAGAGATTTATCATACTCCTAAGATCAAGACATTTTTATTCAGAAAGATTCACTCTTCCGAAGTATTATTGCGTTAGAGGCATGGGCTATGCAAAATTATGAATATATCGAGGAAATAAAAAGGAGCAAGTGCTCGATAACCTCGTGAAAAAAAATGGACAAGTGTCCGGCAGTAGAATTAGGGGTACCTCGGTATCCACCCAAAATGGAAAAAAAATGAGATATGATAAAAATATGATGGAAAGAAAATGATAGCTCATGGTCCCTCTAATAAGCAATATGCCAGTAAGAGTGACAAGTTTTTAATTTTCAAAATCTTTGACTAAGAGTATGGCATTCTTCTCCTCGGATCCGGTTTTGACCATACAATAAATGCAAGGTATGTATGCTTAAAGAATTATTTTTGCAAAATCAAAACAGCCTCAGAGAGAAATATAAAAGATAATGAGTGACTCTGAGAGCACCTATGAGGATAAAGGTATGCTAAGTTTTTCTTTTCAAAAATATGTAAAAACTCCAAGTGATAGGGATTAAGAAGAAGAAAGGCTCTTTACTCTGACCATATATTTCCCTGACTATAAGTGCACAGTGGATTTTTACA